>CAJQUW010006955.1:0-118302 GCA_907163375.1 Prostheceraeus crozeri
ATGTCCCGTGAAAAGACTGATTAAATAAATATTTTATATTTGCTAAGGCTTCATCGGTTCGTTCAGCTTCAGCAAATTCATCAGTATCGCTAAATAAATATCTTCCATCTGGTACGGGCGAAGCCCTAGAACCTCCGATGTCACATGTATGGTCTCATCTTCACTATTAAAAACTTTTTTATATTCCGAATGTGAATAATCATCAAACATTTTTTTAACTTTTATATCAGTAGGCAATGTTTCTAGATAGTTTTTATAACTATTTAATTTTAATATATTTCCTTCATCAACTCGTTCTACATTTTGTAAATGCAATTTACTATTTAAATGAGATTGATAACTTCTTTTTGTTTGCAACTTTTTTTTACATAAGACACAATAAAACTTGGTATTTTCCATTTTTTTTATTTTTTTAGAGAAAATTTAAGAAAAAAATTTGTGTTTTAATTTTAGATATAAACATTCTAATATCAAGGACTTGAGTGTTATTTTATATTATTATATATTTCACATTCTTAAGTTATTTTATTTTCTTTATCACATTAAGTTTTATCATATTAAGTTTTATCATATTAAGTTTTATCTTATTAAGTTTCATCATATAATGTTTTATCAAAAGATAATTTAAATTTTTTTTCACTAACTATTGATTCATCATCATCATCATAAATTGTTTCTTCATCATCATCATAAATTGTTTCTTCATCATCATAAATTACACTTTTTGGTATAGGATGCCCTTCCATGATAGGATACCATTCTCTTATTGGAATATCTAATTCTAAATTACATCTTTTATCTGATAATAATATAATAGAGAAAAATATTGGTCTTTCATCTCTTTTGGAAAATTTAATAACACCACCATAATCTGAATCACTTTTAGTTTTTGTTAAAGATGATAAAATTTTAAATTGATTAGATGTAAATCCTAATTTAAATTTTGTAGACCCGACACATAGTTGTCTAACAGTATCTTCAACTATACCATCATTATTATTTTCAATTGTAAGAAAATGAAATTTAGATAAATTTTTATAATTACTAATATTTTTATAATCTTTTTTACCATTTACACCTTTTTCAGATGTTACAGAATCATCATTATTATCATAAGATTCTTTAAGATCGGGCAAAGCCCTAGAACCTTCAGTTCGTTTATTATGAATATGATTATGGTCATTGTTAATAGTATAAGGTGTAGTCCACATATAAATTTTCTCTTGTTGAGCTAAACCATTTATATAAGATTTTAATAAATTAATATTTAAGTTGGAATATAATCCTATGTACGTATCATCATCATATCTTTGCGGCATTTCTAATGTTTCTTGTTTATAAATTGTGTCTCTATAATAAACTTGACATAATAATTCTTCATTATGTTTTTTATTCTCGATATGAATATTATATTGGTTTTGTTCATCAACAAATAATCTAATTTTTTCTTTCGAAAAAGATTTTAATTTTTTAACTAATTCTTTAATATTGATATAATTAATAATTTTAGTTTCTATCCAATCAGTATTACTAATCGGTAAAACTGCTCTAATAAATCCATAAACATTATTATGACCTATTATAACCATATTTTCTTTATTTAATTCCACATAAGCTACATCATTATATTTACTAACAATCTCCATAAATTTAATAAATGGATCACCTGGAAATAAACAATAATTAGTTTCTATAGAAGGTAAACCTTTAGTCTGTTCTCTAAATATTTCGGCTTGTAATTGAAATAAAATATTAACATCTATACATGGATTATTATTATTATTATCAAAACATTTATTTTCAAATCCCGTTGATCTCGTCGAATAAGAAGAACAGGATGATGCGGGCGAATATAATTTTTTTAAATTTGGATTTTCCATTTTTTTATTTTTATTAGAAAAAATTTTATTTTTTATTTTTATTAGAAAAAATTTTATTTTTTATTTTTATTAGAAAAAATTTTATTTTTTTATTGTTAAAAAATGATGTTACCAAATGTTGGTGGAGGTGCATATATCCCGAATAATCGTGAATTAGAAATAGAGATAGAAAATTATATTATGAAAACTGGAGACGTTTTATCTGGTCCATTGCATCTTTCTATTCTTCCACAACAAAATACAGAGTTAACAAATAAACAATATGTTGATACACAAATCAATGATTTAAAGGAAAAATATATAAACGATGTTTTGGTTCCACTGATGAATGAATTAAAGTTGCTAAAACTTAATGACAAATCATTAAACGAAAAATTATTAAAACTTGATAAAAAGGATAGAGAGCTAGAAGCAGATATAGCAAAACTTTTAAAAAGATTTCTGAACAATCAAAAATTTTAATATTACTTTCTATAAAGTTAAAATCTGCAGTCATTAAAAATAAACATCAGATACAAATGTTAAAAGAACAATTAGAAAATGTAATAGAAAAACTTCCTGAAAGAATTAAAAAAAATTTAAAGCAGTTACAAACTACATTCCAAAAAAGTGTTGATGAATTAAGTTCTAAAATTACTCAACAAATGAAAAAGATGAATAGAATAATAAATGAAGTAAACTCACTTAATGAAAAAGTTGATAAAATGAAAAATCTGAAAATCAATTTAGAAAATGAATTAAAGAAAAATTTACAAGAAAACTCTAAAGAAAATAAAGAACAGTTAGATTCTGTTAAAAGACAATTAGATGTTCTTAAAATTAAGTTAAATGCACTTAAAACGGCGTTGAAGATGAATCAGGAGAAAATGCAAGTTAATAGAAAAGAAATTAAAGTACATCACACGCTGCTTGACGCAATAGATAAAGTGCAACAGTCAATTAATAAAGTTATCTCGAAGTTGTTGTCCATTCACAAACGTAAATCTTGATCATAAACGTAAATCTTAGCGTAAATATTAACGTAAATATTTTTTCCCAAAAGTCAAATTTAATCCTAAAAAATGCCTATAATTTATAAACACAATCTTAAACAATTTGCTTCAAATCAAAAAATTGCTCATGAACCACGTATGAATCCGGTTTACCATTATGATAATAGAGAAACCGTTCAAAAAGAAGGGGCTGGCATCTTTTCTGGTATTGGAAGTATCGTTAACTTAATTAAAAATAATAAAGATTTGATTACATCTGCTGCAAAAGGAGCAGCTGCTATAGGTAGTACAGCTAGTGCAATATCAAATGCTGTTAAATCACAAAACGAATGAAAACAACTAGAAGCTATTCGTAAACTCAAGAATGATTCTGAAGAACTAAAAAAATTAAAAAAACTTTCAGATGAAACAAAAAACAAAATTGCTAACATAGCTGTAGAGGGTGAAACCTTGAGGAGCGGAGCTCCGTCTAATAGTAAACATAATGAAAAAACAATTGAAGAAATAAGAGGTAATGGCGTGAGCAGCGGAGCTGGTCTAGCAAAATTCTAAAATTAAATTTTAGTAAAAATTTTTTTCTATCTGTGAGAAAAAACAAAAAGTCAAATTATTTTTTATAAAAATGTCTTCGCTTATCGAAAATAAATTTAGATTAGACGATCCTCCGTTCGTCAGTTACAATCAAAAAAAGAATGACTATATAAGAATTGCTATGAATCCCGGATCTTCCAGTAGAGTAAACACTGGAGGTGATTTAATTTTTGAAGTTGATAATCAGCAGAGCTATTTATATTTACCTGATTCATTTTTACACTGTGAATATTCTTTATATAGTGATGCTAATTTTACAACACCATTACCAGATACCGATAATATTACACTAGAAAATAATTTTTTTCCAAGATTATTTACACAAATGCGTTTAGATGTTGCAACTCAAAATATAGAAACAATAAGTGATTCTCCTGGTGTAATTGATACAATGCTTAGATTTGTAACAATTGGTGAAAATAATAAAAAGCATGAAATCGAAGGTTGGTTTCCTGATACTAATGATGGTATAATTATTGATGATTTAACTCACGCTGGAACAGATGCCGCAGGAATTGCGAAAGATGTAGAAAATATTGCAAAACATTTAAATAAAACAAACAATACTGCATATAAAGAAAGACGTGAATTTAACAAGAAAAGTAAGCAAACAGTAAATTGGTCATTGTCTCCATTATTCGGTTATTTAGATTATGTCAAAATATCATATCAATTAAAATTTAAATTAATAATTCATCGTACAGCAAATAATGAATTAATCTTTTTTGGTAAGACTGGAAAAAAAGCATATTTAAAAATTGATAGACATGAATGGTGGATTAGGCATATTACTCCTAGTTTAGAGATTGAAACAGCTATTGCAAAAAGATTAAATACTAACAAACCAATTCCAGTAAATTTTCTAAAGCGTACTGCTAGTTCAGTAACTTTTTCCGAACAAAGATTTAACTGGCATTTTACTAGAACTGCGAATACTCCAAGATATTTATTACTAACATTTCAAAGAAATAATTCTCCAAGTTTTGATAAGAACAATAATATTTTTCATATTAATACAATTCGAAGTTTACAAGTTTCATTAAATCAAACTCGATATCCAATTGATCCATTAAGATTCGATGATACCAATAATCAATTTATGGAAGGATATGATTCTTATAGAAATCTTTGTATAGAATTTGGAGTTGAACCACAATTAACTCCTGGAGATTGGAGACATTTATATCCAATTTTCTGTTTCGATTTAAGTGCACAATCTGAAGATATTATTAAAAATTGTTGTGATGTAACAATTAATATTGAAAAAAAAGATTCCACAACTTCATTGATGGCTTATGGTCTATTGCTAGAAGATACAAAATATTCTATTGAAGTTCTTAATGCGAAGATGGTTAGGATAGGCTAAAGCCCAAGATTTATTCGATTAATTAATTTTTTTCATAACTAGAATAGATTAAAATTTTTGTTAACTTAAAAATTCTTAACTTAAAATTTTTTTCATAACTAGAATAGATTAAAAAAAATTCTTAACTTAAATTTTTCATAACTAGAATAGATTTAAATTTTTGATAACTTAAAATTTTTTTATTAAAAATGTCGCAAGCGAAAAGTAATATTAATAATAAAACTGTTGAATTAAAATTACGTAATATTGTTGACAAAAATACCCCTAAAACTATTACTATTAATAAAAAAAAGTATTACATAAGTAAACCAATGATAGAGAATATTCAATTACAAGAAGAAAAGAATGGCGGGATTCTCCCATTAATTCCACTAATAATAGGAGGCATAGCTGCTGCAGGAAGTGTTGCAGGTGTAGCTGGTATTGTCCAAGCAGTAAATAAAAATAAATCAGAGAAGGCAGCATTAGAAGAACAAAAACGTCATAACAGAGAGTTAGAGAAAGTTGCTAGGGGTGAAGGAGTAGTAGATAATTTTATTAGTAAATTAAATTTAGTTGATGAAGGAAAACGAGTTCTTAAAAATATTCTCCACAATGTTGATGATTTAATTGAAATTAAAGAAACTAAAGATGGTTCTGGAATATATCTAAGTCCTAGTATGATTCGGTAAAACAATTTTTTTTTGTTTTATCTTTTAAATTTTTTTTATCTTTTAAAATGAATTCTAAAAATTCCGAAAATTTAATTAAATTAAAAATTTCTAATTTAGATTTATTGAATTATCTATTAAACAAAAATAAAAACTCAAATTGTAAAATTTATGAAGGTAACGACGACAAACAAAGTTTGGCTACTACCTACGGTGGTGACAAGAACAAAGTTCCATACCACTTCGGTGGTGATATACAAAAAACATTAGAAAACTTTCCTGGATTTATTTGGAGTAAATATTCGAAAGAAAAACATCTTCCTGGTCATTCATATACCGGTCCAGGAACTCGATTAGATATAAGACTAGATGAGAATAATAATCCGAAACCAGGTGAAGAACCAATAAATAGAGTAGATGCCGCAGCTTACAGGCATGATTTAGCTTATCGAAATCATGATCTAAGTTCTCGACATGCAGCTGATAAGAAGATGATTCAAGAATTAGATAGTATTCAAAATCCTACATTTAGAGAAAAAATTGAAAGAATGTTTGTTAAGAAAGCTTTACAAGCTAAAATATTATTCGGTCAGGGTTTAAATGAAACGACAGCAAAGCTGTCTGAGAGCAACGCTCGAACTAATAACTCTGAGAGCAACGCTCGAACCTACGCGTCTGAAATCCACAAGGAATATAGAAGGCCTAAATATTTATTGAAAGTAAAAGTATTTAATAAAGATGATATTTGGAGTGCTGATCTTATTTATATGCCGAATGAAAGGGACTACAAATACGCATTGACCGTTATAGATTTATATACACGATACGCTTGGGTAAAGCCTTTAAAAAATAAAAGTGGTCTATCAGTTAAATATGCGTTTGAAGAAATCTTTAAAGAAAGTAAGAGAAAGCCAAAAAAATTGTTTGTTGATAAAGGGTCGGAATTTTATAACCGAAACGTTCAGCCACTATTTGAAATTGTTTATTCAACTGAAAACGCTGGGAAGGCCGTAGTGATAGAAAGATTCAATCGGACGTTAAAAAATAAATTATTCAAGAAATTTACTGAGCAAAGAAATCAGAAATGGTTGAAGATATTACCAGGAATTGTGGAAGAGTACAATAATAAAGTTCATTCTGGTATTGAAGAAACTCCAAAGAATGCTTCTGACGACCCTGATTTGATACGAAAGAAAATATTCGAGAATAATAATTTGAATGAGAGTAATCCGAATTTGCAGAAACTTAAGCCGAAATTTAAAATTGGAGATAGAGTTAGAATATTTAAATATAAGAATAAATTTGAAAAAGGCTTTGTTGGTTATTGGACTAAAGAAATATTTGAAGTTTGCAAAATAAATAAAACTTATCCGATTACTTATGAAATTAAAGATTTAGATAATGAGGATATCAGAGGCCGTTTTTATCAAAATGAATTACAGAAAACAGAGCTTTAACCTCTAGGTGGCGCTTTAGCTAGCTTCGCTTGAGTTATAGATTGTTTAACTCTAACATAATATCTAGAAATGATACTCCTTTTTGTAATTTGTACAAAACATATAAACATAATTGTCCACAATAGGTAGTGTCTGGTGTTTGAATTTGAAACGTATTGTATGTTCCCGTTCCAAGTAATTCTTTTACTTCATTTGTAGGGGGCAAACCGTATGAATCAAAATAATAGTTCTGCTGATGATTTTTAACGCCTGCTGACCAATGTACACCTTTTTCATTTGACGTATGAAGATTTGTTATGAAATTTACAGTTATTGATGGAACTTTGTTCCGGGAACTGAAGGTTCCTGTTGGCCTATTTTTTAGGAATTGTAATTCGTTTCTCATTAGAACATGAAAATTCTTTATTCCTAATCGATTAGCGATTTTCTTTAGGTCGAAATTCGTTGTCGTTTGTGTTCCATATAATTTCAAAAACTCATTTATGTTGCTCATTTTATAATAAAAAAATTTCTTAAGGGACCCCTAGAAGACAGGGGGGGTATTGATTTAAAACTGTTCTCTAATGATGTCTTTCCTTACTACTTAGTCAGAAGGGGTATTGATTTAAAACATTTTTATAATAATGACTTTCCTTACTACTTGGGGGAGGGGGTATTGATTTAAAACTGGTCTCTAATGATGTCTTTCTTTACTACTTATTCAATTTTGAAATGATTTAATTTAATCTAAATTTAAACGTTACATTGTTGCATTGTATTAGTAAAGTTGGTGTTTCGCACATCTTTTATCAATAGTAATTCATTACTCATCAATATGTGAAAATTCTTTATTCCCAATTGCTTAGCAATCTCATTTAAATCGAAATTTAATGTGGTTTTGTTTGCTGTATATTTTTTGGAAGTCTCTGATGTTTCTCATTTTTATAGAAGATACAATGTTTCTATTATATTCCCGTAAATGAGAAATTAAAAACAACACATGGATATTTCAATTTGGTTACATCCACTTTGCATACATTCAATTTGGATACATTGAAATACATGTAAATTTGTCCACGCGAGGACAAGGTTTCATTGGATGAGAGAAAAATGACGTCATATAACAACATAATGAAAATGATTGAAAACAGGAAATAACATTGCATTTAAAACAGGAAATAACATTGCATTTAAAACAGGAAATAACATTGCATTTAAAACAGGAAATAACATTGCATATAACAACATAATGAAAATGATTGAAAACAGGAAATAATATTGCATTTAAAACAGGAAATAACATTGCATTTAAAACAGGAAATAACATTGCATATAAGATACAATTTTTCTAAACAATAGGATTTCTGTCCACGCGAGGACAAGGTTTCATTGGTTGAAACACTCTATTGTATTTACATGTGCAAGAGGAAATAACATTGCATTTAAAACAGGAAATAACATTGCATATAAAACCGACAGATACAAGTTTTCTAAACAATGGGTTTTCTGTCCACGCGAGGACAAGGTTTCATTGGATGAGAGAAAAATGACGTCATATAACAACATAATGAAAATGATTGAAAACAGAAGGGTTGAATAATCAATTATTCCAAAAACCCTCATCTTGTGAAAGACACTGCTCCAAGATTGAAAGATTAGTTTTTAACAGTCGTATAGGAAGCGAGACTCTACAAAGAGTCTGAAATTTATCTGCCAGTTTTGCCAACTTCATTGCGAAGCTCAATTCAGTTCGTGAATAGTTAATATTGTGATGTTTTAAGAGATATGTGAAATCTGCTTTATTATTCTCACACAAGGATAATATATGATTTGCGTGCTTTCCAATAAAAATTTTACATGTGACACTCAAAAGATGGCTTTGTTTTTCGTATTTCAAGTGTTGTTTCAAAGAATTCACTGTCGTTGAAATGTCCCCCGCCGGTTCTGTAAAATATTCCACTGATTCGATGAATGTATGACGTTCAACAACACTTTCCTTCAACTGTTTTGTAAATGTTTCGATTCTGAAGGGAAGTGCTGCTTCCTTCTTTGCTCTGGCTGCGATTTTATGTTGCTCTTTGTATGCTTTTCGAGCAGAACGTATAGCGTCAGGATTGAAGAGTAGAGGCACTTTCTTCACTTGCTGGTCTATATACGAAAAGTATTCAGAATGTTTCTCCGATGGAATGAACAAATCCGCAATATTTTTGAAGAACTCTGGAAGTACCGTTGCTATGTTGGCTTGTTGTTCAACGACTGCTTGACTCATGATTGACGGATAAATTAGTACAAATCACTATGTTCAAAATATAAGAATAACGTAATTAAAGATAGCGGAACGATGAGAGCAAGCAGATGATAAGTGTTGATTGAAATAATAACACAACAATCTGAGCACACGATACAATGACAGACGAGAGAGATAAATGAAAACAGTACAGCTGGCAGATATCTTAACGTCATACGGATGTGCTGACGCACTAACAAGAATTAAAACAACTCGCCTAACGTACAATTAAAATGACATTGTTTCACAGAGTAGTAGCAGCTGTTTGTTCTTTCATACATTGTTTCCTTTCAAATGTTTGAGTTGGAGGACACAGCTCTTTACACTGAAATGCCTTTTATTCATAAATGCGAGAAGCAGATGTTCTCTACAATTGAGTGTTTATCTGAGTGCAATGCAGTAGATAAATTGTAAGAACACCAGGAGCGGTCATGATTTGAGCAATGAAAATGATCACAATCACAAATTTGAAATTCTCAACTTTTATGATTTTTGGTGTCCTGAAACGGTCATGATTTAAGCGGTGAAAATTGTAATTCTCAAATTTTGAGATTCTTAACTTTTATGATTTTCGGTGTCCTGCAACGGTCATGATTTAAGCGAGAAAATTGTAATTCTTAAATTTGAGATTCTCAACTTTTATGATTTTTTCGGTGTCCTGGAACGGTCATGATTTAAGCGAGGGTGAAAATTGTAATTCTCAAATTTTGAGATTTTGAAAAATTTGAAAAATTGGGTATTTTTAAAAACGCCCAAATTTGTGAATTTAGGTCTTCATAACCTGAAAAAGGGTTCAAATTCATGAATTTATGTCGTTTTTAAAAAGTACCATTTTTGAAAAATGGTACTTTTTGAATGGACTAAATTCATGTATTTAGGTCTTAAAAACCTGAAAAAGGGTTCAAATTCATGAATTTATGTCGTTTTTAAAGATACTATTTTTTTGAATTTTAGGTGTCCTGGAACGGTCTTTTGCCCATTACTAGCAGAATCAATTATAACTGATTGAGAACGGTTGGATAGAAAAGCTTGAATCCATGCAAGTAATTCATATTTTATTCCATAGGCCTCAAGCCTGATCACCAGCTTGCGATGAATTACTGAGTCAAAGGCCTTTGCAAGATCGATATGCATGCAGTCAACCCTCTCTCTGCGCATCAAAGCGTTAGTCCATTCGTGAATAGATGTTATCAGTTGAGTAGATGTAGACCTTCCCCTGATGAATCCAAACTGTTGGTGCAAAAATATGTCATTCGACTTCAAATAGGACACAAGCTTAGCCGCCATGATTCGCTCCATCACTTTACAAATGTTAGATGTCAAAGAAATAGGCCTATAACTCGATGGTAGTGAAGCACGTCTTTTTCCTTTGTTCAATGGGATAACGAGCGCTTTTCGCCATTCACCTGGAAGATGACCAGATCATGGGAAATTCAAATAATTTGGCGAGGAAAGGGGCAATCTGAGCTGCTACTAGACGTAATAGAAAAGCGGGTAAAGAATCTGGAGTTCTAGAAAACTTAGGAGGCAAGTTCTGTAAGCAAGACACGACTTCACTGACTGGAAACTCAACTGAACTGATAAGCCATGGTCCACTCTTCTATGAAAAATAGGTGCACTACCATCATCTTGCTCAAACATCGACGTAAAATAGTCATTCATGATCTTTGCTTTACAAGAGCTCTCAGAAATAAGTTCATTACTAGAATTCATGATAGATGGAATGGAATGGGATTTTTTCATCCTTTTGTTCACATGGGCATAGAACTTTTTGATATTACCATTCATAATAATGTCATGCTCGAAATCTCCTCTGACTTTTAGAACCTCGGCATCATATCGCGCGGAAACGTTTTGATAGATAGCTTTATCCTTGCGATACCAAAATTTCTTGCTTTGTAAAAGTGATCTCAAAAGTTTTGACTGCTTCGGTGACCAAGTGATAGTCCGTTTAATTGGAACAAATTGTTTTATTGCACTGTGCATAATATCCAGAAATGCATACCACATGATGTCGACATGGGAAGGAGTAACAGGACAATTGCTTGGAATAATGCTATACCATGGTACATCAGCAAGAAAATTCCGCATTTTAGTAAAATCTGCCTTCCTGTAGTCTACCTTGACTTCAAGTGCTGTCTTCAAGAAAGGTTTAGTTGGTGTCTGAATCAAGAACTCAACCGCAGCATGATCACATGAAGCATGAAAAGGAGGAATCACGTCCAGCATGGAAATTGAGCAAGGGTGATTAGTAATAATCAGATCAAGAAACGACGAATACCGAGTTGCCTTGTCTACAAGTTGGATCAATCAATTTTCCATGACAGTTGTAAGAAATATTCCATGAGGTGCGTCACCCAAATTTCGTGGAACAGTCCAATCAATATGAATTCGGATAGTTAAAATCTCCACATAGAAACAATGGATGATCATTGCTAGCATATAACTCAATTATGCGTTTCAAATTCATTGAAGAATCAATAGATGATTTACGAGGATTATAAATGGCGAGGATTCGGTAAGAGAGTGACTTTGAAATAATGACATCAAAACAGATAACATTGAAGAATTCTGAGATTGGTAAATCAACTTTCGATACACACAAGTTTCTATGAAAAAGAACCGCGACTCCTCCGTAACCATCTGATCTGTCACATCTGAGTACGTCATAGGAATTACCACCACATAGTAAGGAATCAGGAGTCGAATTCTTAAGCCATGTTTCAGTAAGTATTACAATATCATACAACTGAGAGGATAATAATGTCTCCAAATTTGATAACTTGTTATTCAGTGATCGGACATTGCATAAATAACACTTTATATTCATCCAAACAGAAGACTGAGGGGGATCGCTATTATCATCACAGAAGTTGCCTTTGGCAGCCATTCCGGTCATTTGAACATTCGCTTGCGTATGTTCCGTACGTATAAAGCCGAAACTTTATTGCGCTCAACAACACTGCCACGATAGATCACTGCATCAATCCCTGCAGAACGCTTTTCCTTTAGTTCATAACGTAGTTGATATTGCACTGTTCTCTGCTGGAAAGTCAGATCAGCCTTGAGATATACTTGATGGAATTGCGATTGATCCTTCAATTTTCTAGCGTTTCGCAAGACAGCAAACTTTTCGTGGACATTATTCAGAACAATTCTTAATGGCCGAGGCTTACGCGGATTCGACTTCTTCTTGCCAAGTCGCGAGACACCTAATTGATATATCAGAGCAGCCAATAGATTCAAGTATTGAGTCGCATTTAGCGGAATCAGAAACCAACTCGGAATCTAACTCATCCTCGTTACCAGTCTCTTCCTCCAACCCAGTAATCACAACATTACACTGTCGCAACTGTCTCTGCTCAAGTTCCGCCATAATAGATTCGCAGTCTGCGTTGGGAGTTTTAGAAGAAGCATTCAATATTTCTTGAAATTGCGAAGCGTAAAAAGTTCTCTCAGCCTCAAGGACGTTTACTCTCACAGACAATGAGTTCACAGCATCTTTGATTGAAAGAATTTCACTCTTTAGGCTATTGATGATTTCAGATGTTGAAGACTCAATCAATGCCTTCACTGCCTCTCAGATCTGGATTCGAGTTTGCTCTTGTGACACGTTTGGGAGGAGTATTTGATTGGGAAGATGCTGATTTTGCAGATGCTATATGCATTCCAAATTATAAGACACTAAATCTGAAGGAATTTAACTTCAATTTGCAAAAGACCAAAAATTAGATGCAGCAAGATTTGAACCACGGTAGTTGGGCACGCTACACCAATAACAGCTCCACTACACTGTCAAGGCACTTGTCGATCGCAACGCCGAGATACACCATAAACTTGGAAGTTTGCAAATCTATCGATCTTGATAGCGAAATCTCGCGAAAAAGTTTTTACGAAAACTTTCTCAACAGCAGACAAGTCATTCTCCATCACCGCAACCCATTTTCTTGAGAGATTATCGGCTACATGTTGATGCCGCTTCAACCAGTCCTTAAGACTGGGAGTTGGATTCCAAAGATGAGAATTTGTATTCTATAAATCACGTGGTTACAATCTGCAACGAAGAAAAGGTTATTTAAATACTACGCATAAACAATTAAACAATAGGTATTGTTAGTTAAATATCTTTAAGAAATAAGAGCTACCATTATAACCTAATGTTCGGTTAAGCAATGGATTGCTACTAAAAATTTTTATAGATTCAACAATGCTAATCTCAAAGTCCGAGTTTCCACGGTAAATGATTTTAAAGCAATCATTATAGTTACGAAAACAATGGTTACATTGTTCTATGTGTTGTGCAATGGCACTATTGCCACTTAAGTGTTCAAGTTTACGTTGATGCAGACGTCTTTTGGTTTTGCCAATATATTGGCAATCAGGATCAACCTGACATTGAAAGCAATAGACAAGACGCGATTGCATGTCTGGACCTAACTTACTTTTAAGGGAGAAATATCTTCCAGTTAATTGTTATTAATTCAATTAATTCAATCAACAATTAACAAATTTATAGGTCGTAAATTAAACAATTCTTCACGCGTTACAATTGATAATGACTTCAATAAAATAATCAAAATCCCCTTCGTGGGTTATGCATCACAGAAATTTAGTAATAAGTTAGTAAAAATATTTCGTAAACTTAACTTGGAATGCAAGGTTGTTATGACCTCGTTCAAAACTGGAAGATATTTCTCCCTTAAAAGTAAGTTAGGTCCAGACATGCAATCGCGTCTTGTCTATTGCTTTCAATGTCAGGTTGATCCTGATTGCCAATATATTGGCAAAACCAAAAGACGTCTGCATCAACGTAAACTTGAACACTTAAGTGGCAATAGTGCCATTGCACAACACATAGAACAATGTAACCATTGTTTTCGTAACTATAATGATTGCTTTAAAATCATTTACCGTGGAAACTCGGACTTTGAGATTAGCATTGTTGAATCTATAAAAATTTTTAGTAGCAATCCATTGCTTAACCGAACATTAGGTTATAATGGTAGCTCTTATTTCTTAAAGATATTTAACTAACAATACCTATTGTTTAATTGTTTATGCGTAGTATTTAAATAACCTTTTCTTCGTTGCAGATTGTAACCACGTGATTTATAGAATACATTGACTGAGTATATCTCCACCGTCTAAAGATGAGAATTGGTGGTTCATTATTTCCTACGAAAAGAGGGGATGAACCATTCTTGATCGTAAGCAAAAATCGAGCAGAGGTCGAAACCCAATTGATTTGGGAGAATCTTCTCTAGGCATCGAATGAACTAATGGGTATCATCATTGCCAGCCCATGTAACAATGCTTTCTGAATTTGTTCGATCATGCACTTTCCTCGGATTAGACATAAATTCGCGGAGTGGAGGAATAATACCTGCCTCAGGAATGAGAAACCTCTCACAGAGCTGTTGCAGATCCAAAATTTGAAAAGTATGATGTCTCACGACAACGAGAGATTCTGCAATTTTTCATGCTTTTTCATGGCCATGAAAATCGAGTTTATGGAGCATTTCAGACTGGGGTACATTTCTTGATCGAATCTACGCACCAAAAAAATGCTTGTTGTCAAAATTTCATGCTTATATCGGGGATGCGGAGTCCTATCATTTTGATAGGACTCCGAATCCGACTCCGGGGTTTGATAGGACTTCGGCTTTTGATAGGACTCCGACTCCGGGTGGCAAGTATATGAAGTCTAGATTTTTGAAAAATTAACTGGCAACCTGTAATTGATCACTATAAGCTTAGCTGAACCTATGTATTTAGTGATCATTGCTGCATCAATTATCAATCTTTTTCGATGACAGTTTATCAAATGTCGCTTTCAGTAGTATGTATACGACTCGGCTGCTTCCATCTCCTTGATGTGTGCTTCACCCGCTTTTTCTCCAGTCTCTACCAGGCAGGAAAATCTCCCATCCTCCTCCAAAAAATATAAGTACACTTTCGATTTTAATATGCGCTTTAGAGGAGCCATCACACACGATTAACGTGAGGGTAAGAGGTAATGTTCTCAAACAAACTAATATTTTACTTTTGTCTCTGATTTGACCTTTGGTGCGTAGGTGTGATCGAGGCTAGGAAGGCTTGTCTTCTCTGCTAAATCACCGAGTGAAACGACAATCCTTTTTTCACTAGCACGGTTGATTCCCTCAACTATTACAAGCTTTGCATGCACTGCTGTCTCTATACTTCTGTTTGACGGAGAAAATTGACATCAAGACAGTGACAGCTATATGCACGAGAAAAAAATAATTTGTTTGTATTATATTTCGGGTCTAGTTATAGGCCGGAGTCCGGAGTCCTATCATTTGATAGGACTCCGACTCCAGCAAAAATGATAGGACTCCGGGACTCCGGCACTCCGCATCCTTGGCTTACAAAACAATTTGAAATATTTTATCATTAGGCACCCCCACTATCGCTTGTGGTCTTCTTTTCACACACGAAAGACTGAAAAGATCGTCGGCACAGGGGAACACGCCCGAGACGAGAATGCTCTCATGATAAATGGATGAGTCATGTTCGTCCATGCCAACGATACTGAGTTCATGAATCTGTGGATCCAACGATACTGACATCTATGGTTCATGAATCATGAAGTTGAAGTTAAAAACGTTACATACGACTAGAAATCGAATCACAGCTTACAATCATCAAGAATGTAGTAAGCAAGAATATTCTGTTCGTTTACAAAGTGAAGACAGATGAGATTTCATGCGCCGGGTACATTCTCAAAAATGATAGCGCCATGCCACTATCGGGTCTCGTGATTGAGTACTCATACCCTAATGCTCATCATACAGACAGAAATACAACGGATGATAAATGTGCACGAGTAGAAATTTTAAGACAATGCATATTTTTATCAATAAACCGTTCAAAATTAGGGAACCTGCCCGAGGCCCCCCGCCCCCTGAATGAGGTTCTCAAAAAAGTGGGCAGGCTCAGCCTCTCCCCCCCCAGCGTACCAGGGACAGGCCTCTAACCGCCTGTCCTAGCCCTGACGCCGCCCAAAAGACGTGGGCATGTTCTTCAGCATCAAGAAAGAAACAAATCTCGGCTTCTTAGATTCTTTTTACATGAAATCTCAAATTAACAGCTGCTGTAGGCTATAATGAAATAAACACTTATGCTGTGAACGTCATTATTCTAAACACTGATGTCAATAATTAAAAATCTCTACGGAAATTTCACGAGTGTTATCTAACAATCCAAGGTGCGAACGAGCTTTTCGCATTCCTCATTGGATAGAAAGATAGGCGAATCAGAGACTTTGACGGTCTGATTGCTGTTTCTCTTCCTTGAACAAAGTTGCTTCATCATTTGGTCTCAAATGTGGACACCGTCAAGCATAGCTTCGACTGTGATTCCACTAAACATTTTAAGTGGCAATTCTTCAAACAATGTCTCAGGAAATAGTTCATTACCAGTGGAAACTGACTTGCATTTATACTTGGCACGTCAAGTGTTCATCGGCCTTTCACTTTTTCTTCTATCAGTTTTGACAGCTGTTGGCAACTTCTTCGTCCTTTATGCAGTGAAAACCGAGAAGAAACTACAAACGGTATGTATTGCTCTGCACAATTAATTCTTGACAGCTTCTTAGGTAATGAAACAATAGAAGGCACTCTTTCTGCCATGATTGATCCAATGGCTAATTGCATGGACTAGCGATCGTGAGGCAAAGCAGGAATGCAGAGCTCTATCATCTTGATAAGATTCACACTCCGGGTAGGAAGTACTAGCTAGGGTCAAAAAATTGTTTTTGGTCCAGTATTTTATCGTTCTTAACACTTAAAAGGGGTCACAAATAAATTTGTCAGAAACCTCAAAAGCTGTATTGATGTGTGAAATAAAGCACAAGTTATGTCGATGAAATTTGTTCAAGGTTTGCTAAGATGCGTGTTTATATTGTACTCTACATGTGTACTAGCTTCTCAAACATCTTGAAATGATTCTGAACTTTTGTCTCCGCCTGTCTAGCAAGCTATGGATAGACAGAAAACTGATTCATTTATCTTAATCTTTGAATGCGCTTTCAACACAGCATCAAGGTGCCTATCATTTTATCTGTCATGCTCGTCATCATCAATTCTGGGACCTCAAATGTTGTCTAAAATCTCTGTTTAAGAAAACATGCTTGCAACTTAAGTTACAGAGACATACTTGAATTCGCAAATTTAAAAGCCAGGTTTTAAATCAGTCTAGATCACTGCTTTTAGACATAGCTTCAAAATTGTTATTTTTGTCCCTTTGTCAATATAGGTATACAATTATAATTACCAACTAGAACTTATTTAGAATTCAACAACAGCGAATAATGTCTTGCAGTAATGTGTATATAATAAGTGACAACAATAAATGTGCAATAAGTGAATATCAAATTCATCTAGACACCAAAAAGACACTTATGAAATCTAGATTTTTTTAAATTTTACTTCAACGACCCTTTTTTCACTGAAAAGGGGTAGGGGGAAATGTCATGCACATAGAAAATAACTACATGTATGCGATATACCTATACAGTACAACAGCGTAGTCACTTCATGTCTTCTCCATCACACACACACTTTGCCGGGTTCTGGACAATTTCCTGCCTCTTCAATATGTCCTTCGCATTCTCCTTCCATGTTCTCCACTTTTTTCTGTTATATGGAAACATGTTACAAATACCAATGTTTTGTATAAGTAAATCTTATATGGAATGTCTGTGCTTGGAAATTTCTGGAACACATGCTTTTAACCATAAGACACGCTTTAAAGCGGTGTTATGTCTTTACTTCACATCGAGAAATAGTACTAAGCAGTAATGAAAAATAAAGTATCTATGCTGGAGGTTGTGTGTGATTGTATGGCTTGTATGTATAATTTTGACACACTACACGTACATATTTATTTGGTAATCTCACTTCTCAGTGAGTGACAAAGTGGTTTAAGGCATGCTATCTGCATGCCGTATATGCACATATTTATTATGGATTAACGACCCAGCCAGATTATTTTCATCATGTAAAATTAAGCCCGATTTGTGAAATATTTCATGATTTTTGAATTGATTCTATGAAATACTCATTAATCTAAATTAATTTCTGAGCTTTTGACATTTTAATTATTATCTTAGTGTAGATCTAGCAGTCTAAAATGCACTATACTGTGCACCTATCAATCACTCCCTACGAAAGCCTTTGACTTTGCAGAAACTAGAAATATGCATTGCATGGCATTTGACTAGATAACATAGTATGAATAAAACTACGAAGGAAACCATGTATGCAGAAGAGATTTACAACGGAAATGCAAAACACCATAACATTATTCGTGCTCAGTAACATGAGTCGACAACATCAGCATTAATCAGGACCAGAGCCATATTTTCTATTTCACTTTTTGTGTTGTGGATATATCAACGCTCATGCCCATGTAAAATCATCATTTTTGACAGTGAACCATGTGTTGAGCATGTGTTGTTGCATTTCAATTGAATCAATAAAAGTATGTTAGATAGACCAAGGGGTTCCACTGGACCCCCTCAGGTCTCAGAGGGTGTAGAAATTCCAATCACAAAATGTTTACCATCAGATGAAAAATGATTTTGAACATGTCCACGATGGTGCATAAAGAGCGAAATTAATTTATTCATTGTTAACATTAGGCTCGAGCATTGCGTTGTGTTAGAAGATCGCAAAATGTGAATATTTTGCTTTCACACATGATCGTACATGATTTGTCGGCCTACATGAACAACTCAGCATAAAACAATGTTCAAAATGAGAGCTATCATTATATTCATAGTTCAACACTTAAAACAGACTATTGGCAAAGTATTCACAGCAGTAATAATGAGTTTGAGATCTCCACTCCTGTTTGAGGGTCTAAAGGTGCAGCAATTATGGCTCATTTAGGCTTATTTCCGATCGGTATATATAAATTTAAAATGACGGACGAATATGAGGGTTCTACTGCATGTAATAAATCAATTCAATTGAAGTCGACCATGTTATGATTCATGGTAGCAGCAAACATCGTAAAGCCGCTTGATACTGTCCTAAATGTCGCTGACTTATAGAATCACCATTTTTTCGCATGTACTTACTAAGAAGGCTGAGAGACTCTGAAAGGATTAGTTAAATCGACCCACTACACGCAATCATCAGTATTCTATTTAAAATCAACTTTCCTAATTGTTTTGATATCGATTGAAGCAGATCAACTAAGAATTTGTAAACGGTGTCGACTGGACCTCCTCCCCCCTCAGGTCTCAAAGAGCGTGAAAAAGCTCAGGTGTCCGGGGGTTAGGTCGAGACTGGAGTCACTAATTGAAAGCTTTGCGCCTACGAACAGTCTCTGGGATTTAGTTATTTAGCCGTTTCATGCGATAAGACTCCAACCTCCGAATCACTGAGGTAAAGGGCCTAATTCTTGCCACAAACATGGCTGTTAATTAAAAACCTGCTCAAGCAAATTAACCTGCTCTTGTTCCGTCTAACCTGACGTTCAAAATCTTGCAGAGGATCATAAAGAATGGTTACGGCAGATATTATTCTGTTTCTGATTTCCAAACATAATTAATATCTAAATGGCGAGAAAATTGCTATCAATTTCCTTTTTCTGCTTCACGTCACTTTCACAGAATATTAAAAAATGATTGTGCAGCAGTGATAAGCGATGATGCGAACCGAAACAAAACCATGGGTATTCGACCTACTCGATGCAAATATTCCACGAATTAACTCGAGCATACTCTCAATTAATTAATAATTCTCTTATCATATATATGAATCTGTACACATGAACAGTAACTTATAGTTAAATGAAGTATTTTTTGTTTTTTTACTTATGTATTTCTAATGTGAAAATATAACAATAAAGCACCCCTTTTATTGCTTGATAAGATATATATATATATATATTCGATTTGCTTTTGATCGCCCTTTTATAAAGCTTATACCGCATTTTCTTCAATGAAGGATCATTCGGAGGCATCGTTTTCGCCGATAGACTTGAGTCCTTCTTGAAACAATGAATAGAAAGACGAAACCATTCCATCTGAAGCATCGCGGAGATTTCCTAACTGTACGTTTCCACCTTTGTGCACTCTTAAACAGCAGACATTTCCAACAAATCTCAATGTAAGCCTGCTTCACCGTCTATCCTTTTTTAAATCTCTTTTCAATGATCGAACACGTTTAAGTTATGAGACTTGAAATCAGACCAAGAAGTGATTTTTCAACAATCAATTAATTCATGCACGTTGATAAGTGAGGATTTTCAAATTGATTTTTGGTGTTTACATAATCTTCCGTGGTGCATTCCATATGTTCCTTGCATCATAGAATACACTGATAGAAGTCAGTCTTCAGAGATAAATCATTCTTCCTACCTACCACAAACGAATGCCATACATAGTTCTCAAAATTAGGGAAATTAAAGAAAGGAATTCTCCAAATGCTATACGCAAGGTGTGATGAAACCGGCAATGGATAAATGTTTATGTTTTTCAAATTGACATTATTTTGTTGCACTGATTTTATAAGACAATTCTGGAAACAATTCTCTTCTCTTGTCTGATGACTTGCGTGAACTACGCAACTGGAACTGAAATATTCAAGCCCGTCCAAGTTGATTTTGCCACCTTTCTAATTGTTGCCGTTTGTTCCCTATGGCAATATCTACAAGTTCTTCTTCTTTCGTGAATGGTATGGAATACTTTCATATTTACTTTTTCACATTTGCAGTCTCTTTCAGAGAAATGCCTGAAAACATAATCATGCTAAAAAATGATTTGTAACTTCCGACCGCTTTTGCCATCATCGGATATTGCGAATCATGCTTTCTCGCTTTCGAAACAATTATGCTTGTCTATTTTTATTATGTGTGTGAACTTATATTTCGTCCCTTCATGTCATTTCATTCTTGCAAAGTTCGTCGGACAATAACTTTATTTTTGACAGCTAACCAACAAGATTAATCTGATGACGGATTGAAGAGCTAAAATAAGATAGCTGACACGCAGGTGTATTTTCAACGACCGTTTCGATCAATCGGTTGGAGAGAAAGCATTTTTTGCTGGATAAGATTTTCAGTGTCGATTTCGGATTTTCAACCCTTCCCATAGGAAATAGGTAGCAAAAGAAAAGATAGGAAATGAATAAGTCGCTACATCCTTAAAGCACGGAAACTGTTTCGTGTCGGCTTGATAAGCATACAAAGAATATGAGCCAAGGGAATAGCAGCAATTAAATTTTCCGATATGAACTATTATTTTGACGAAACAGTGTCCAATATAATTTAAAAAACTGCGGTCAAGTGGAATTGAATGGCAATTCTCAAACCTTTACAAACTTGTGATTCATAAAGGAGCAGGAATTCTCCTAATGAATAATTCATTTGACTTCGCATAGGACTGCGATTCACGCTGACCGGGATGAGATATATTTCATCCACTACGTTCGTGAAGACAATCGCACTGTCGTTTAAATCGAGGTGAGACAAGCAACTATTCATGCAGTATTAGAAGATACAACCAACTTCATTGTATTTTAATCACATCTAAATTTAGCTCTTATCATGGCTATTCAAATGAAGGATGCTAAATTATTCAATGCTTTCTAATCTATGCTGCATGAGATTCGGGTCTTTAGATGAATTTGTTGATGACACTGTGTGATGATGGTTTTTATATTGATGACAAACACCAAAAATCAAATTAGACTTTTACAATATTCATCACGTTTCACATTTATAGAATTTCAATTCTTCGAGTTGAAGCGATTGTAGATGCCATGTAGGAATTTGTCAGACATTTACGTGTCGTCATCAAGTCACATATGTTGTAAAAAAATAAATAGTTGGCATGATTTATGTTAGTGTAGTCTAGCTCATTTACAAAAAAGCAAGTAATTTGCATAAATCATCCCTATGAATATTTTGTTGATATTTATGATCGCCTCCAAATGATCCAAGAATATCATTTTGGACACATTGAGTGACTGTGAGTGTAACTGATCATTCGTGAACTCTACTTTTGTGTATAATTTGATATTCTAGGGAAAAAATAGTTAGTTTTCATTTTTATAATTGATTGAAAAAGCTTAAAATTGACTGTAATGATTAACATTCTGTAAGATACTTTAAAGAAGTCGAATGAAGACAAACTTACTATTTAACAAAACCCCATGATGTGCAACTTCAACTGTGAAACTTTCAGACTAATCGGTACAATAGGAGAGCTACCATCACCAATTGAAGTCTTTAGCGACTTTTGGGACACGCTGTACAAGCCAAATCTATTTTGAAATCTAAGGCGAGTTATCGAACCATACTGCGAAACATTGAGGTTTTAACCGTAACAATGATGGTAATGTTCTATCAATCCAACTAATGCATGTTAGTCATTGTTGTTGCTTCTATTGGGATATACATTCATCAATTTTAGCACATTTGTATAAATAGATCTATGAAATATTTGGCATTGCTTATGATTTTATAAGTAATGAGGCGTAGGTGGAACTTAAACAGATAGTTTGTTGGCAAGCATTGCATGCTTCATACTGATTTCCTTATCAAAGTGTAGCTTCATGCAGTAATGGGATAAAACATTGAAGTAAAAAGTTTTAATAAAAAGATTGAGTTGCAATACAGTGATCATTGCTATCCAACCATACATTTGGTTTGATATTCAGTCAGATGCGTAATGAATTATTGATACTAAACATCTCATAACTACATACCTCAATATATTATCCCGGTCATAAAGTTAGCATATTTTGCGCTTTTAAGTGAATTTTGTCGAGTCAACGTAACACGCCCCACATAATTGCAATATCTTTGTTAGCATGCTACTGCCGCGTGAACACTAATGAATAGGCACAATTGCTATCCAATGAGATTCGAATGCTCGCCGTGACTCAAATTTATTAGCTCTCTGACAATCAGTACAGCACTCATTTCGCTATGGGAAAAGCTCGCAACATCACGAGTGAAAGCGTCGCTCAGATCGTCATCCTGCGACAAGAAGGTCTGACACAATGTGAAATAGCCCGGAAACTGAAGCTGAATCAATCGATTGTATCAAGAGCTGTCAAACGCTACAAGGAGACGGGTTCTTTCTGCTACAAGAAGTCACCTGGAGCCCCACGCTGCACCAGTCATCAAACTGACAGGATGATGCGGCGAACGGTCGTTGCATCTCCGACATGCAGTTCTTCGGAAATCCAGGCGAAGCTACCACCTGATACGTCTGTCAGTACCAGAACTATTCGTCGACGTCTTCAGCTCCACTTCAAACTACGTGCGTATCATCCGGCAACCAAACCTCGGCTTTCAACAAAGAACGTCAAAGACAGGCTTGCGTTTGCTCTGAAATATAGAAATTGGACTACAGAGCAATGGATGGCAACGATGTTCTCGGATGAGACTATTGTGAAGCAATTCTATGCTTTTTGCAGCCACGTTCGTCGGCCCAAAGGTGAACGCCATAAACAGCGGTACGTTCTTCCTAGAGTGAAGCATTCGCCTTCTCTAATGATCTGGGGTGCCATTACTGGCCAAGGGAGAGCTGGTCTATGGTTCGTGCCAGAGAGTTCCACACTCAATTCGGAAGCATATCTTGCAATCTTGAGTGAGAAAGTTCCGAATTTCATGACCATTCACAATTGCTCCCATTTCCAACACGATGGTGCTCCCTGCCACTCTTCCCGGAAGGTTAAAGATTGGCTTTCGGAGCAACGGATTCAGGTCATCTATCCGTGGCCAGGGAACTCCCCTGACCTTAATCCGATCGAGAATTGTTGGGCTGTCATGAAGAAAAAAGTCAGTATCCTGAAACCGACCTCGCGAGAGGACCTTTTGGAAAAGATCAAGAGAGTGTGGTGGTCTGATATTTCCCCTGAGTACTGCGCACAACTGATTAAGTCAATGCCTGACAGGATTGCGGCTGTCATTAAAGCAAAAGGCGGACTCACAAAATATTGATTTTCGTCTTCATTATAGTAATCATTTGGAATCTTGTAGTTTTTTGGTCGATAAATCTTTTTGGATTGTTATTTGAGGGACCTACCGGGTACTTTAACTCGATTGAAAACAACAACAGGCGTTTTTAAGCACCATTTGCATGCACCTTTATGAATTTTTCATAATATGCTAACTTTATGACCAGGATAGTAAAGGCTACGTCCTAAATTATTTAAAACACAAGCGCACTTAATTATGTTAGTGATAAAAGCAATATATCTTGCCTGAGCGGTTAAGTCAACAACCAACAGCGACTCAAAAAACGAAGCAAACCAAACAGTCAACTCAGCTACCAAAAACCTCAAAAATAATTCTTCAAAGGTTTTGATTGAATATTCATTTTCATGAAAATTCATATTTCATTTCAATTTCAAATTGACAATTTCTCAAAATATTGTTTCGATCATCCTTATGTTGCAGTAGAAACTTGATTAAGGCGGCTGGCGCATGATCTTTGTAGACGTTGCTAACTGAGTTTCCTTATAGATACTAGCATGCGATTATGAGGTACGAGGTTCAAATCTCATCACAAGCATCATATGGTTCACATCATCAATATGGTTCAGAGATTGGAGTGCAAGTTCACTTGTTATATTTGACATTATTATAATACATGTCCATGTTCAATCTATTCATAGATTAGAAAATGCTCACATACCTGAACAATCAATTTTCTAAAATCTTTCGAGTAGCAGTCTCGACTAGAAGCACAATTATCACCTCATATCATAAACGTCGACCATCTGTTTCTGAAACGTTGGAAGATTTTGAATGAACTGACAAACTAGCAAGTAACTATAACAAGTATTTCATTTTATTGCAGAGTCCGAGCTCGCCAGGGCATGTAGAAAATGTCCACAGTCTTGGAAAATTTAAGCACGAAATTCTTTGTTAGTCGTTGACATGCCTGTCTCTTCATACATGCAGAATAAATGAATAAGCTGACGAATTGTGCAACAGGCTACTTTGCTTCTGTTGAATGAGAGTTGGTCTGGGCAAACAAGTTGAATAGAAAAATGTTGAATAATTAAGAACATTATGACTTAAATATCGGTAACTTATTAATTACACTAAGTAGTGTAATGCATCATATAATGTACATAGCAGGATGAATTTTTGATAAAAGTGGTTGAGATAATAACATGGATAATAAGCTTTTGGACAGTGTGAGCTTCAAATGTCTGAAGTAAGCTATGATCAATTACATAGCACTATGGAACTATAGTACTAACAATATGAACTATAGATGTGACAACTGCAAATCAATTAATGTGGTCGATCTAAATCTTCGCAATGGAAAGAGCTGTGGCATCTCTTCTACAACTCAGCGAAAAATTAAATTTTGATATTGATGGTTTGATATCCCAAGTTTTTATTGAACTGGAGCAAAGGGTTGAGAAACGAAACAATGTTATGGTGTTTGGTATAGCTGAGGCACCATCAACGGATGTGGATAAACCTACTGTCCTTGATGTTATGAAAGCATGTGACATAAAAGAAGATGATATCGCGTTGGTCGAAAGGATTGGGAAGCAAGATGGGTCAAAGCCTCGTCCTGTACGTGTGCGGTTCACGTCGTTTGATAAGAAAACAACGTGTCTGCGCAAACCAAAACTGCTTCGAAATCATTCTGTCCACCGCAAAGTGTTCATTATGCCAGGCCTTACTAGATCTCAGTTGATAGATAGAAAGTTGCTGCTAGAATAACTAAAACGAGGCAGGGTTATCAAGGGAGACAGGATCATGTTGCATCACACGAATTCTGCTTGACTGAGTCAGTGACGTTCTTTACCAGTCACTTTGTGCAATTCTCGGTCAACTGTCAATAAATTGGACGAAATTAATATGCTTCTCTCTGACTACTCACCACACTTCTTGTATATTACCGAGACATGGCTTGTTGCTGAGATACCTTATTCGTCGCTGTTTATCGATGGTTATAATATTTATCATACTGATCGCAACACAGGTAGAAAAGGAGGTGGACTATGTTGCTACATAAAATCGGATTTCAAGGTTTTGTCCTTGTTTTCGAATTCTTCCCTACCGGAAGTCGAGATTCTGCTTCTCCGTGTTTCATTCGGATGCTTTAAGTGTCTACTGGTTCTTCCCTATTTTCCAAGTGGTGGATCATTAAATGGAGTTATAATGGGGAATACCATTGACTATGTTTCTTCAATTATTGATGACTACTTAAATGTCCATCCTGATGACAAAATGTTCTAATGGGTGATTTTAATCATGTGAATTACAAGGATTTCGAAGCTTCTTACGGATTAAGTAAAGTTATTCGTGAACTGACACGTTTTGATCCACCACTGGACTTGATTTTGATGCCAGAAGAGTTTGTTTCTAGCCATTCTGATCGCATTGCACCATTTGGCTCCGGGTATCATAAAGTTATTGTGTTACTACCTATTAATCAAATGGTATTTCAAGCTGAGCTTTCAGAAGTATTTGACTTATGTTCTTCCAATCTTTTAAGACCGTTATCTATTCTACAACAAACTGAATGGAATATCATTTTTAAAGATGCAAGTCTTGCTGTTATGTGTGAAAACTTTTATTGTTTACTATTTCATGTAATGAATCTGATTCCGCTGGAGTATGTAAAACGCTCCGCATCTGTTAAACCATTGATGAACAACACCATCAAAATTCCTATAAACAAGCGATACCAAGTCTAACGAAGTGGTAATTGGCCACTGTTCAATCAGTATAAGGAAAAAGTGAAGAAATGGTTATTCATGCGAAACGCAATTGGAGTCAATATGGGATGTCTTTAAAATTGCAACGAAAGCGCCTGTGACGGATAGAGATTGACTCTCTAAGTTTGAACCTTCCAAATCCATGACTGACTTGCTCACTTCTATGAAGCAGGGCATTTCATAGATAATCTCATTGTAAAGATCGATCCACAGCCTTTTCAAATAGCAGACAATTTGTTTACAGAGTCAGCGGTAGAGGCTTGTTTGATTGGCATTAAACCCAAAGAAACAGTCGGTACGAATGGCATTACAATGGTGTTTTGGTCAAAATTTTCGAGTGTTTTACCTTTGACATTAATTTTTAATCGATGTGTTAATGAAGCTTCTTTCCCTGGACTTTTGCAAGATCGCAGATATTCTGCCTATCCCAAAGACTAATCCTCCTAATGCATAAAATATTCATCCAATATCTATGCTTCCACCCTCCGAAAGAATTTTTTGAAAAGCAAATCATAAAAGTCTTGAAATCTCAGTTTACCTCTTGCTTTGATTCAAGACAATATGGTTATAGAACAAAAAGTTCGACAAACTGTGCTCTGATAGACTTGGACGATTTTATTGCAAAGAACATTCAATTTCAAGATGTCATTGCCTGTCATGTGATTTCTACTGATTTGTGTAAAGGCTTCGATAAGCTATCACATAATCTACATAATCTTTTTTATTGAGAAAGTAAAAGATGGTTTTGCTATTAACTTCATGCAACAATAGCTGGTTAATCGTCGACAGAGAATCCGTTGGAATGACCACGTTAGTGATTATGTCCAAGTTCAAAGTGGTATTCTCCAGGGTTCATCGATTGGTCCATTGGCGTTTGGCTTCTTTACATCTCATCTTGCACTTCCACCGTCGGATAATGTATTGCTCCTAAAATATACTGATGACATTATAATTGTTGGTTTAATCAGACAACGGGAGTCTGTAAGCCCTGTGATAGATGCTTTTGACGTTGTTAATCAATATGCAGTATAGAAACATATGTCAATCGCTGTTCATAAGTGTAATCAACTTTTTGTATCTTTCCAAAAATCAGACTCGTTGCAAACTTATGCGTTTCAAGGTGTGCCGATAGTTAAATATCTAAAATTCCTTGGCGTGACTTTTGACTCTACCCTGAAATGGTCTGATCACATTCATCAAATCTGAAAGAAGGCTTCTTCGCGAATGTTTGTTTACAGGCAATTGAAGCCGTTTTTATCCAAGTCTGATTTAGTGATTATTTATAACTCGTGTATTCGCTGCATAATGGAGTACGCTCCGGTGTTGTTTGTAGGCTTGAACTCTGCAAATTCAAATGTGCCGGAAAAGGTACAGAGAAGGTCACACCACATCATTTGCGGTTCATCTTCGCAGTGTGACTGTGGCAATTTTGTCCCTCTTGACTACAGAAGAATAATCATTGATATGAATATATTTTGCTCGATTCTGAATGACGGTAATCATCCGCTGTGTCATCTAATCCCTGAAAACTACCGTTTTCAGAAAAGCTTTGTATGCCGAAGTGTTTATCTACTTTACGGAGCCATAGTTATATTCCAACTATGATACGTCTTGTAAATAGCAACTTTTCTGTTTGATTCAAATGTACGTCCAATGTACTTTTTATAGTTTTTCAGTTTTGCAGTATTTTCACCTTTCATGTTATTTTACTTTGTTAATTTTCTCCTTTTGTGTGTGTGAAATGTACGACTTAATGTAATGCCTCACGATTTTCATGAATGAGACTCTCAGAAATAGACGTCATTACTATTAAAAATAGTCAATTCTAGTTAAGTTAGGGATGATTCAATTGCGATTGAAGTTAGGCGGCATAATTGGGTGCGGTGATTCGAAATGCATAATCGTCTGAAGTTGTTTTTGTATAAAAATGTGTTCGGCAGCAATAAGCAGACTCGACCGAGTAATTGTACTCCTGAATAAGACACGCCCACTGTCTTTCAAGTCCGCATCGAATGGCATCATTATCCGGAGGGCATTCAGTTTTGCGCATGTTGATATTGAGTTAAATTGCTTGATAATACATTCAGGCTGGAAGGAGATGCCTCCTCAACCATTCGCCTCCCTGTCATTAAATAAACCCAAAAGTTTGCTGAAATTTCGTCTCTTATCTTTCGAAGGCAATTACCAAATGTATTGAAGCAAAATGTTGCCGATAATGGTTTTATTCTGCTTCATTCTCAAAGCTATAGAGACACATGAAAAAGCATAAGATTGACAGCAGTAATCGAATGGATAGCATGAAAGAGATCGTCCCATCACTGACAAAATCTAGAAAGAAATAAAGACGACCAAAATCGCTTTCAGTGGTATTGTGACATCTTCATGGATTGATTTTATTAAAAAAACATAATATCGGTTGGCTGTTCACATCTGTGAAATCTGTTTAACTTCAAATAGTTTCAAAAAGGCCTACAAATTTCAAAACATTTGCAATCAATGAAACGAAATAAACTAGTAGTTCTCAATGTGGGCCATGTGACCCGAAAGTGCCCCTCGAGCCTTTGAAGGAGCACTTGATAAGCAGGGGTAAAACGAATGGCACTATTTGAAATGAGTCGATTATTTGATCAGAATTTATTCGATGCATTATCAAAAAAGCAGAGTCAGTTGGACATTGGGTAGCATGGAACATCTAGAGAAAGTTAAAGATGCACCAAGACAAAGGGAGTCATTGAGACTCAAATACCGTGTTGCATTTATTCTTGCCATTTGAATTATTTTCTATTTCTAACAAAAAAGCTCTTTTTCGCTGTAATACTATATTTTTATGAAGTTGTGCTTTTCAAGCTAATTTAAGTGGTGTATTTCTAGTGTGGGGTGTGGCAAAGAGGTTCAAAAAGAATTCACATGTTTGACAATTTTTGTTTGTAGGGGTTTTAGTTTTTTCGAGTTCATGATAAGCAGTGTATACAAAACTAACATTTCAAAGTTGCAAAAATAACCTTATTTGATATGCTCATTTTTTTCATTTTTGAAGCATGTCCAGCGGAGACAACTCCAACTAAAAAATCTGGGCCATGTATTCGTAATAAAGGAAAATTGGAGCGACAAGATATTTCACGTTGAGAAACACTGAAATATGCGTGAAAAACTTTCTTCTTTTTTTCTTTATTTCTGGCTTTCTGACTTTATTTGAGTGTATAGCTGTGGTTTTCTCTCTACATTTTATTGCGATTTACTATCATCTTACTGTTAGCATTGTACTAGTAGTCTGTTCTTTCGTGTTCACATGTACCACATGTACATAGTAGAACTTTATCTTGATGGACTTTGTCCGTCCCTGTGAACTGTTATCATCAATGCTAATGTCTGTTTTCACTTGTTGCCTGACGATGGACACTGGTGGTGTTTGAAAGATCTCTCACGAATAAATTCGATTTGACAAAAACACTGTTTTGACTGGATTCCCCAATGGAAAACAATGAATTAAACACTAAATGAAAAATTGCCATTCAAAAATGTGCACCTGGTAGGAATCGAAGCCAGGCTATTTAAACCAGTTCGTCGTGCTGACAGATTTACGTGCATTTACATGTTCGTGCGAAGCGATGTCGATTGGTGGAATCAATTCTTTCCCATCACACACAAATTTTCATAGCGATTATAAACAAATAATAAATGTTTCGTCTTTATTTGACTACCGGTAGGCTTTTAACAGTGACGTCTTCTCCTTGCCTGCGAGGCATTCGGCGCACACTCAAAAATAATTTATCAACATTTATAAAAATGAAAAATGTCATCATTCATTAGATTTCATTTAAATTTGACAACTTCTCGTGATAGCTGTGCACAGCCTTCCGTCTCAATATTAGACTCTCAGAGTGAACATGTTTACCTCGCGTGCCCGAATCACAGCTGTTTCTTTCGTTACAATGAAATTCTTCTTGTCTGATTGGCATAATCTGCAATTGTTGATCAAGGCGCGGTACCTAAATAAAGAAAGATAAGCGAAGCCCAATTGTTGCTGTCTTCGTTGCTTTTCAGAGAGGTCATACATTGACCAACAGCAGATGATGACGATCAGACAAGACTGCGATCAGATGATGAGCGTTTACCAATGAGTGCAGTGTAATGCATCTGACTCGAACACGCAGATTCGGTGTTTTAGCGTGATTGATGTGCCGCTATGTTTAGCACTACAGATGAGCTCATAACCACTCCTTTCGTTCGAAGGGAATATGCTGAAAAGATAACATACGTCAGGCAAGGTAGGCCAACACCTGATATAATAATTCAAAGCACTCACAGTGAAAGAAATAGGGAATATACAAAACATTTTAATGCATCAAAATTTCAAATGTGTGAGTGGCTGACCGACCGAAAGAAACGCAGTAAACTCCTTTGCATATTTGCAGTAGGTATATTGGGTGGAGTGGTAGCTCCGCATTCATTAAATCCCCAAAGTGTATACACTTTCCATTTTATTAAATGAACTCGAGGTGAATACAATTGGGTATTGCTACCAAATGTGAGATATGCAAGTTTTGAAGTTTGTATTTTCTCAAGCGTGACAATATCACAGGGAACCTGCCAGCGGAGAGCAGTTAATCGATTCCGCGCGACGGAATCAATCGCGCGATTCTTGAATGACCAGGAATCGTGCGATTTTTTGCAATATGACTTCCCAATGAAATTTGCTTGATGAGGTACAAAAAATGCTTCACTTCACTCTTTCAACGTTTGCGATAATTGCAATGCGCGGGTACTCGTTCCTGAGATCATGTACAGCTAGACAGAGTTTCCGTGTGAAATCTCTATGGGAGCTCCCCACATAGCATTAAACACGCTCGCATAGGCCAGGTACACCATTTGCACGAATCATGTGCTTACATGTTGTCAAGGCAGTCAAATATGGTAGGTCCCTATGATATTATATCTCCGCATTGAAATCATATACATTGATAGCAATGCGTATTAATGCTTAATTTACATGTACATTTAACATGCACACTACATGTATGTACATAACCCGGTAGCAATTGCACTTGCGGATTCGCTATTTCTGAAGATTGCAGAGTTCCAGCACGCCTGAGCATAGAAAGATGTCCGCAGACTTGAAATATTTAAGCACAAAAATTAGCGGGCAGCACTACACGCTGCGCTTTTCTATCTACAGGGACTCGTCAAACGGCTAGGAATTGCCAAAAGAAACTTGAAAATCTAGAATGGCTTAGCAACCTGAAGGATTACACAACGGGCTGTTCTGTGTTTATTGCAGTTTGTTTGCGGTTAATTGTTTCTTGTCTTTGTTCTTGCAGTACTTCTATGACGGCAGATTTTTCAGCAGAATCTTATTAATGAATCATCAAGACTTTTCATGCCTTGTTTGCGACTTTTTATGTGTTCCGATTTATTATGCTGTTTTCGCGAACATTTGCAAATAGAACATCGCATAAATTAATAGTGTAGTTATAATTTCAGTTTAAATAGACTATGACAGTGGCGTCGTCTCCGAGCCTGCGAGGTCTTCTCCGCATACCGACAACTGTCGGTGTCGGTTGTACGCTCTGGTCGTCTCTGGTCTGTGGATAATATAATTGAGATTCTTGGGCAATCAGTTTCCGATTGTGGTGAATTTTATGTTCATCTGATTCGGCAAAGTGTGCTCTTTGAGTTTATTGGTGTCCCATAAGTCAAATATTTCTGGTTTTGGCGTGACCGTCGACGTTCGGTTTTCTTGGTCATCGTTGTGACATCTATTCACATTGCTCTTAGTTGGTCGTCGATTTGGATTTACGCTGCAGTGTCCACATTTCATTACGTGCTAATTATAGAAGCAATTCTATATCTACGGTATTCTTCGTTGGCCTGTCATCGAGTGCTTCATCGCTATCCATTTGCTTGTGTTGAGAGTTGTAGCGGCTGGTACTGTCAGCCACAGAATTAGATTGTTTAATCGTATCACTTTGCTAGAAGTGCTAACTGATTCAAACAGATGGCACATGCAGGAACTTAATAAGTGGGCAAAAAGAAATTCCTAATACCTTACAGAGATAGGAAAAATAGTCGTGCGTCGCTTGCGGATTGCTCTGAATTTCTTCAAAATGCTCCGATCGCCACTACTCCTTCAGATTTGAAGAATTCAGATCATTACGCAAAGGTTTTCTCGATAAAGTTGGGCCCTCCGATCATTTTAAGAAAAGTTAGCAGGCGCATGAAAAAACGTTCACAAACTTCTCTGTAGAACTTGACATCGTCTGTGTCTCTTTGCTGTGTGATCCGGTTGATAACAGTCACTGAAACTTCGCACAGTCAATTTGGCGTGTTTAATGTTGAACTGGCTGCTCATTGTTCGATTGCTATGGTATTTAGTCAGCAGATTGTGCCATTTTATTGAAGTTACATGTTCCAATGTTTCCCTTCTAGTCAAACGAAAGAAGAGACGACCTTTCTAATTCTGTGCTGTCAGCTGTTCCAATCAGCTGTTATCAATCGGGGTCTATAACCCTCCCACGCTCAGAGGTTTCCAATTATTGATTTTTTCTGTGACCATAGCAACGGCACTTCACGTCCATCTGTATCACAATAGATTTGCTGGACAATATCATCTTCATAGCGATCATTGTGGTTCAATTCGTGATCTGAAGGTTTTCGTTCACAATGCCGTCGCCTGCTAATACTCGATCAAAATCAGTGACACTGATTGACGTTAAAAACCTCATCGAGTCTGTTAAGACAGATGTTGCTAACATCACTAGGTCAATCGATCGGTTGAGTGATCGTGTGACTGATATAGAAAGCAAGCTGAGAATCGTATCCGATGATCAAAATAATTTCAGAGAAGAAATCAACAGTCTTAAAAAAGAAATAGAGAGTAGAAACGAGTCATTCTACGGAAATCTAATGAAAAACATAGAGAAAGACATATTAAAAGAGGTACAGGAAGGAATAACGAAGAGGAAGTACGTAGTAGTTTCTGGAGTGCCTGAGGCAACGACAGGCAATGTCTTGGAAAGACAGCAGAGGGACGATAATGCAGTCAAGGACATACTACATTCCTTAGAAATACCTGAAACCAGTTTTAAGGAGTCCCATCGAATCGGGAAAATCGTCAGCAATCGACCGCGTCTTCTGTGTGTAAAATGCAGAGATTTGAAATCAAAATTTGATCTTCTTCGAAAATCAAGAAATCTGCGCAATACTGCGACATTTAAGTCGGTTTACATTAACCCCGATTACACCAAAGAACAAGCCAGAATGCAAAAATCTTTGAGAGATGAACTGAAACAGCATAAAAGTATGGGACATGATGTGATAATTCGAGATTAGAGTTGTGTTCAGAAGTGATTTGGTTTCTCATGAGGCAAATTTTCTTCAAGGGTTTTAAGTCCTCGTTACAATAAAAGTCCTGCTCCTATGTGTCCTAAAATCGTTTTATCAAATGTTCGGTCACTCCTGGGAAAATTCGATGAACTATCTGCTATTGTTAAGACATTAACTCCAAGCCTTGTGTGCCTAACAGAAACTTGGCTTAACACTAAAAAGACCAAAAATTTTTTAACCATTAAGGACCGTTGGGTCAATTGACCCACAACAAAAAAATACATAATGTCGGTGCATGATTTTTTTTATATATGTATAAAAAAAAGCTGAAGTGTTGAATTTCTCTCTTCTCTCTCATCTGACTGTCTAAGAGGGGAACTGCACAACGGGCACACAGAGGAAACACACCACAAAACAAAACTTGAACTTGCAGCACATGTTACCTATGTCTTATTTGTGACTTGCAGTTTGCATCTTCGTCGTTCGATCTTTCAATGCTCCGCTCGGCGCTGAACGAAGTGTAAGTGTATTGAAAGAAATGGATGAGGTGCGGTCTTTCGGGAGCGGCGCAGAACCTTGCTCCGATGAATACTTTAACAAAAATTCTTTTTCTTTCTTGACGTGTTCATGCATTTTCGCCATTTCCCACGAATTGAGGCATAAAAATGTCCAAAAAGTTGAGGAAAAAAAAAACGCCAATCGCCCATCGCCTTGATTTGTAGAATACAACACAACCAACATACATGAAATGTCAAACATTTGGCCGGAATTTCGTGTTGTTGTGATTCGTGTTGTTTTTTTTCTTTTTTCTTCCGGTGTTTTTTCTCGATTCTCTGTGCATCGGTTATCCGGATCTTTATAAAATTGGTTTTTTTTTGTTTGTTTTGTTTTGGCCTTTGTGACTTTGTATTTTTTTCAGACTTGAAGAATGCAGATGATGTGACAGGAGCATGTTTGAAGCAAGGCACTTTCAAAATTTCACGAAATCAACTTCCGAATTGTTCCCAACCGTCTTAGAATGATTCTGAAAAGATGTTTGGCCAATTGGCTCTGAGGAAAAAGTTACTGCAAGGAAGTGAAATGCCAAAAAAAGTGTAAGCCTTGGTCAAGTTGCCACTGTTGGTACAACGAATGATTCACGACAACATGACGTGGAATTCAGGACATCCTTCCTTGTTGCGTTCCGTTTCAAAACCTTATCAACGCTGCAAATGAACCAAAATTTGAAAATGATCCAAAACGTCGATTCGCTAAAATAAATATAGAAAGAAGACCGACACCGGGTTTTGGCGGGCGACGCTGTTCATCGACAGTGTGTGTGAAAAGGGGAAAAGCAGTTTTTCGACAGGTGCTTGATTCCCATACCTAAAACTTGAAAATTGAACTTTATGGCTTTGATCCTGCTAGACCTTGTTGTTGGCTTCTTTCTCGTATATAGGTTTTTATGTCCTTTGAATTATATTTCTGCTCATTGTCTCCCTTGTCACATTTCGATTTCTTCCTCCTGACTCTCCTGAGATTAAGCGGCTTGTTCTCTTGATTGTAGAAACGCCTCTAGCGGCCAATCCGTTCTTCGAACGAACAAATTTCAGTTTCAAAAAAAACTCTATGATTTTTTTTTTTGGTCAATTTCTTGTCTTTTTGCGAAGAATGTCCACAGGTCCATAAAGCTAAGATACATAGTGAAGTCATTTGAATCGTTCTTCTTGCTGTTATCAACTCTGTTTTTTCATGAAATCTGTTCCCTTCTGGTTTCGAGTTTCTGTTCTCTTTCTGTGCCAATGCTCTTCCTCTTTCCTCTTCGCTTCCATCAAGGTTTTCCAATATCAACCCGAGTGAAGCTTCTCTTCTCAGGCATTTCTCTCGCTTCTTCTCTTCTTTCTTGTTCTTTTCTCATTCAATCTTTTTCACACTTTCTCGTCAGCGCTTCTTCCAGGAATCTTCTCACTCTAGTCAGTTTTTTCCTCTTCGTCGTCCTCTTTCCATTCAGATCGTCACTCACACTCTCCCCACGTCGAATCCACATTAGCTATAAGCATTGCGCGATGATCCTGCCTGCGAAAATGAACATTGACACCATCCTGACAAGAAATAACATTTGACTACTTCCACACTCAGCAGTGAACGCTACTTCCACACTCCGTTCACATCAATAATACTCCACAATCAATATCATGCTGAAGATTGTTAGAAAGTATGGAGTAAAAGCGCTGTAAGCCCCAGACAGTAACAAAAAGCGCTGAAACGACGTTAATGAACGATATAGTGAAAGGTCGCGCGTTTCAAAGCGCATGAACGCCCAGGCGTATGAAAAAGCGCGTCACACCAGTGAAAGAACGCCCAGGCTGTAAATCGTAGAGTGTAGGCGCGAGACAGTGAATGGCGCACGGCACGCGCGTGGTTGACCAGCCGTGCGCTTGTTTGCGTGGCTTCACAAGTGTAGGCGGCACTGTTAGTGTGTAGTAACAAAAAGCGCAGGCGAGGCAGTGAATGGCGCCCCAGGCATGAGTGAAAGAGAAAATAGGAATGAAACGGGTCAAATAGATGCACGGTCATTTCATGCATAATTGGTAATAAGAACAGTTCAATGAATTGAAATTTATTTATCAAATGCAACAAGTAACGAAATTTAGTTATAGGAAAATAGAAATTAATTTATCAAATTAGAAGAAATTTTTTTTAGGTGTACGGATTTAATATTATCCTTTTCTGGTCATTTGCCCCAACGTCTTTGTTAATGAGTCCGTTTCATCATCGTCGATCAGTATTAATAGATGTTCTCTTATCAGACAGAGGTGATCACTTGAATAAAAAGGGCGGAGGTGTTGGGATATATGTGATTGACAATGTATCTTTTAGAGTTCTTCGTTTGGGTGCTACGCTCAGTACGGATAATGAAATAGAATACATTCTTCTTGATTTGTTTCATGTAAAATGTTCTTATTGTGTCTGTATATTCCTTCTCATCTGTTACGACCATCACTTTTTGAGATTCGGGATAAGATCAACTATGTTATGGATGATTTACTGTCGGAAAATTCTGATTATGGAATTGTTATCCTCTGGGATTTCAACCACTTTAATTGTGGAGAATTGTGTGACGATTTAACATTGACTGACATTGTTGAAAAACCAACTCGTGGTGACAATATATTAGATCATATCCTCGTATCCGATAATCTCACTAAAGTCTACATGTCTGATGGTGTTGCATACTATCCTCCCGTCGCTAAGTCTGACCATCTTCTCATCTTTTCGACACCCGCTACAGTATCATCTAACAATGTTGGGCTGGGCCGAGTTCACAAGCTGTATGACTACAGGCAAACGAATCTTCAATGCTGCACTCGATCAAATTCCTTGGGACTCCTTACTTTCTCCTGATCTCGATGTCGATACCAGGTCTACATTAATCAATTCTGAGATTTCACAACGTGTAAATGAGTGCATTCCTCAAAGATAGGTAGTAATGTTTCCTTCTGACAAAGAATGGCTTACCCCACTGACGAAATCTTTAGTGATAGATGGGAAGCATACAGATCCAGGAATTGGTCACGATACAAACAACTTCAGATCAAAGTGAAATCAGAAATTGAAAAATCAAAGCGATTATATATTCAACGCTTTAAGACTGACCGACAGGCATGGGAAATTGTGAAGCAAATTTCTGGCAGCAATAAAAAGTCGTCTTGGAGTAATGAAATCTCACAATTTGGTGATGCTTCAAATGTTGCCAATCTTATAGTTGATCGTCTAACAAAGCTTTATCACTCCGATATTACTCCTCAATATTCTCCTTTCTCAGATTGTGATGACTGGAAAATTACTATTCCTGAGGAAGTAATTCTAAGTAATCTCCAAAACCTCTCAACTCAGAAATCATCGTGACAAGATGTGATTCCATCCAAGATATATATTGAAATGGCACCTACTCTAATAAAACCATTAAAAATTTTGTTCGATACATCCATCAACCGCAGAGCATATCCAGCAGCTTGGAAGATGTGTACTGTCACCCCTATCCCAAAAACATCTCCGTCCGATATGGATAAGTTTCGTCCGATATGTGCACTATCGACACGTGCTAAAGTCTTTGAACGAAGTCTTTTTGCAATCATTCGGCCGACATTAGAGACTTTTTTCGGTGACTTCCAGCATGGTTTTCGCTCCAAGCACTCGACGACTTCCGCCCTCACTGAAGTTATGGAGAACGCCTACAGTTTTTATGACAATCCCTCGAACCTCGGCGTGTCGATCATATCATTTGACATGTCTGCCGCTTTTGATTCCGTTGAACATGATCTTCTTCTGAGAAAGTTTCAAGCTTTGAATCTCCCTCGTGGACTGATCAACTTTTTTGGTGATTATCTGTCCAATCGAAAATGCAAGGTCAAAGTCAATGATGCATTATCACGAAGTGTCGACATGAAGAGAGGTGTCCCGCAGGGCTCTGTGTTGGGTCCTGCGTTATTTGCGATCTTTATATCAGATATAAGCACAAGCCGAAACATTCTCGGCTCATTCGATTGGTGACTTATGCTGATGATCTGATCCTCATCTTACCCCTTTCAAAGACTCTCACTGCGTCAAATATCGACACTTACCTTGACGATGAGATAGATCACATAGAACATTGGTGCCATGAGAACAAGCTTTGCCTGAACAAAGACAAATCAAACATTTTATTTTGTCTGAAAAATGAAAAACGCAGTGATTTTGACATTTCTCGCCCCCATAGATTCTTTGTTGTAAGCCAATCAGAGATCCTGGGTCTATTGATCAACAACCAACTTTCGTGGGCTGATCATGTCAAAGAAGTGATGACCAAAGCCAACCGACGATTTTACATTCTTCGAAAAGCCAAGAAATATGCAAGTAAAAGAGACATGTTGACCATCAACTATGCTCTCATTCCATCACTATTCGAATTCGCTTGTCCGGTTTTTGTTTCACTTCCGAAGCTACTTGAGAACAAGCTCGAAAGAATCCAAAGGCGCGCATTGAGACTGATCATGGGTGACACAGAGTCAGAAGGATTAATTATTCAATCAATTAGAGATAGACGAGAGAGAATCAGTCGAAAGTTTTTCATGAACATCATCTCGAAAAACAATAATTTACTCTACAAGTACGTTCCCAAGCGTTTGCATTATTCTTCACATTTTGAAATGAGACTATGTCATTCAAAGAAATTGAAAAAGTCCTTTTTCCCCTTCATGACCAGACTGATGAATTGTGAGATGACCAGGAAACTATAACAACTGCTTCTCTGCGTGGCTTTCAATCTCTCTTTGACTTCCTTTTTTTCTCATTGTGTTGTGTTTACTTGAAACTTTATCTTGAATGATCGTGTAACTTAACTTGTACATTTACGATTTCCACTTTGAATGAAAATATACGCCATTATATATACCCAGAAATAATTAGGCCTACTTACTTTCAGGCAAAAAGTTTAAATAGTTTTCATTGTTTTTGAGAGCATCTTTACGTTTAATCACACTTTACATCTCAAGTCACCACTCTCAAATACGCTCAGAGCGCCAGCGCCCAGCTGTCAGCGCGCTCAACTCGATCAACTGCAGGATCTTCAAGCAATCACACCATGCGCTAGAGATGTGTTCACAGCAAGTCACCGAGATTGTCGTGTTTGTGTGTGGCAGTTGGATCGCGTGCGCTCAGCTCCATCGTTCGACTTGGCTTCTGCCGGTGGGAACGCAGTAGGAAATAGGTACATTGCAACAATGCAAGAAAAGATCTATTCATGGCTTCGCCAAATTAAGGAGAGGATGATGACTCAGCATTCGTCGTGTCTGCGTTCACCATTGAAGGAAGGCGAAGAAGTCGGAAGATTAGAGGACGAAGGTTCCATAATTTGATGTGCGATTCAGTCAGTAGTATTCAATGACTTTGTGTACTATTTCAAGTCATAATTGGTGATATTATCTTTATGTCGGCGAGTGGTTATTTTCTACACTGTCCAGTCGTCCGAGGGATTATACAGAAGAACTAACCATTGTACACGAAGTTAATGGCGTTGAAATTAAAACTAAACTATCAATAAAGGATAGCGTATGAGGAGGAGCACAAAAAATATTTTAACAGTCTTTAATTTGAAACATGTAAGTGATTGACTGGCTATAATAAACACAGCAGAGTCTTGCGTTGTCGAGAGCTTCCTCGAAAGAAAATGTTCCCTATAGTAATCTCAGCTCCTTGACCAAGGCGATTAAGCGTCATATGAGAAATCACCATCGTAGTTTCATTGTTATTTCACGCTTAGAATCTTAGGAAAACAAAGTCGAGTTGACGAACAATCAGCTTAGGAATGCATGCTTATATGCTTATTGTAAGGCTGTTCGGAAAGAGAAGCTGTCACAGAAAATTTATAGTGAATCATAATTCACATGCAGTATGCTCAATATTGGATAGTTTGTGAACTTCAGTGTAACTTTCATTTAAATATCAGTGTTTAATTCTCACATTGCTTCATTTTCATTTTAACTTGTACAAGAAAGTTTGAAAATTCATTGAAATTAAGACAGCGTCAAATTTATTGTTTTAAACTGGTTATGCTGTCTGCTGCAGAAGTAGGAATCCATTATCAAGCAAAGGCCTATGGTCTGGGAGTACGCTACGGCACTGACTCTGAGTGTCACATGATCTCAATTTTAATGGAAGTAATTAAACTTTCAATGAAAAATGGTCTAGAAACGAGAATAATGTAAGCTAGATTAACTGTTAACTTCTAGTCACTGAATCTCAAAATACGGTATTCAGAATCGCGCGATTTTCGATTAATCGTGCGCTGAGTCGTACGATTCGGAATCGCGCAAAAACCGAATCGCGCCCAGCACTGCTTGCTACTGCTAGAGCAAAATAACTTTATCAAAGTCCAATGATTTCCATTAACTTTAAAAGATTTAAATGGGTCCACATCATTATTCAGATTCAAGAAATGAAGCATAAATTTAGTGAATCATAAAATCATGCCGATGAAAATTTAATCAAAAACCTGAAATTTTTGCGAAGAAAGCACGAATAAGATCGTGCCTTTTTCATGAAGACTTCCATTATAATGCGGTTCATGAAATTCCCTTGATAATCAGCTTCATTTCCGCCTAGTAAGGATGCTTATTACCAAATATTCATGCATTTTGATATCCAACTTGTTTCATGCTACTTATAAAGCTGCTTTATCTCGGTAGTATATAAATTTGCATAATTTTAGCTTTTAAAAAGCTTCTCAAATACTATTTTGGACCACAGGAACACAATCTTGGCAAAAAACTGAATATTTTGATATAAAAATTTTCAATGTATGCAGATACTTTTTTGAGTCGACACTCTACCTACATATACTTACTCCATGCTCTTTTGTTGGCCTTAATTGGCTCCTCTTTTCTCAAGAAAATGGAGTCTGGACACAGAGACGGTAGTGATCTCAGCTCCTTGAGTAAGACGATGAAGTGACATGAGCAATCAACTTCTCATGTGCACATTCACTTAGCCTTAAAAATGTTTGGGAAGCAGGGTCGAATTTGTAGTAAAAATTAATCTTTTATAAAGATTAATGCTGTAACATAAAAAATGTCTGGTATAGAAATAGAATCCCAATGCCGAGCGAAGGTCTATGGTCCGGGAGCACGCTACGCCACTGGCTTTTAATAGTCAGACACGGGGAATCTATAATCATCGAGCATCTGAAGCATTACTGCATTATGCAATTTACAATGAATTAAATCAAAATAAATCTGAGCTTCATTTTTTCTTATTCGAATCGCACCTCCGAACTGGTGAGTCGAATAAGCGGTAATCAGACATTCAATTCTTCGAACCTCATCCACCTCTAAAAAATCATGTTGAACTTTTACGCATAGTCGCAACAAAATCTGTTCAGAGTGCAAGAATAATTATAGTCCAAAAAATAAATTCTAGCTGTTAACTTTGTCTGTATACAGGTTACAATCTGCAATCAAAATTGAAGGAAATAGTAGTAATTAATCCAATTCTGTAGGACATATATATTACAAGTAAACTTGTGTAGCTTGATTCATAAAGTAGGTATATTAGGCAGAGTGGCAACCCTGTATTAATTTAATCCCCAGTGTGCATACATTTTCGATTTTATCGAATGAACACAAGTTAAGACCCGGTAACAAATGTGAAATACGCAAATTTTTACAGTTTTGGAGAAATTGACACGGAATCGACTGATCATGATAACAATATGGAAGGAATGATAATATTTCAAAAATCCTGACAAAAAATGACAATCTTGGAGCAGTTATGTTTGTTGAATTACCTTAATGCTCAGCCTCATTCATAAGGGTATTAATAAGAGTATTTATTAAAAGCAAAATATCATGATTAAAGACCATGGTCATAATTAACTTCAAAAGATGTAGATGGGTCCGCACTACTATTCAGATTCAACAAATGAAACGTAGATGCAGTGGATCATAAAAACATGCCTATAAAAATAGAATTAAAAACTTGAAATTTCAGCCAAGAAACTAACTTAAGATCTTAACTTTCCCCCGAAGACTTGAATTATAATTTATCATGCAATTCATGAAATTTCCTTCATGATCAGCTTAATTTCTGCTTAATTAAGATGCCTGTTGGTAAATGTTCATTCCTTTTGATATTTTATAAGCATTATACTACTTGTGTTGTGGGTCCAGGTCGCTTGTATATACACACAGGAGCAATTTACAAAAAGATAGCCTCTTAAAAAGTGATCAAAAAAACTTTTTTATACCTCAGGAACGCATTCTCCGCAAAAAAACTGAATCTTTTGATACAAAAATCTTCATTATATACTGAGATTTTTTGAGTCTGCTATATGCTCTACTCTATATACTACTCTATATACTTACTCTATGGCTTAATTGATAATGAGTATTGTGCAAGTCACGGCTGAAGTTAGCGGGCAAGTTAAGCTCTTTATTTTGCAGTCTGACAATCATTCACATTCAATTGACTATTTTCATGCTTCATGAGGCGATTTCCTTTCCATACAAAATTCTTCAAGATTAATGTTTCTGACAATCCGTGTCTCGTTTCCTTCGAAGTTCAACGTTTGATGCTTTAAAAGGATTCGATCGAATATCTCTTCTCTATAAAATATATCCTTCCTCCTCAACTTGTTAGAGATCCTTTCTCGATGAAAATTGTAAAAGACGTCAAAAGTGCTGCGATATTTTGAAGATATGAACCACTTCTCCCGCACATTTGTTACCAACATACATGTCATTTGTCTTTGCTGAAAGAGTTCATTTGGCTGTTTCGCAATGCAGACAGCAATTAACCTTTCTTAATTCTATGTTCAAACTTTTACAGAATGATGACGAAGAAAACCTTTAAACATGTGGGAAGGCATGCACATCCTGCCCTAAAATTGTAGCCACTCATCGATACCAAAAATGACCGGTGCCACTTTAAACAAGTTAATAGTTGAAGGTTCTATTCACATGTATTTTGCGCCATTAATATTATTTCACTGACTGAATCATAATTTGAATATATTTTGGTATGGTGCGACCCACAGAGATAAATGGGTGCGACCACTTGTATACTATGCTCAAAATGCTGAAGTGATGCATAGAATTTAATTTGCGGAGGCTTGGCACTACCTCTTGCACGAAAATACGGCAGAAAAGTGACATGGGTGTTGCAAGCAAGTTTTTGGTAAATCAGAACGAGTTCGATAGCGCAACATAGTTCAGTGAGAAACATTATATAGAAAAAACAAGAGATCAAGAGGCAAATACAGTGCGTGAAAACAAGTGAGGTACTACATTAATCAAATACGTATGGGGAAAGAATGCATGTATAGACAAGTAAAAAGTGAGAGGATGAAGTAGTGATATAGACAAAGGACTACAAGTAAATCAAATGAAAATAAGAAGAAGAGATTCTACACGAGTATCAAGAGCATTCTTCTACGCGAGACGGCAATCAAACAAATTTTCTTTTTGCATAAACAATACTGGGGTTCTTAACTTGATCTGCAGTGCTTCCAGTGATGAGGAGTTCGAATCCTGAACGGCATTTTTTGATCACTGAATGGTTCCGCTTGCTTGTGATTGACAAGGTATCACCGCATGTCGGGTGGTGTCGGAACTTGGTCGGGATTTGTGGTTGGGCTCCACTTTGGTAGGTGCTCATAGCCAGCGGAATGGTGTCCTTGGTTGCATTCTGAAACAATATGTACTCGTCTTATGCCATATCTTCAGCTGGGTGTGGGTGTGTGTCCGCTCGCATTCACTGGTCAACTCTATCGAAAAGCAAATGGACTGGCCATGGGGTGTCCACTTAACCTCACCTCACTCACTTAACTGCTCACTCACCCTTTTTTGCAGACACCTTTGTCGGATTCCGCGAGAGTTAGCTGATAGAAAGGATGGCACCAGTGTCCTACCTCAGATCCGTCGACGATCTCTACATCATAGCAAGCACTGACGACGAGGAGTTTCTTCGGCATCCTTCCTCGCTTCATCCAATTCTCCACTCCACTAAATACAGGGGTCATTATTTCCTTTATGTGAGCGAGAGCGTGCATCGAGTGAACGACATATTCGAGATGTCAGCTTTTCGTAAGCCCTTCTTCTGTGACCTCTTCATATATCATTCCGCACTCTGCCCACTACTCTACAAAGTCAATCTCACCAATTGCCTTTTTGACAGAAATCGGCGGGTGTGTTCTCCGTCACGTCTTCAGAATGGGATAGCCTTCCTCAAAAGTATCCTGCTCAGAAACGGCTACTCTCCATGCTTCATAGACAATTTACTGTAATCTGCAATTTGCAATTTGTTGGAATCCCTTTGAATGACTAAGCAATTATCAAGAGGTGATTCAACCCCGAAATCCAATACGACGGTTGAAGACAGAATTCGAATCCAAAGAGAAGTAAATATATCCGAACAAATCCGATCCGACATTCGAATAATCCGACTTATCCGAAAGAATTTTTCATAGTACATACAGGCTATATCGTACATGCTCGATTAATTGCTCATGTCTTTTATGTTTAAAAATGAATGACTGAGGATATCTTTTTTTTGAAAACTAACTGATTGAAATGGTCTTCAATAATTACTGAGATGAACTTGTTTCCATTGAAATGACTTTGCCAATATCTTTTGCACTCAAGTGTGGCTTCCGAATATGGACATTATCATTCTAGCATGATCATTGAGAAAGAGAAAAAAGAGTAAAAGTATATATTTGTCGTAATGAAAATAAAAAATTACAGAGACAATTATGAAAAAACATTTATTTTCAAGTAAGGTCAGAGAGACCATTAATGACCAGAGAGCTTAAAACGACGAAGCTATTTTGCCGGCGATTAGTAGTGCACATTGGGACCAAAACATGTTTTCGTATAGATTTAGGAATAATGTAACACAACGGATGTCTGGGGTGCAAGCACTTGTTGTAGAAGCTTTCAAAAGCCGCCAGTCTAATTGCATGAAATCTTGTCATGTCATTGCCACAAGAACATTGTGCAGGGCAAATCAGTCGCCTTCCTCGTTTATACAAACTGTTGATAATATGATTAATTTCATAACTGAAAACACCAAATGACTGAGTACAATACATGATTAAATTTTCTATTAACATGTGGAAAGTCAACCACAATTCGTCATGTTGTAGAACATCCCTCAAGATTTTCAACAAATATAGACGTTTTGAGCATCTTTTTAGCAATAAACTGAAATGGGAATCCCATTTTAAAGTTTCATTCCACACAACACCAAGTAATTTGCATTCGCTGACAATTTCAAAAGGGAAAGGAAAATACATCTCAAAGTTTTTCTTTCTTATACAAACACATTTTGTTTTTGACGAATTTAATTTCAGATGGTTCTTTTCTGCCCAGTCATTTATAGTATAAAATTCAGATGTAATCATTTCGATAGATCCAGGTACATCAGATTTAAAAATTGGACACACTTGAGACACGTCATCAGCATACATGATTAATGATGTGTTATGAGACAGGGACATTATGTCGTAACAATACAAAATGAACAAAAACGGGCCCAAAAGGGAACCTTGAGGAGCTCCGCTAAGCACCTGCAACTCTGAGCTAACAATTGACCCAAATTTGACCCTTTGATAACGATTACTTAAGTAAGAAGACATAAACTCAACAAAACGTATAGGGAACTGAAGAAGTCTTAATTTCTGAAGCAATACTTTGTGACTGATGGTATCGAAGGCCTTTGAAAAATCATAATTCAAGAGCATGAAACCAGTGACATCAGGTTTTTCTAACAATTCTGTAATAATATGATGTAAGGCAACAAGACAGGATGTTGTACATGAATTTCTTTTATAAGCAAATTGAAAGCTGGGTACACGTTCATAGAACGCAGTACGCATGGTCGAAAGTATATGATGTTCTAAAAGTTTAGCCGGGACACTTAAAAGTGTGATGGGTCGAAGATTTTCGAAAGAGACAGTAGAACATTTCGGAATCGGAGACACAATACATTTTTTCAAATTTTTTGGAACATAACACTGAATGATGATAGAGTTTATTATGTTACACAATGGCTCACAAATATATGGCGACGCTAACTTATAGAAACGGTTGCAAATTCCGTCAGAGCCCGTAGCTTTATTAGTAGACAAGTTCTCTAAGAACAGAAAAACATCATGCGGGCTAGTTAGGGGACACCAATCATCATCATTGTGATTTGAAGTTGTGTCAGATGAATGGTATGGAAAGCGGTCTTCCGAGTGAAAATGTTTTGCAAAAGATTCATTGATAGCATTAGCTGCACTCATGGCATCAGAAAACTCATGTAAAATAGGAGCTAAAGGATTTTTCACATTATTGCCTTTAACATCAGATACTACACTCCAAATGTTACGAGATGATCTTCTTGACCTCTCAACCCAAGACATTTTACACTTCTTAATTTATTCTTTACATTTATGTTTATAGATATTATACATATGAAAATTTTTACAACGATATGCAAACCATCTTTTACTAATCAAATATTTTCAGTAAGCTGACATCCAAGGTTCGTCACGAGTAGACATGGCAATCGATTTACTTGGGATTACAGATAAACATGATTGAAACAACGTGTAAAATATTTCAAGTTTTTTATCCAGATCATTAACATGATACAATTCATGAAAGGAACACATATTTAAGCGAGTGATAATTAGTATGAGTATAGGGCAACTTTTACCGAAATACTAAAAGATTTCACAATTTCCTTGAGTGCTTTGAGTTAGCATTGAGAACTTGGAATTCTGGATTGCTGCTTGTCTCATAGTACATGAAATGATGAGTGAAATAAAAATTTGAATATCACCTATGAAAATTGCACGCCTTCAGAGCTCAGAGCTCAGTGTAGAAAAGGTCTACCGAAACAACGTTACTATTATTACATCGTCAGTTATCAGCAAAGAATATGGAGCCTTCTGGTAACTGCAATGATCATCAGAAGCTTTGAATTGTCTGAAATTTACTGCTTGAATTTGTACAATATAGAATTGTCCTTAAAATTTGCTTTGCAATGAATAGAAAGATAATATATCAAGTAACTGGGAAATCGTTTGTCATCGTTGATTTAATTTCTATTTATTAGAGAAAACGAATAAACTGTGAAGATCTCCTTGTCTCATGGGTATACGAACAATGACAACTGATAGCAGAATCAGTTACAAGCTCTATAATACAGACGTGTGACAATCTTCGACATATTCCCAAGACAGCTGACATCCTTTCAATTATTCGTTGCCACTTCTACAAATCCTGGAATATTCAAGTCTGTCTTATTCTCACGAGATCATCTTTTCTTCCCAGTTGCAACAACATGCTTCAGATGACACTAAAGTATAAATTTGGCATCATCTCTTTTCTACTATTCATATAATGCTACCTGTGTTTAACTGAGCTCTCTATTATTCAAAGTTCGATGATAATATTGTAACTTCCGCTCATCATATAATAACATATGGCAACACTTGTACAAATTGTAGCACCCAACCCAGGCTTGGCGTGGGACGGGATTCCAAAGGTAATTCACATGGGAAATCTCACTCCCACAGGATTTTTCAAAATTTGCAGTTATTTCCCATAATAATTCCCATGATAGCCCTACATCAAATCCTAGTACCTCAATTGGAACTTGCTACCCATAGGTAGATTCGGATGTTATTAGATAAGGTAAAGCAAAGGACTTTACACTTACATGTACTCTGTGGCTCTATAGATGTGTATAAGAAATGACTGAATTTAGGAATTCCATGCATAGAAAGTACGAGGATGCGAAGCATCCGAGTACTTTCTGTATAGCATGGAAATCCTAAATTCAGTCATTTCTTATCATATATACCACTATGTATGATCAACATTATTATTAGCCTATAGCATGGACACTAGCATGGATAGATGAATTATAATTATGCTAGATGAATCATAGAAAATCACGGATGAAAATAGATATGACACTGTTTGTTATGTAAGTCATGTAAGCCTGTCCATGGACTTCTTCCTGTCCAGATACTATTATTAAGAAGTCTATGACCTGCCATAGAATTTAAACATGGTGTTATGCAGCGTTCTATGAAAATTGTCCAGAAATCCGGCCACTATGAAAGTTTGAATTAAGTTTAGATTCTTCTTATGATGTACTATGTTAATCAGTCATCACGGACAGCCATACCATGGAAGCAACCAGCTCAAGATTTGCAAGAACAACTAATGAGAAGAGAATAAATGATATTCAAAGGACTATACCAAAAAACACATTGACGAAAAGTAGATGGGCAAGGAAAGTATTTTGTGATTGGTTTAGTGATTGGAGAATAAGAATTGATGATGGGATAGACAAAGTTTTGAAAGATGTCGATGAATTTACTAAATCTGACTTAAATTACTGCTTGAAATTCTTTTTTTCTGACATGAGAAAAGGTAATAAAGAAATTTACCCTCCCCAAACCCAGAAAGATATATGTTCAGGAATACAGTATCATTTTAATAATGTGTTGGGCTGGAACATTTCAATCTTCAGCGATAAAGAATTCATTGAATCCCGGAGGACTTTGGATAGTCAGATGAAAATTGCAGCGGAGCATGGCCTAGTTCGTCCAATGAAGAAGGCTATTGTAATATCAAAAGAGAATGAAAACACCTTATGGGAAAATGGATCGTTTGGAAACTCGACACCTGAACAATTATTACAAAGTCTTGTTGATTTTTTGGGCCTCCACTTCTCATTACGCGCCGCACAGGAGCACAGGGATTTAAGTTATGGGGAAAATTCCCAAATTTCCTTGAAAAATGATAATGATGGAAAAGAATACCTATTATATGCTGAAAGGGTATCGAAAAACAAAAGGTTTGGGATAAAAGCTGCCAGATATGAACCAAAGATGACAAGACTTTACACAAACGATGATCTATCTAGATGTCCTGTCAATCTGTATAGAAAATATGTATCCCACAGACCGGAATCAAACAATTTGGAGGGTTGCGAGGCTTTTTACTTGACCCCAATAAAAGATCCTAAAGGCAATGTTTGGTATAAACGAAGTCCTTTCGGCATTCATACGATCCAGAAGGTCACGGGTCGCTTAACGAGCTGTTTGAATTTAGATGGATTTGTGTCTGATACAAGTTTAAGAAGGACTGCTCAGAATCGTCTAATGGCTGGTGGATTACCAAATGAGGTTATTCAGAAAAAGACAGGTCGGATCAGTGCGAATGCAGACGCAGCATACATTGATGCGAGCCTGTATGAACGAGAAATGTCAAATGCCATCTACTGTCAGCAGTCAAATATTCAACTGCAAGTTCAACAAAAAGAAAACGTCGAATTGATGAGATCCCTCCGATGCGGTTTGATCAATGCACGAATTGCCCTGTTGCGATCAACTATAACTTCAATTCTTCCAGTGAACTGACTAATCCGTCTACTTCAAGCAACAGTACATAAGTGACTTTACATTACTTTTTGTTGTTAATATTATTATATTATTGTCATTGCTATTTGTTACAGTAAAAAGAAAGTGCTAGTACTTTCTATAGAAAGTACTCGATTCATAGCTATTTTACTTTCCCAGGACTATCTGTGGTTTGAAGGGATCGTTAATATAGGACAGAAGGCTATAGATAGTGATATATGTCTATAATCCATGATATCAGACTACCCTGTGATCTTACATCATAGAAATATTTTTTAGAGCAACAAGAAAATAGGATGGTACAAAAGTATAGAAGTAAAATTAAAAGTCACACCGTCTTGTTTTGCAGTACCTTCTACGGAAAAACCCGAATTGCTAAGTTCACCTGCCCCGATCACTCCTGTAGATCTCAATAAGAGAGCTCTCGCGATTGCGCTGCAGGATTAGACTAAGGCGACCAAAAATATCCTTCTCAACAACATCTGTAGATGCTAGAGCGTGGAAGGATAGGCGAGATGAAATGCGTCTCACAAGTACTTTTTGCCACACTTCCCCAAGTACCAAAGGTGGTGACGGCGGATGGTGTACCAAGGACGTACTAAATTAAGTGATATGCTAGGACGGTGGACTCCGATTTCAGTGGGAAAAGTTTTGAAGGCCGATTGTAAACCAATGCTTATGTCGAATTAGATAGTGAATTACACGCCCATTACCTATACTTTTATCAGGATTGGGTGTTTGAGGAATATTTGTCTTTTGTAAACATTTAGGTAAACTTAATAGGCTTTGCTATTTTATAATATACCGTGATACGTACATTGCAGCCATTGTAAGATATTTCCAACTCTACAATTTGAAACTATTTTTTAGGGGGTCTATTGCGGATTCATCTTCTAACATACAATAATAAAGCAAACGATGAACATGATACATGTATGATGAACACAAAGTTGCTGTAGGCTCTGTAGGCCTACTTGTGTAGCGGGGTGAGGATTCAGTCGGCCTTCAAAACTTTCTCCACTGAAGTTGCAGTTCACTGTCCTAGCATATCACTTAATTTAGTACGTCCTTGGGTGTACACATCTGTGGGTGTACAGCGCCAGCCTAACTGCGCACATTTGTCACCGTTATCAGTAAACTTAGTATGACAACGTCTGCATATCCCACAACAAACCTGGCGTCCCTGTAAACTTGTATTTCGGAAGTCAAAACGAGCTTCCTCATTAGATGTCATAATAATTATGTCCATTAATGGGTGCTTGTTTGCAACTATAGATAAGTCCTAATAGGCTTTGCTAAAATATTCAAAAATGCTATTGATGCTTCACGCCTAATATAAACATGATGGGCCTACCGCCTACTATGGCCTACTGCGAATATTTCCTTACATCAAATATTCTTAGTATCTTACCCAACCGATGCGAGTGGATAATATCTACTGCAAGTAATTGCAGCGCTTATACGTGGATCGTGAACAGCACTTAGTCTGCATATTGGCATACGTGTAATTTCAATGTACGTATTTTCTAGCACATTGTTAGGCAACCTGAATGCAAACAGGTCTTTACAGTACAGGCGCCCTAGCATTGAAATTGAACTGCATGTATGCGTGAGAGGATCAAATACAGAATTTTCGACCTGACATATTTTCTCATGTTGTCTGACATGTAATCGCGCAGTGTGATTCAAGATGATAAACTCGCAATCGCATATTTAACACACGCATAACTTTTTGCTCACAAATCATGCCGGTGCTTAGCTATTTTCCATTACTCAATTATAAAACTAATGCTTCTCTTGCAGCAACGCGTTAGAAAAGACAAAAATTATGTGAATACCTACGTTGCTCGTACAATCATTTCATGCCATATTTCTCGTCAGAAAAATCATATTACTTCATATCATTTCAAACTCTGAAAACATGTGAACGTTTCAACTGCTGTCCAGCAGAACTGCTAAATTGTTGTTCACTTCTTTTGGATGTCGTCACATTTTGCGGGAATTCCCATGACTACGAGTTGCTATTACTAAATTAAAAGGTAATCCTGCTCCCACGGCAAGCCTGACCCATCTTCAACACTCTGTCGCTGCTGAGATTCGGCTTTAAAACAATAAGTGTGCGAACACGAAAAAGACATGGACGTGATTTTGTTGTCTTCCCGTTCGTGTTGTTCGCATTGCGAAAATCTTTTCTACAGGAACACTATCCTCTGGGATCTAAATACTAAAACATCTTCCGCCTCAGAAAATTGTTTTACGACATAATATTCTCATAGAGCTTGTAGGTTGCCTCCTTTTGCCGCATTTTGTAAGTCCTGAAAAAGAAGAAATCATTGCTTGCGAATATGCTTGCTTATGTGAGCAAGATAAGTTTACCACACAGATTGATTATTGTGCAGCTTGCTGTTAGCATAAGTAGAAATATGGTTGAGCTTATTAAAAAAATACATTCTGTTATTCACACAACTCTGATATACACTTGAATGAATCTAACAAAGTGAAAAAAGAATATCAGCATGTTGACTGACGCACTCGCACATGAATTTAGAATGTCTTAGACTGAATGTCACCAGACTGAATTTCATGTGTATAACTTACACAACGAAGAATATCTATCGGTATACGGACATTCAGAGAACTTCTTTGAGATATTTTTTTCGTGTCAGTGTTCGCACTGATTAGTTCTATCCACTCACATCGAAGGAAATGAAGGAAATAATTTCAGCTTCAAATGAAGAATTGAGGATGAGTTGTCAAGTGTGAAATGAGTTTTGATTATCTTCTATTTCAGTGCATTACACAACATATCGTCATTCATAACCACATTCGCGATATACAGCAAGTCTTGTCTTAAATTATTTGCCGAGACTCTGAAAGTAAAAAAATCAAAAGATGAGAATAACATTTAATTTAAATAATTGCGGAGACTGTAAACGCTTGGTAACCACTAAAATGAGAACTACCCAAAACTCAGAGCTAGCCATAGTTTTCCCGAACAGCCCCAAAACCCAGAACTAGCCCCATTCCTCAGTAAGAAAGGCAGCTTTATCTTTTAAGCTTATCAGTGTAAAAATATTTGCTAGAATTAAGAATTAGAATTCAATTCAAAAATTGATGCATAATCAATATCCTGATTTTTTCAAAATTTAGAATTGATACTCCGAACTAGCTCCAGACACTGACTGCGAGTCACCTAAAATATTGAAAAGCATCAATGAATGCTCCATTCCAATGTAAGCTAAAGGAACAATCATGCCTACATTTGAAGAAAAACCAAGCAAACCGAAATTTTCAACTGTTTAATCTTCAAACATACTTTTATCTCCAAATATACTTCTATCTTCTAAATTTTAGCAAATATTTATGTAGTGATAAGATAAAGCTGCATGTATTACAAAAGCATAAGCTTGGTTCCCAGTTTTGAGGCTAGTCCGGCAAAGTTATTGGTTAATTTTGAGTTTTGGCTAGTTCTCATTTTAGTGGTTCCTAAACGTTTATCAGTGCAGCAAACCTCATTGCAATTTGCAAAGAATCATGCAATCGTATCCAACATTATATAATGTCAGGGGATTAGAGCGACCATGCACATGGAAGCCAATTTTGCGTCGCAGACAAGCGTTGTCATAACAACGGCACTTTTGCGATGGCAGCTTTCAGTGGTTGGCAAGGGTCGGTTACCAGCACCTTGCCAGTGGTCTTTGAAAGGATTCACTTCACGGCTGTCATCATCTCTCTTTAATTATCAAATCACTTTAACAAAATGCGGCCGCTTTACTCATCGTCTTTCGACTAGAATCTACAATAAATGGAGGTGTCAGTAATCTAATGATCTAGCAACGTGGACATACCGTGCAGCTGAAATCACTATCAGAAGGGAGTTGTTGTCCATTTCTGCTCAATGTAAACAAGACGAAAAGTCTGATTTCCATGCACGTAAGTGACATAGATAAATCCACATCCATGCTATTGACTTCTACAAGTAAACAATTCAATTATTGCAATTAGGGCTCAGATTCAAAATTTGAACTTTGCAGGTATGAATGCAAATCGCTAGTTTATTTTCGTGTTGAATCGATGTCCATTAAGATTGCAAAATGCTACTTTGCCTAAGCACAGAATAATGTCCTCAGGCACTTCAAGCACAAAAATTACTTAGCAGCCGTAGACGCTACGATTGCTCGTCAGTACGACTTCAAATGGCCCAAACCGGCTGAATGTACCTAAAATGGCTAAACAAGCTAGGGCTGCAGCGTCTGCGTCTACCAGAAATTTTTGTGCTTTCATTGGTCAAACCTGACGACATCTTTCTATTGATTCAATAACACTAATTTCTGAGTTTCATTATTGGAATTGTGCCTTCGATAGGTCTCTCGGGAAAAATTTATATCCAACCGTCAGACGCCTGCGTCAACCAGTCATATTGATCGTTCTACAATCTACTGTGTATTGCTTTATTTTGGTCATTTGTCACATTCTCCTAGAAAGAATGAGATGCATCTGTCACTATGAGACTTGACATTTGATGGAAATGCAAACACATTATATACAACAATGTCAACAAGTTTTTGCAAAATTCCTCCCATAGAAGGGAAATTTAGCAGTCAATCATAAATGTAAGGAAATTTATTTTAGCATAATTATATTTATGATGTTGTTTTGTCATATTTCTATTGTCTTTGGAGGAGCAAAGTTAAGCATGTCATAAATTATTGGAAATCTTTATTCCTTCTTGTTATATATGCCTCTTCCAAAAATGGAACGTTCGCCACTTAAACTACAAAATTAGGAAAAATCTGATGCTGTCAAAGACTTCTAAATTCTGCTTCCATTCAAAGTCTATAATTGGAAATGGTGATTTTCATCGAAATACACATTAACATTATATTTCTTGTGGCTTTTTCTATAGGTGTGAGATTTCACGTTTCAAAAAGCTTGTCCTGTGCCAATCCGTAGTAGGTCAAACTAAAGGTTCAGTCCGACAGAAAGTTCAGCATCTGTTTATTTCCATCTCTACTTATCTGTCAATACTTGATTATGTATGACGGTTAAAGATGGCACAACGCTCTCTATTCTATTTGATGTCCGCCGAGAGCTTTTACAACACTGCGATATTTCACTGTTGAGTACTGTCTAATGCAGTTCTCCAACCATCTTATCTTTTACATGTAGCCCCTACAGAAGTATGTAGAATGATGGAGCACTCCTGTACTCCGGTTACGTGAGGTTTCCAAATGAGTCGCATTACTTGAGTGCTGCTGAGGACTCTCAGAATTCGATGTGTTCAGGATATCTTCACAGAGATCGTTTCAAAAAGATTAAAAACTGTTTGCATTTCGCAGATAATAATCATCTCACTAATGGAAAACTTGCGAAGATTCAGCCTCTTATGTCAAGCCTGAAAGAGAAGTTGATTCAGTTTGGAGTATTTTCTAAAGAATTAGCCATTGACGAAAGCATGTTACCATATTTTGGCTACCATTCATCCAAAATGTTTATCTCCGGGAAACCAATTCGCTTTGGATATAAACTGTGGTATTTATGTAGCCCAGATGGCTATCCCTTTTTCCTAGACATGTATTGTGGTCGAGCTACGAGCGCGAGCGCGACCGCAACTCCTCTTGGTGAAAGAGTCGTCCGACAATGTATCGATGTGTGTCAATACCCGCAGCAACATCACTATTTTTTCACAATTTCTTTACTTCTATTGTGTTGTTGGAGAAATTAGCAGACGATAATATTCGAGCTACCGGCACGATCCGAAGAAATAGGACTGCAAAGTGTCCATTACAAGAGGAAAAGTTATTTCGGAAAAAGGAGCGCGGGGCCTATGAAATTAGATAGACAGGAAAAGTATTAGTTATTGCCTGGAACGACAATCGTGTTGTGAATGTTGCTTCCAATGTGTTTGAATGCAACCCTCTGCAGCAATGCTCTCGTTATTCATCAAGAGACAAAGAACGGATAAATATTCGCCAACCTTACGCCACAAAAATGTACAACAAATATATGGGCAGCGTGGACCTCTACGACAGACTCCTCGGATCTTACCGGCCTACGATCAATGGTAAGAAATGATAGTGGAATCTGTGGATAAACGTCATCAACACTTGTGTTGTAGCTTCTTGGCGTGTATATCGTCATTTGAATCCAGATGCGTCAATAAGTCATCTTGAATTTCTTCGAGAAGTGACTATGACACTTCTAAAGCAACACCTCGCGCGACAACGCCTTCCCACAGTAAGGTTGGTGGACAGTGTCCGCTTTGATCCTTCATTCCATTTCATTGCACCAGCAGACAAACAAGGTCGTTGTGTAGTATGTTCTAAAAATACCACTAAATTTTGCAAGAGGTGTCAAAAACTATTGCATGAAAAGTGCTTCATACCGCTTCATACCCGCCAATGACTTAACTATTGGCCTATTGTGTTACTCGTATAGTAATGTGATTTTGCTCATATGGATCTATTGTTCACTATATTATTGAATCATGATGTGTTAATGAAATACAGAAGTAAATTTAGTACGTGGATTGACATTTTCGTTTTGATTTCAGTCAGCAGATTAATTCTCAAAATATCGTAAGATTTCATAATTTTGTACTTTATTTGGCGAACGCTCCAATAATGGAACACCACATATGCCACATAATGGAACGCCAAACCATATCTATCAATCGTAAGGTGGTAGGATAGCTCAGTTGGTTAAAGGCCGTGCCTTGGTGCGGTAATGCAGAAGGTTCAGGGTTCGAGTCTGTCCACCGCTGGAGGAACCATCGCTCCCACCAGAGGTTACCAACCCTAACCTGATCAGAGTTGCGAGTATGTGAAGGCTACCCCTGCCTTTTGGCAGAACAGGGAGAAGCAAAAAGGAACGCTTCATTGGACAGCGACGGTAGCTCATCAAAATTCAAAAAGAACTATGATAGTATTAGGCCTACTTCAACATCAAATTACCAACTCTTTTTATCAGAAGTGCATCAACTACATGTAGTATCTAATGAGATGATTTTATTGATATTGAACAATTGAAACAATTACTTATTGAAAGTTATTGAAACAATTGTCCATTTTGTCCGATTGTATATGAACAAAGGCGAATTGTTTAACTACGCTGAACCACGCTTCAAACGCTAAGGTCATTCGCATGTATATTTGATGCACGTTTTAACCATTTTCATTCACTTTCCAGGTCAGTAACATGTTCATCATTTCCTTGGCAGTTTCTGATTTCATTGTCGGAGCCATTGTAATGCCAGTCAGCGCTATTTATACGATTATGGAAAAATGGTAAGACGCTTTCCTTGTTTATATGAAACAGGGGGACTTGTGGTATCACAGCAATGTGGGTACACCCACATGCAAAATGAAATTTTTTATGCAACCTTGAAGCTATACATTAACCCGTTGACTCAGTAAACATGGAAATTAGTTTATGCTTGTTATATTTTATTTATTTATTATTTACCTGTAGTTGACTAGAATGGAAATTGATTGATGGTCGTGGCACATCCGGGAGAGCCAAGTTTGAGCATGAGTCACCAATAAAAAAACCCGAATTTTAACTGACTCTAACTCAATAACAGTCGTTGGCAAATGCATCTAAGTGAAAGTGTGTACGATTTTTGTGCCACCATTGTGCATGACATGAAGCTTAACTTCCTTTCTAAAGGTTCATTGTTATCAATTTCTATGGTAATAACAATTCCCGGTATGACCACTTTCCCTTCTTTATCGTAGGTCGATTTCTCAGAGTTTAGCAACACCCAAGCTTGCAAGAAAAATAAAAATGAAAATGATATTTCATCTTTTTCCTAAACTGTTAACCATGAAAGCCTATCATACCAACATGGCAAAAATGCTTCATGCATATTTCTACTGCCTGTGAGTATTTGCCTGATTTTCTGTTTAACATCGGTTCTCTCCGATTTCGCACATTTTTTTTCTGAAAGGTGATAGAATACCGTAGAAGTTCATCTGGCACTCACTACATCGCCGCCAAAGTTGAAATGCACTTGCTCTCTGACTCCTTGCTGTCGAAGACATTGAAATAACAAGCGACGGCAAAGTTATCCGGCCTGACTTTCGATCGGCTTCACATTCAAGGCGCACGGCTAAACACATTATTAGGGATTCCAATCGCGGCATTGAGATACTCGTATTTAGCTAACAAAATAGCAGAATTCTGTTTAAAGTAAATATTAGCAAAGAAGATCACAAATTTACACACTACAGATCTCTTCACACTTCAATAAAAAACGTCGACGTCAAGCTTTCAATAACACTGATTAACTTTGATTAATGGTCGAAAATGGAATTCGATTTGGTCATTTTCTGAAGGTACCATAAGCATGAATGACCCATTTAAGAATAGAATTTGGCATTATTAGTAAATGGTGAAATACAAAATACCGGGATTTTGAATTGAGCTAATTACGAGATTGAGATTATTAAGAGAGAAAATCTTTCTCAATAACAGCGTTTTTATTCACTTTCTTCTATGTAGCTTCTGGCTAAAGCTCAAACCCAGGGTCGAGCTTTTCACGGGATTGAGATGCTCAGGAAAAAATCCTCTCATTTGATCACAACATGATGTTGTTATCAACATTATTACGTCAATTTATGGTATAAGGGCATGTCGAAGATTCTTCCGGGATCCTGAGAATGTGAATCTTTGAGATTTTGGAATCCTAATTCCGGGATAAATAGAAGTCGGAATTTTGCAAGCTCTAGCATGTAGTTGCGCAACCCGTTACAATGGATGCAAGCAAGATAAGTAATCCTGTAACGGAAGGATAGTTCCATGATTAACTTACATACCCCGAATCTCATGATCATAAAAATGCAGCTATTTGCCTTATTACCTTCTGTTCATTTACTGCTATTCAGGTAACATGAATTTTGTGAAATATGAACTTCTCATAATTGAATTAAAGATGAAAGATAAATTGACTAGCAAAAGCTGAAAAACTACGTGATTCATGTCTTGACCTAGACCTCGACTGTAATGTAATCAAGGTTGAAGTTATGAAGTTAGAAAATGTTGTACCGATATTTAAAGAAATTCTAAGCGAACAAACGTGTAGATACATCGATAATTTATCCTGTGAAACTAACTTCTAAAACTTTAAAGTTGCATACAAAACTTTGATTTCTTTGCAGGAAATCTGAGTTTCTTTGATGGTAAATTTTTGTTTGATGTTAGCATGAAAACTGAAGGCTGATGCGATAGAAAATTATATCTATGGTTAGAGAGCCTGCCGAAACTTATTTGTCATGCAAAATAACGCTTAGAAGATTCATCAAATTGACAACATTGATTTTTCAAGCTACAAGTTGCAGTCTATGTGCAACGTGTCAAAAGAATGAAAAGGGTAATCTGTAACATTCGCTCCATTTCACTGGAGAGATACGTCAATGATAGAAAATAGATTACTAAGCTAACTTATTATTGATTAGTATAATTAGTAGCTCGAGTAAGTCATTTCCAATCGGTCAAGCATATAAAAGCTTCAACTTCGACATCGATTTTATTGATACTCCTACTAGACTTCGACTTCAATCTGATCGAGGTCATGGAAAATATGAATAGGATTATATATTATGAAAATTAATTTTAAAAAAATTTGTTAATTTTGTGAAAATATGCGATAGGGATTTCAAAAACTAGGAAAATTCTAACTTAGAATTGTGTCGGCAAGATTTGGAATCGGTTCGGGACGACCGGCGTCGGTCTGATCGGATTCCGACTCATGTTTGAGCGACCGTCAATCGCCGGTTGAGTTTTCTAATTGCCGGTCAAGCATGTCTTCATCCATAGTGAAATTTAGAAAGTGGTTTTGCTTAATGAAGCACAATTGACAATTATGGAATTTTGGTGATCTTTTCTCAATGCATGTACACTCCATTTGTTTCATGATTGCGGGTAATGACTAGTTAAATACACAAATTGGCATTGGTTGCCTGTATCTGGCCGATCTGATTTCTTTCCTCACCGATCTGTTGACCGGTTAAAATTAAGACCAGGGCACCGACTCTGCCCTGGCATTCCAAAGACTGGACTTTGAGACATCATTTAAGTTAAAATGCTGCTAACTGATGATTAAAGGTATGCTATTTTCTTAACGGGTCATCTGCAGTCACTTTTGAGATAACTTTTAAGTTTTCATTAAGAGATATTATTCTCACTGACAAGACGACAATTTCCGATGATTTGCTTGCTATGGCAAAATATGCAACTTTTACCAATTATTTTTATCAAATGAGAAGGTTGATGTATTCAGCACCCTTGTACATGTATACCTACTCGTACATACAGTCAGTGAGCTACATTTTTGATATTTCCCTTTATACTTGAGGAATATTTTCATTATTGATCACGTTTGATCGATAAGTTGAACCTCAAATTATCGAATTTGTAGACACAAGGAATAGCATTAACAAAAATGTACATTAGGGAGCTTGGAGCTTTTCAAAATCGTGAATTATCAATGAGAGTAGTATGACAACCAAACGAACCGTAAAGTAAGGAATTACAGAAGCACGCCATCATTGTTAAATTAGAATTGGTGTATATAAATATTCATATATCCGCATTGTGCTGGAGTGCAAAAATCAAATGCCGTGATGGACGACATGATGTATTGAAATATATTCACTGGCATAGTGTTTTACCAAACTGACAGCAGTGAGCAGGGTCAGATGGCTTTCAATACACTTGTGGGCTCTTACATGTGCTTATTGAACATTGAATTGTGCGCACATTACATATACGCGAACGGCAGTCTTTCACCATGAATTTTTGATGACAAGTCGAACATGAATTATTTCAGACGTACCTTAGCCGATTTATCTTTGAAAATGATCGATGAATATTGAACTTTTAACATTTGCAACAGCAGGTTAAGAGTAGTTAACATTTTAACTGTTTTCCAGATTGCAGACTGAATTTCATGAAAACGACTCTTTAAATAGCATGACTGAAAGCACGAGCACGACTCGATAGAAATTTGATCAATGCCGATATTACTATTTTTACTTTCCCCTTCTCTCAGTTTCCGGGGAAAGTGTAATGTAGTTTAGAATTACCGGGAGAAAAGCAGTTGCAAGTTTTGGAAGTCAACTCTTAGTTTCCGTGTTATTCGCCTTCCCCTCTTTGAAGCTACAATGCTGAGATATTGAGACTTGTGGCTTCTATGGGAGACTTTATTAAGCTTGCACTTTCCTCTCTTTTTCCGAGGGGGAATTAAGTAAAGGCAGTCTTCTGATGCTTTCTCCGGTCAGCAATTTAGAGTTGGGGAAAGAGAATGCCACAGCACCGAATCTCTTTTTCAGTGCAGTTTCACTGGAGGTGTAAATATCCGATAGCTTTTTCACATCATGCTCTCTCTGAATTCATCTCGGGAAGATGTCTTTTATTCTCATATAAGCTATAAGACCAGCCATACCAGTCCAGTCTATCAGCATATCTCATAAACCTGAGTCAACCCCTCTTATTTGAAATAGCCATGAATTTGTCAAATATTCACGATAAAACCGCATTAAAATCAGCCGTTTAATCACAATCATTGAAGTATCACAATCCATTTGTTCAAGCGTCAGTCTACGTCAATTTTTACGCGAATTGCCGAAGAATTACTTTAACTAATCGTTTTACTAAGGCTACAGTCACACTGTCGGGGATGGACCACGATAAGGAGTCATCGGAGGTCATCGTGACGATCGGGGTCAATCGGGTTTGTGATCGAGGTCTATCGTGGTCAGATCGCCGTCTTATCTCCCAAATATCGGGGAGAGGGCTGACATCGCTGTAGCGGTAGTTTGGGAAACTAGTTGGACGGCGAGTAACACCTCATCGGGGCTATTCGGGAATCATCGGGGCTCAGATCGGAAATCATCGGGGTTAAGAACGGGGCTTTTCGTGGTAGGATCGGGGATATTTGCATCCCCGACAGGGCCCGATGTCAGCCACGACCTAACACGATGTAACTCCGATGTTCACCCGACAAATCCCGAATTTTGCGGCGATATGATACGATTTATGACAAGTAGCCCCGATAATAACCCGATGAACCCCGAATATCCCCACTGAGCCCCGATAAGTTCCAATAAAGCACGATGTGGTAGTACCTTTCAAGTGGGATTATATAAGAAGGGGAGAGGTGGTTTGTGTCTTCATTCGCTAACACGATGGAGAGCCTGCTGCACAAGCTTGACAACAAGGAAGAGATCACCGACGCCGATCTCAAGAGGCTAACGCCAAATCAGAAGAGATTGCTGCACCAGTATCTAGACGCCCTGGAGAGAGAAGAGGAAGAGAGAAAGCTGCAACAAGCCCGGCAACGAAGACGTCAGAGAAAGGGACGTTCTGTCTGGGTGAGAGAGTGGATCCAACGTCGAGATGCGTCGCGGGTTATGTCGCACCTGATTCCAGAGCATTTTTATGCGATCTTAACTTCGAGAATGTTTGAGAGAAGGAACTCTAAACCTCCCTGACCCTGAACCGCTGTCTGGAGATACGGAACCAATGCCTTACTACATCATCGGCGACGATGCGTTCCCGCTGCGAACATGGTGCATGAAGCCGTACAGCAGACTTGACCTGGATATTCAGCATCGCGTCTTCAATTACAGATTGTCACGCGCAAGACGGGTCGTAGAGAATGCCTTTGGAATGCTAGCAACCAAGTTTCGTTGTCTCCTGAATCATATGACGCAGAAGCCGGAACGAGTGCAAACCGTGGTGTTAGCTGCCTGTTGTTTGCACAACCTGATGCGGATACGCTACCCCCAGGCGCACGCCCGATTGGCCGACAGTGAAGACGAACAGACCCACGAAATTATCCCAGGAAAATGGAGAGAAGGCTTGCAATTCATATCTTTTGATGCCGGCGGCTGGGCTGGTAATCGCGAGGAGCGACTGGGACGGAAACAGAGAGAAGCGCTCACCAAGTACCTTTATTCCGATGTTGGTGCAGTAGACTGGCAGTTGGACATGATATAGAACTTATGACTATATTATTATTTATTGAATAATAGATTATATTACTTTTATTTTTATTGACTTCTTTTTGATGTAAAGTGGCCTTGAAGTTTTTAACGAAACGACATTCTAACAAAGTTTGTGTATACATTACTTACATACCCTTACATCTGTACACTGTACAGTCTTTTAAATGCTAAAACCCTGTCCTATTCAGGACCCCAAACTCTAAAAAGAATGAATACATAACTTGCCTTGTGTAATAAAATAAAAATAAGAATATGTTGAATTACATTTTATTTTCGAAGTTTTTTCAAAAATAAATTAATCATAATCAGTTCTAATTCTTTTTTCACAATATTCTTAAAAATATAAGATAATGAAAATTCTTATTTCAAAATCGAATTACACCAAAGTTTTCTTACAAAATAATCACAACCAACTAACCGTGAGTTTTTAGCACAGAGAAAGGCTGTTTGGACTGGTGTTGTCTAGTTGTTCGAGGAGGGAGTCGTTGAGATGGACTGGAGGATGCTGTCATCGGCAACTAATTGATCAATGTTAAAGCTGGTGTTCTGGAGTTCGGCGAGGAAGGGCGTCTGTGGTGCGTCCAACTGTTCGGACCCCCGGCTGGTTGGTTGTCCCTAAGAGACCGCCGTGGCCGGCACACTTCTGACCGACGTCGTTGGTTTCGTCGGTGTTGACATCATGGGTGGAGGCGGTGGCGGCGGAGCCATGAAGCTGCTTTGCGGCGGGTTGTGCGCGCTGTGGTAGTGGTGCTGTGGAGACGCGTGTGTTCCCCAGTAAACTCCGCTGCCGAACTGCTCCTGGTACCTGAGATGTTCGATATTTGGAGGAGCTTGCCCGAACATACTGCCCGATGATGACAGCGCCGGCGGCCAGTACATCGATCTCTGCAGTGGCGGCGGTGGCTGGAACGCGTCAACCGGCTGCCGCTCCTGATTCCGCTGGTGTTCGTGGAGGCGGCCGACGTACCTGAGTCCTTCGCTGGTGACGTGCTGCGTTAAGTCTCGGAAGAGTTGGTCGTCGCCTTGTAACTGCAAGAGGGTATTCTTATACAGCTGGACATGGTACTGGACGTATGCGTTCTCGTAGCGCAGGAGCTTCTTCCTTATTGCTGCGACGCTCAACGGATCTTCAGCAGCTTCTTGCTCGGTGTCGGTCGTCGCCGTAGTTGTGCTGTCTGTGGAAGGTGTAGTCTTGGAGGTGGCGCCGCTCGCAGCTGCAGGGAGGCCCAGCTTTTTCTTTATGTACACGGCCTGACGTGTGGGCTGTTCGTGGATGTGGCCCTCCAGGAAGTTGAACCTTTCGAGGACCCACTGGACGCGAGGAGTAGGTTGCTTGTAGGCCGAGCCGGAGGGTTTGGGCTTGCGCTCCTTCACGTAGATGTCGCGCTGGTGGTGTAGAAAGTTGAACAGAGTGTCTCTTTCTACGTTGAGGTTCCTCGCCATGCCCTGCCACAGCTCCTCCTTCTTGGTGACGCTTTTCCAGTCTTTGTCCTGTCTGTCGTACAGGCACATGTGTTTTTTATACCAGTCTATGGCCTCGTCTTCTTTATCTTTTGGGAAGTTGACAGCCTTTCTCAATTTCTTCGGTGGGGCCTTCGCGGCAGGGCTTCTTTGGCGTGATGGTGATGATGGTGGCGCTTCTGCTGCTGCATCCCGTGGTCCCTCTGCGAATTCGTCGCCGCCGTTGTGGTCTCCTTCCGCTGCTTCCTCCTCCTCTTCCCTTGTCGGCGGTCGTGCTGGCAGGAGGACAGGCGGTGCTTGGTGCTTGCCCTGCTCGCTGCCTTGATGCTTGCCAATCTTCTTGGTCTTGGCCATGATGAGTTGTGTGGCCTCGGAGTCTTGGACAGGTGTTGCTGCTTCGAAGTCTTGTCGGTGAATGATGAGACTGATGACTCACAAGTCCTTCTTCATTCAAAACGCGATTCGATTGACGTTTCAGTGTAGTTTCTCTGCAAGCATATCCAATCAAATGATTAGTTTGGCGCTAAAAGCTTGCGTTATGACGAGCGCTCGGTATGAATAAAATTTCATGTCTGCATTATCACGTCAGTTTCTAAAAACAGGAAGTACGCCATTTTCGTCATATTTCCCTCCTTCACCGCGGTGATGGCATCGCGGTTAGTCGGGGTTCATCGGGGCGCGTCGGGACGCACCGTGGTTTCATCACGCCTTTATCGAGGCCCATCGCGGCGCATCGCGGTGAGTCGGGGGTGCTATCGTGGTGGCGCGGACGCGATGCGGGCCGTTGAGTTCAGCACGTCCCGCACGCGGTCGGGAACGATCGGGGCTGATCAGGGCGTATCGTGCCTTTAACGGGACGTATCGTGCTCCATCGTCATAATTTTCACACATTTTTAGTTCATGGCGATGAAAATATCGGGGTTAATCGGGGCTATTATTGGGGTATGATCGGGGCCCCTCGGGCCTCTGTTGCAGAAGACCGAGCGCGACAGTGTGACTGTAGCCTAACAAACCGTGGTTTAAGATACTGAAGAAGATTGCATGAACATTATCTCATACACACTTTCACACTTGCATTCACTTTTGCAATTCATAAGTACAGCCTATAAATTCAAATTCACTAACCATAAACTCGAGTCAACAAAATATCTCTTGTCATTATTGTATGCGGACGAAAATGTTCATATTTGTGAAAGGTCCTATCACTACAGGGTTCGCATTTATCGTTCGAGTCTACACGGCTTTGTAGCATAACCGTGGACCATGTGGACCATGGTCTGAGGTTTACCTTGCTCTTCAGTTGAATGCAATGTGCAATCTATATCTTAAATTATAAGATACCTCTCATATGAGGATAACTTCACTGTTAATCCACGGAAAGCTCATGGATTCATTGAGAAAAAAATCAGCCAAATATTTGAATCGATTATGAATAACATTCATTGAATTTCGTTATTGCATAATTGAAATTACAGTTTCGTCACTTAACAGAAATTTTGTACGAATCAGGATGTACGTTGCACATATTGGTTAGAGATTTAATATTATTGTTTTGAAAAGGGATTTCATTACTAATTGAGGTTGAAAGGAAATGATGTATCACTATAGATGATGGAATGTCGTATGATGTCTCAATATTTTTTTCTTATTTTACCACACACATTACAATTGCAAAATTAACTATTCGTGTAGGAGGCATGCCTGATATTTTCAGATTGATTGATTTTGTCATCAAATGGAAATATTATTCACACTTTAACCTCTAAGCATCTAAACTGCCCATCTTCGCACGTTTTAAGTGGTATTTGTGTATTCCCCCACATAGAGACGAGTAGCAACTGTGATATATTGAGGACAAAAGTATTATATCAGATGCTCGATTGCTCTTGATAATGGGAATCGATTAAGGAGAACGTCTCTGCACGGTGAAGTGGACACAAATCTGAAAATAGACTTTATGAAATTAAACTCTTTCTGACAATTTTCCTATGTAAGCAACATTCACAAACGTTGGGTTTGTATTCTGTTATCAATAGTAGCGTAGATGCAGAGAAGGAATTCCATGATTAAAAGCTTGAAAGCAGAAAGGACGGAGTTGTCTTTTTTGATAGAATGGACTTTAAAAGTTTCAAGTCTAGCTTCAAAAGCACCTTAAAAGCTTTGTAATTCTAGCATAAATAACGTTTTTTTGATAAATACGTACCCGCTTTTATATTGGAGGAGTATGTAAGTGCACTATAATCATGTAAAATCGTAACTGCAAAATTCATGGGGATTTTTAAGATAAATTGCAATTTTCTACAATTGGCTTAATGAAGCAATACATGAAGCAATCGAATGTCAGAGCAAGATAAAGAAATATTTTGCAATGGGTCTGGTTTTAGAAATCGTCGGTTAAAATTGTACGACTTTGCCAAATGCACGTAGCACGGCATTGATTGTCAGATGCTCATCAGAAGACCTAATTGACCTAGCTAGATAACAAATTCTATTGATTACATAATGATTGAATGAATGACAGCTGATTGATTGACGTCAAAACTGATTACGTTGTTTTTCATTCATCTGCTTAACTCATGTAACCAATTACTTAACGATATTTTTCATTTATTGATATTTTTTATTCGCATAATGAAACATATTCGGTGTAAATATAGGCTCGGGAAGAGTAGGTTTTGCACCTTCAATATCTTGTGTTTCTCATGTCACTCACTGTTTTCCATAACTTAGAATAGTTGTTGCATAACGGTGGCCAAATATTTCTGTACCGGTAATTAATGCAATGTTGTCTGTTTCCATCACAGCCCTGAAGTAAACAGATAAAACATGCGCATTAATTACAGGAAATATTAGGCCCTGCTATCCGATTATTATTCCTAATTCATAGAAAAAATCAAATAGAGTTGAACTTATTTTAGTTACATGTATTTTGCTTTGATGTTGCAGCTGGCCTACTAACAATGCGTAATTTCGTCCGACTAATTTCACAGAAATTGATTTAGCATCAGGCAACAAGAAATATCCCTGGCAGTCTGGGTATGCGTTGTTTCCCAGTATGCCTAACTTTTCCGGTTTGGGTGCACACAATAGCAAAGGACTTCCATTTCCCTAACCACGGACTGCTGGATTATGTAGATTTGTAGTTGGTCTATTTCGACTGGGTCAAGCATAAATGATGAGCGAAAAACATATATGTCTATGTTTGTGCATCCATGAATATCTATGCATCTTCAAATTTGAAGACTCATGCCTTCATGCAATTCCTTCGCGCATGTTTCTGTCTTATGATCGGTCGCTTCGCTGCAACATAGATGTTGTCGCTGCTGCATCCCTTGTCGAGGGTTGATTGCAAGTGCTTTGATACGCATGTTGATCTCTTCTCTATGAATGTTATGCACGTAAGACTATGCAAATAAATTTTCTTTCTGTAGAACATGCGTTCATCTATTGTATCTATTCTATTTCATTTTCTTAAGTGAGTCAAAAAATTGTAGTAATTAAAAGTAATTAAAAAATTTAGTTGGCTATTGCAGAAAACAGAAATTCAGATTCTCGTTTTACAGCCTGTAGATATCCAGATATTCCCAGGACTCTCAAACTCGAGGAACCTCATTACCTCATTTAACATTTTTTGCGAATTGCCCATTTCTGCATAATTTCTCTATCGCTGCATGATTTATGTCTTTCCAATTGAAAAAAATTGATTTAATAAAAGGGATTGTTGATAAGTAGGGGACAGAGAGATTGATTTGAAAAAATTGAACATGTTATCCTCAAAACTCATGTGTATCATTACGTAAGACAGTGTACGTTCTTTCGCTTAACCATGGCATCAAGAGTTGAAGACATGTGACGTAATATCGTGATGCATAGAAGTTAGTAACAACAACTCCTGAAAAGAATGCCTCATACCATGCAATCAGTTGCGTCATGAGTGCAGAAGGCGAACAACATGTGCCAGACTTTTTTTCGCTTCTTCTCTATTTTCAGATTTTTATTAGAACACATGATTTGGAATTGGAACAGATAAAAAATCGATTCAGCTTCAAACATAATAGATCAACTGCTTTTTGAAGCTTAGATGTTTCATGCAAGCAGAGTTACAAGTCCTAAGTTGAAGAGAATAACTAAAACAATGATAAGCATAATCCAATCAGGCGATTCTGGCGGCTCATGTCAGTTGCTTGTGTTTTACGCGAATGCTGATATCTGGACAATTAATGAGACCGGTTCACATTTGACCGATAGAAACTATAAAATCTGTGCAATATTTCGTCCTCACAGCCGAACGATTCATGGTTTGGTCTCACTGATTTTTTTCGCTGTGCAATACAAAAATATTTTGTGAGTCATTGTAGTTGCAATGTTTCGAGTCATATGTGTCCCAGCAATTACTGTCCTCTGACGACTTGCATAAGCTATATGATGGATATCTGCCTAATCCGCGATAGTTCAACCGAAACGAGGCCGAGCCGGCGACAGCTTGGCTAGAAATAATCTGCGCATGGCTCGGTTCAGTCTCCTCCTCTTCTTTTAGCCGATTGGAGTCTCAGCTCCTTGTCTGGGCTTGAAATATTTTTCACTTTCGTTTCGGTTAGTAACTAAATTTTGATGCTAATGCAGTGTTGTGGAATGTGCTGTAGATGCTGGAATAGCTATAATAGCGTAGTAAACTATAGAGATGAGAGCAATTCTATAGAGCCCTTCTTTAGTTATGAATGACTATCATCCATACGCTTATTCTTAAAAAATACCCTGAAACTTCTTTCCTGAACATTTATTATCTGATGGATGCCTATAATTGTTGGTGAAAGCGGCAAGTAAATAGCAACTTGAGAAATTTGATAGGACAATAGAAAATATGGTAGCCTACCTGGTAGGGTTCTATATGAAAACATCGTAACATGAAAAACATCGTATTTAAAAACATCGTAAACAGAAAATATCGTATATGAAAACATCGTAATAATGATATCGTAATTTAAAAACATCGTAAATGAAAAATATAGAAAATCCAAGATTTTGGTATAAAAATCAACATATCCGGTATCAAATGGAAAAGATATCTAATTTATGTCCATCCATAGAATCCTAAATAGATATCCGCTGGAAGTGACGCTTGGCTTCAGATTACTAGGAGCCATGAGCCATGAAGGAGACTATGCCTTTGTAAGACCAATACGATGTTTTTCAAGTACATTTACGATATTTTTCATCTACGATGTTTTTCATTTACGATGTTTTCATCTACGATGTTTTTCATTTACGATGTTTTCATTTACGATAATTTTCATGTTGCGATGTTTTTAATGAATACCCCTGGTAGACTCAGCTATGTATCAAAATTGCATCCATACAACATGGACATTTCAGAAGATTGCAATGCCACCGCAGCCAGCATTAATCAAACTGTGGCGGAAAATATAAATGAATGTTTCCGCAGCAATGCATTGATGATGCACTTATCTCTATATGCACCAATTCTTTTTTTTGCGAACATACTGTGCAGGTCGGTCTATAGTGGACCCATAAGGTTAAATTTTACCCACCTTTTTCACAAGATTATTTTCGGCTCATCGGTTCGGTTCGGCTACAACAACGCTCAGCTCAGCTGGGCATGGCTTGAATGTTTCCGAATTACAGTGGCTCGAGGATCGTGTGGACAAATGGTGTGCATCTATACTATATACGATATCTCTACTCATACTCGTAAAACCTATGAAGATTTGAAATAAGTTGAGCTAATTACCACATAGGTCAATCAGGATTCGATATGCTTCTGCTCTGTCCTTCGTAAAATTTTTGGCAGAGTGTGACTAAACGGCGTCCAATTGAATATGAACTAGTTTATGATATTCCTGAATTTGATCAGAATGGCGTTCACTTTTTCAAAATTGAACTTGAACTGAACAGGGTTCTCACATTTTGAAGAGTAACGGAAATAGAAGGCTCCTGGTCATTGTTTCCGGGAGATTTTCCGAAGTCTGTACCACTAAGCATCTGATCCATCAGTGTACCTAATTATGACATATGAATTGTATTAATTTTGAGCAAGCTTTGATTTCTGTATGATTTTTTAAACCATCTCTCATTGCCTTATTGTGTGTTGCATTATACGATGTATTTCTGTTATGCTTTGGTGATTATGCTTGCACGCTAAATTTGCTCTTTATATAATTCGTTCTTGCAAGGCCATGCACTTATGAAGTACTCTGATGCAAAGCACCGATTCTGTCTTAATGTTGCTCGTATGTAAGCGAATCTCATATATTTCTAGCATTTTTGCCGCTTCTCACCCGTCATGAACAAAAATTACGACTGCATCTTCTAAGATTAAATTTTTCATCTAAATTGTCCTAGGCCCAATTTCGAATGTGTGAAAAGAGTCATGTGTGAATCTTGAGTTATAGAATAAAAGCTTAAAAATACAATGACTTCATTCATTTGCTGAACTTGTCTTGCTACGAAATAGCGTCTTTCTATCATTCTCTTTTCTAATATTGAAGAAAAATTAATGGATTTATGCTAAGCATTTTCATATCATCATGCTAATGCCTGCATGGATTAATGCTTGCACTTTCATGCTAAACACTCATCAAATACCCACGACTTTTAATGAACAGTTCCAGGAGGAATGAAATTTACTGTTGTTTCAAATTCCGCAGACATATCCTGTGATTTTCATCCACATCAATCATTGGATGCTAACTTAAGATTTTGACAGAAGTAGACCAACTCATTTATCTCCCTGCCGTTTCGATCTCCAGAGGCTCAACGATATATATTGGCCATCTGATTCAGTTCAACTCTAAATATATGTCGGGAAGATTGACTGCCAACAATCTTCACTATTTAAATACAACGAGGAATACCAACTTCATGTATCATGCTCTCATAAATGTTTATACAGTAGAAACTGAATTTATCATAGAAGTCACTTTTTTATGGCAAAATGTATCAAGAACAATGTTGATCAAAATTTTGGGTGACAATAGCGATTTAAAATAAACTGTTTACTTATTTTAGAAAAGAAGCAGATATCGTTTTCATGATTTTCAACATTCTGCATTGGATTTAAGTATAATTTATTAAAGACAATATTGCTTCAATCCAATTTGTCACCTTGCACTGCAGAGTGGGCCGATATCAACCGTGCAACGTTGTGAAAGTTCATAGATCTAATCTATCCGCGTGCTAAAGCTTTTTTACAAGTATATTTACATCTTTTCTTTGTTATCCAATGTCAAAAAAATTGTAATTTTTCCAAAACTTGTCATTACTTTACTGTATTATATTAATACTTGCAAAGCTCTTTCTCTTCTTCGTAATGTTTTATTCTATCATACAATACGGACCGGCAAGAAATTGATAGTAAAATTGAAAATTTGTGATTCAATCAAACAACATGTGAGTGTGCTGCGACACACTCTCCACACGGTAGCTAGTCGCAAGTCACTTCTGTGTATAAAGCGGATTTCCACACTACTCTAGGTCGAAAAATTTTGAGTTTCTAGCACATTTGTCGAGTGGTATCGTGAAATTATGATCAATAAAACAGCCCGATCGGAACCTTGAAAAATTCAAGCCTATTTACAAGTCAGTGATTAAGTATTAACTGTTGCTATAATTTTATTAAAAATGTCAATTATTCCCTCAGCTATCATGTCTTTTTGCATTTCAGGCAGTTTGGTTTATTTTTTTGTCAGTTTTGGTTGGCTACAGATTACACTGCCAGTACTGCATCTATACTCAACCTCTTCATCCTTAGTCTAGACCGTTATTGGTCGGTCACTCAACCTCTTCGCTATCTCAGACGCCGCACACGACGTAGAGCTCGAGGGATGATTGGGACTGTCTGGATACTCTCTTCTCTCTGGCTAATTCCTATATGTGGCTGGCATTCTTTTGCAAATTCTGGAATACGATTGGTTCCTGATGACGTCTGTGACACTGAGTATGCCGAAAATATGCCGCTGAAAATCGCTACTGGTGTTCTCAATTTTTTTCTCCCAATATTCCTCATGTATGGCCTTTATGGCAGAATCTTCATAGAAATTCAACGACGCTCTTTGGTCGAATTATCCACTTACAACTCGAGTTCTCAACGGGGACGATATTTGAGGGTACCTTTGAGCAAAGAGTTGCAATCTGTGACATGCAGTTCTCCAACCATTGGTCATAGTGATGAGGTTTCATCTGCCACACCCCCACTGCCTTCTCCTCCAAAACCTAACGGTGATATAGTGACGGAAAGGAAGAAACAGTCAAATGCAAAAGAATACGAATATTACCACGACGAAGTGATTCTCGATCCAACATCTGAGCGCGTATTCACGGTCCTTCTGCGTCAACGCCGTTATGACGACCCTGGTGATTATGAATGGTTTGCACAAGGTAATCCGACCACTCAGTCAAAGGAGAAAAAGCTCGAAGGTGGTAAAAGCAACAGTAATCAAACTCTGGCAACTATCATGACAACTATGTCCTCTAAAATTGGGAGTAAACCAAGAACGGAAGTGACTGTGCAACAGACAAACATCAGCGTGACGTATGATCATGCGAGCAGTCATGACTCGTCACAGACGACGAGAGACCAAATAAAATCATCTGGGGAAGGTAGTGGTCAAAAACGGCGCAGAAACAGAAGAAACAGCAGTTCTTTGAGAAAGGAAAAGAAGGCTGCACGTCAACTTGGTGTTATCATGGGTGTTTTCACGCTTTGCTTTCTCCCATACTTCACTCTGTTTCTTGTTGTAGCTTTGTGTAATGGATGTATTCCTGATACAGTGATGATGTGTGTAACGTGGATTGGCTATCTCAATTCGACCCTGAATCCGTTCCTTTATCCGCTTTGCAACACTGTCTTTCGTGCAAAGTTCCGAAATATGTTGTCTTGTACACAAACTTGTCGACTTCGTTCGCCTCATTTGATTGGAGGTTCAAGAGATCGGTATCACAGATCTACAATAAGTCGTCTACGATAGCGTGGCAGCATTACTCAGATCAGGCATTTCTTTTTTTAAAACAGTTGTACATAATGTAGTTCAATCGCTATTTGAGTCAGTCTTTGACTAATAGGCTATAATACGAAATTAAATTAAGCAGTTAAGAAAACTACTTTAAACACATGTCATAAAAAACTCGGTAATAGGTAAGCGGGTATCTGCATTTATAACCACGCTTGTATTTACTTAATGAATTTGGCCAAGCAATTCAAAACTGGGATGACAATCAGTTGACAACAATTTGAGTCCAAAACAAAGGCTTCAACAACAATGTGCTTCAAAACGACAATAAAGGGCTGCCCTTCAGTGCATCATTAATGACTATCACAAAACTCATGCTCGTCATAATTTGATAAACTCGATAAAAATATTTAAGCACTAAAGGTACAATGCAAAATTCTCCTCAACTTTGGAATCTATCTTGGCACATTTAGGCACCACATTGAAGCTTTCTTGCATTGATCAGATTTGACGTCGATAGAGCCAACAACCCCGTCGCTTTTTATGCGAATTCATTAATGCACTTGACGACTTCTGCTGAAAACTTCAATTATATTTATGTTCAGATACTAAATTACTTCTAGACAACCTTGGTTCAACCAGATTTCCAAGAATAATTATTTATAAAGAATAATTTAAGAATAATTTATTGCGAAATTTGCGAAATTGTTGCTTAGCATTTTTGAACTTTAAGTGAACAAAAACCCACGTGTAAACTGTCGGATCGTTTTCGATTTGAAAACAACATAGCTACTACAAAGTTGGGTAAAAACTAGCTTGAGACGTTTTGAGTAAAAGCAAAGCGTTTTTTCAGAAGATTTATTCTCGCATTAGTTCATCGTAAAAAGCACTTGGACTTTATATGCAACATCTAGCGTAACAACCAACTGTATGTAACGAGCAACTTTCATTCGTTGCTTCGTCTACAGCGATATTATTTGGTGAAAGAAACCGCTCTGCTTGGTTAAGAGAGCTTAACTTTCAGTTTCAACACTTGATTATCAGCGTCGTTTTATGTCTCTTTCAACTTTCCTCAACTTGAGCAGCGTTGAACTTAGGAATCAGGATGCCTTCAAACTTTCCATGTACTGTTAGGTCATGCAAGAAAATGTTGTCACTTTAGATCATTTTGATCATTCTTTCACTCTTGATCATTTTCTGTCCTAAAATTTGCCAAAATTTACGAATGACAATATTCGCTTTTCAGTTAATGTCTTTTACTGTTATGTTTTTGCATGAACGGAAAAATTTGATTCATATTGCTGCTTTTCTGTCATTCATTAATTTAACTATGACGTCAACATATAATATAGTGAATTGTGATGTCAGCGATTTATCAGTTATTGATGGAGATTAAGATTTTCTCTGAAGCTAGGCTGCAACTCTCTCTTTTGACAGTCTTCAGTTTACACTGTGCACCATAATCAATCGCTTACAGTTATTACTTAAGGAAGCGCGTCGATGAATTTCGGAAGATAGCTCTAATCGCATTTCATTGCAATAAATTCAATGTACCGAGCATACTATGTAATTGGAACAGGAATTATCTTGACTACTGATTGAATATTAATTTTTCAAAACTATTTTTGATTTTTAGTTTGATGCTCAGCATCAAAAATCCTGTCCCCGGTAATTGTCAGCGAGATTAGCGTTTAATTAAAAGCGAGTTCACAACAGCCTGGTTACGGTGACTATATACAGCGATAACGACAAGTTGAAATATAATTAATGCTATTCACTGTAGCCCGATTTTCTCAAACCGCACACCATTGTTCTTGTGATTCATGAAGTTAATTGATGCACGAAAGGAATTATTGATGGACCGTGCTGCTCCCTCAGGTTCTGTCTAAAATATCTGACGTAAATATATTTCCAATAAAATATAATCATCTAGCTGGAGCGATAAATCATTGAGCCGAGAGGATAAAATATTGTCACGATTATCGTTATACGTCTTATATGAATGCACCTGACTGATTAATTACGTGGATATGTAATGCATTTTGATTTTTTTTAATATCAAACTACGAGTATATATCAAACCTTCTTCTAGTAGAAGACTCAGACCTCCTATAAACAAGCAATCAATTTTGTTGAAACATTATTTCATCTCTCTGCCAGCCAAAGCGAATTATCAGCTTTAGAGCATGTCCTTAGATTTTGATGATACCATTATTTGCTTCGCAATTTTAGGTTTACATTCGTGAGTTAATGAAACAATATCCGGTGAATCTTGTTAGAGCTGTTGGCCGGTCAATAAGTCCGCAGTTATTTCTGCATTCCTAACGGTAGAAACCAACTGTGGGGCCACTGCCATTGTTTGGTCAACAACTCCGTCCGTTTTATCTGTAACAGCAACGTCTTTTCTGTATCTGATAATTCATTGTGCATTTTGTGATGAAAATCAATCAAATAAAATACTGACTGTTCATATTTCTGGTTTTACATCTTTCTTTTATGACTGGTTTTGACTATTCTGACAATGGCTTCATTTCTTGTACTCGCAGTTTGTGACTACGGATTTAGCAAACACGCATTTGCCCTATAATTTGCCGTTATATTTAGAGAAGACGTTGGTCATTCCATTCTATCTCTATATGCTTGTCATCCATGTTTACATATAGACGACTTGATTATGTCTGAAGGCAATAACTTGATCAACTAACTGGATGAAGCACCTTCTAAAATTCCTGCAGCAAGAAAACACTTGCTATGGTGTCCTCAAAAAGAATAATAATAATAATAATAATAATCGTGTATTTCGTCAAACCCCAGTATTGATAATCGTGGGGTACAATCACAGAACAATTTGAGTATGCATGTAGACAAGTAGACAAGAATAAGTAACAAAAGTCAAAAAGCAAACGCATAAATAAACTGGTGACGGTTTTAAGTCAAATTGAAAAATTCTCATTATCAAGTTTTGACATAAACACTATGAACGACTGCCTTCTTAGAGAATTCATATACTTCGGCAGAGAAAATTTTTGAGAATGAGGGAGTCGAAGCAACAATAATTCATGTAACGGATGATCCACATTTGAAACAATCTGTTGGAACAACCTCCATCCGATAATAATCCTTCTGTAGTCCAATGGACTAAAAAATGAACAGTTGCAGTTACTTGATCCACATATAATGCGATGACTACGTTTCTGTACTTGCTCGAGCAGTTGCGACAGAGACACATTTAAATGTACGAAAAGAGGGGCACAGTATTCCATCAATCCTCTAATACAAGCATTATAAATGGCTACAATGTCCTGCCTGCAGAAAAATGGCTTCAGGTGTCTGAGTACATACAACCTAGAAGAAGCTTTCTTACACACATCAGTAATATGTGGTTTCCAAGTAAGACGATTGTCAAAAGTTACTCCTAGGAGCTTCATCTGATTAACAGTTGGAATACCATCCAGTTCCAAACCGGTTAAACTATCATTTGGAGACAAGGAAATCATCATCTGGGTACATTTCTCCCTCTTAATTTTCATCATATTGGTACTCATCCAATCGGAAACATCTTTGAATGCTTTGAGATTTGGGCTCATCATATCGTTTTTCTGTATAACACCACAGACGAATATATCATCCGCGAACTTCACTAAGCAGCATTCATCATCTAGTCGCAAATCAGACACAAAATACTTGAATAAATGAGGACCCGCTGACGAGCCCTGAGGTATTCCACCAGTGATTCTGAATAAATTGCCAAAGTGTGATGACCATCTTAGTCGTTGGTGTCGTCCAGACAAATAATTGCTGATAAAAGTAACAAAAAATGGATCGAAGTTATCATTACGCAGCTTCTGTATGAGCAGTCTGTGAGAAACCCTATCAAAGCCTTTCTCCATATCAATGGAAGTCAGATGACATGCCTTATTGCCTGGGGTAGATAAAGCTTTAGAAATAAAGTCAGTAAGCTGTAATAAAGCACATGTTGTGGAGCTTTGTCTTCGATAAGCAAATTGGGAGCGATCGACACGCTTCTCAATGTCGTTGTCATACCATCGAAATATCTCGCGTTCAAAAATACGAGCGGGAATCGATAAAAGAGATATTGGACGAGTTTCATTTAAATTTGGTCTTGCAGTTTTTGGAATTGGTATTACGTCTGCGATCTTCCAAAGATATGGAAAACTTGCCGTCTCGATACATCGATTAAAAATTCGAGATAGTGGATCGGATAACACATATGACATCTTACTCCAAACTATTGAAGGTATTCCATCGGAGCCAGGGGATTTACGTGGATGAACGCTTCTCAGAAATTTCTCAACATCACATTCACGAAAGACAAATGGTACGATGAATGGTTCCAATTGCACTGAACCCGGATCACACTGCATGGTTGAAGCATACTGATTGCCAAGAATACGAAGAATATCGGGCACTGACAATTCAGGTTTACATCTTTGAAGCCAATTGGAGTCCTTTGCTGTACCAACCACCTTATCACGAATATTCCAAATTGATTGATTTCGAGATTTCATACGCTTGCCCCACTCGCGTTTGGCCTTGTCAATAGACATCTTAACTTTATCCCGATAATGAATATACAGTGTCCAGTTCTTCGAGCGGTAAGCACGATACCTCTTATTTATCATTACTTTAATCGACGAGCTCATCCAAGGTTTATCATTACCACTAGTCTTGATATAATCATAAGGCACTTTCATAAGACTTTCGTTGAGTAATTGATAGAAGATGTGACACATTTCATCCAAACATAAATTTGAAAACAAAGCATCGAAGTCCATATCATTGAAACAATCAACAACTGGTTGTAAGTTCGATTCGCGAAAGTCAAACACCTTTCTATAGTTATCCTTTACATGAAACTGGAAAATGGGTAAAACATGAACAACAGCGTGGTCACTTGATTCCAGGGGCGGATGATATGACGGAGCACGATAATAAGGGATAAACTCATCAGATATCAATACCAAATCAAGTATTGCGTTATCACGCGTTGGTTCTTTAACGACGTTTGTTAAGTTGAATCCAATTTCCAGGAACTCAGGATTTATCCGATTGAAATCGCCAACGATAATCACTGGAGTGTTGAAGAACAAATCTAGCTGCAAATCCAGTAAGGATGTAATATAACCATCAAGTGCTTGCTTAGCCGACGCGTTCAGTGTCTGACCATGTGGAAAATATAACGTAAGGAGAAAACATTTAAAATCATTGCGAGTTATCCTGAGAAGCAGCAACTCAACATCGATGTTCTTCGAAACATTTTCTATGGTTTCCACCATGAATTCAGACTTAATCCACGCACATACTCCTCCTCCTTTCCGACCAGATGTTCTATCAGCTCTATAGACACAATATCCCGGCAATTCAATCAGACTATCAGGAACAGAATCACTGAGCCAACTTTCAGTTACGCAGATGAAGTCACTATTCAAGGTGGAAATGAAAGCAAAGAGTTCATCAGTCTTATTCAATATCGATCGAGCATTGGTAAGGCAAATTGATGGAAGAACGTTTTGGCGTCAAGGTAATTGTCTAAGAACAATTTTCCCACGTCTGATAATCACGTCCTCACCAGCATCTTTCCGTAGCTTCAGTTCTTCCTCCATTCGCTTCCTCTGCTCCATTTGAGCAAAGGTAAGATCAGGTCGAACGTATACTTTGCGAAAATCATCACTGTGCTTTAACTTGCTAGAATTTCGTAAGCAATTCTGTCTCTTTTCATCGCTTTTAAAACGTATCTTGACTGGTCTCGATTTACCAGAATTGATCTTTTTCGCTCCCAGACGCTTGAAATGAACGACGTCCTTCATATCGACATTGACCTCCTCTAATAATTCAGTTATCATAATATTTTCTTGATCATCGAAGTTCTCAGAAGAATCAGCTGATGGCTCTGCCAGACCGAACACAATAACATTGGACCTCTTCTCTAACCGCTGTTCGTATTCATCTATTGCTGAATGAATCATAGTACCAAGGTCAATATTTGATTGTGCATTCACTTGTTTTCGAAGAAGTAACAATTCATTCTCCAACGTCATAAAACGATTTAGTAAATCGCCGATTGAAATCGATTTGCAAGTGTTACAATGGTAAACCAGATTATCACATGAAGACATTGATTTAAGCGTAGAAGCAGAGACACCCGTACAATCCTTCCTTGCATGAAAACCTTTGTTGCAGATCTTACAGCGAACAATATCCGTATCAATCACTAAATCACAGCAAGAACAAAGAGTGGAGATATTAGTGACGTCACTACCCTTTCGAGACATGCTGTCAGCCAAACCAACTGGAACTGAACAGATTTCACGGGTCTGATATGCAGATAAAAAATCGACGATAACTTTTTCCGCAGTAAATTAATACTTAAACACCACAGATATTCAGGATCCTCAAATCAGTGCGATTCCGCTGATGCAAAATTTATATTGTGTCGATCCTTTATAATTGAAATATACGCTATAACAGTCAATGAATGAGATGCGCGAGAGAGAACAACCGTCACCACCGGCAGTCAGATGGTAAACAAGAAGTATGAAGGCTTAATGCCTCTGAATGTTAGCAGAGACAACATTTTTCCCCGACTTATTAGTAAAAAAATTGCATGTTTGACCTATCATAAATTATCTCTACTATCATTTGGTACCTTACTCTCAAGTTGTATTTTTTGTTTTACCATATTTTTTTCACGCCGGTACTTCTGCAAAAATCACCAGCTTGTCATTCGTTTATGGTTTAAAAGCATAGAAAATATAGCAAGATATAGGCCTATTCATTAACTTCTGCAAATATATTCATTAAATTAGCAATTGCAGACAGAATTATTGAAGAACAAACACGTGGAGCTCAAAACAAGGATCAAACACATCATCATACTCAGTTAGCAACAATTTGTGACTACAATGGCAGAATCAAAGTCAACCATCCAAAAAAGTTTCATTCAAATTCATAAAGAAAATCTTGTCAGCGTTATCTGGTCTCAAAGTCATTCGTTTTCTTTGGAACAGTGTCATAGCGATGCTAAACACTCGCTCTAATGGTGCACTGGTCAGCTGAATCAAAAGTAGCTTGCGAGTAACAGAGGCCAGCATTGGCCAACAGGAAGTGGTCTTGGTATTGATTCCGCTATTTGAGTGGATTAGTACTGGCCTAAGGTGTCGAGAAAGAAAGAAACAATGCTTTTTGAATCCTGCAGTTTCCGTTGTTGGCATCAGATATTCAACCTGCAGGCGAATCAAAAGCAAATGAAAGTGACTTTCTTCTAGAGTCGCTTGCTTCTGGTTTCAGATCTTGAACGGAAGCATTGCATCATTCATCATTTTAGTTCTTAGTCGCAAACGAACTTCTGTTTGCAAACCAGCAGACTTGGTTTCATTAAACTTAAAGGGTCCTCGTGCATGAAAAACGTTTTCGATCCACATCAACATCTTCTAATCCATACTTCCGCCAGGAGAGACCGTTATTACCCAAGGGGAAATTTCACAGCAAATCTTGGTAAGATTCATACTGAATCTTGTTCTGGTTCCAGTATCAAACTTTGAAAATCATGCAAGATATGCAAGGAATACCAAGTTTTTCTCAAAATGAATCAGTAAGATCCTTCATGAATCAGCCCTTTTCTGTTGCAAAATTCTTGCTGTTTCATAATGGTTCCAGAACAAAACTTACAAAAATATCGCGCACACATTATAGACAGCAATGATCCCCGCTGGTAAGCTTCATAATTCCACTGATTTCCCATAAAATTAGCCTGATTCCAGCAATAATCTTGGTAAATCTTTCATTTTCCTTAATAAATCAGTACTATTACACTGATACTATTAATCAGTGTATTACTAGTATCAAGTCAATTGCATCTTCCAAACTCTCCTTAACACTGAGAGAGGAGAATCGAACTCCTGATGCAAATAAATGGCATAGTATCGATAAATGTCTAAAATGTCATGTTAAGACCTGAAGTGGAAAAAAGGAGATGGTTGTCGTGCCTAAGCTATGGAGTTGAGTAGAGATCGGAAAACATTCGGTTGATAAGCATAGGCTTTTATTGACTGAAAACAGAACTACGACTGTTGCGACAATTTGAAAAGTGACTACATAAAACAACATAGAGAGTTCATACTAATAGTACTGCTAAACAATCACAATGCACGACACTCGCCCCCAGTTTATAAAGTTTGCATAGTATGCAAAAACAGTCACATGAATTTAGGTTGAGATTTTTCTTAACAGTCTCGACACTTGTATGGTATGGAAGACATTTATTTACAAACAGGTTACAGCAATCACAGCAGCAGTACTATTAATACGATAATCAGTACTATTAAAAAATTTGAGATTCATGCAGATCCTTAATAAGACAGTAGATCAAAAAAACTTCAATATGATTTTCAGTAACTTAGGTACATCTTTGGCTTAAAATAGAGCCATAAATATCTCTCGCGACGTGCCACCAGTTATCTGAAAACTGAGGTGAAGGATGAGGCCATACTGGGCTGAAGTGACTATATTTTGCAGCAGTCAATCTTCTTCCCTCTTGTGTTTCTATGCCGACAAAAATGACTATGTATTTCAATTACTACTCGGAACCGAAGAAATTCCTGAGATTTTTAGAGTAAGAGCAATTGAGATTTTTCATCTTGCGATGCCGAATCAGACCGGTGCCGGTCTCGCCGGTAAAAGTTTGTATACGGACAGGACCAGTTACAGCAGTGAAAATAACGCAATCCTACTTAACTCAAGTTGAGACAATGAGAAAGCTAAATCTTAGAAATCAAGAACACCCTGTGATTTCTGGCACTCCAACCTGCCCCACCCAAAACTTTGTCCTTTAACTTTAAAGAGGGTGGGTTCGGGGGACGCCCACGTATCCGCGCGTAAAATTCTCATGCCTATCAATAGTCTTGAATATACAGGATATAGGGGAAAATGGGGTGACATGGCAGTATTTTTGACAATCATCCCTCGTGTCCGGATTGTGATAGCAAACTAAAAATGAATACTTTATCGGTATTACCGTACTTTCTGGTCTATAGGGCGCGACTTTTTTACTTGGATACAGCCAGTGCGCCTTATCTGCGGAGTGCGCCTTATCTGCGGAGTGCGCCCTATCTAAGGTTAAATTAGAATTTTTAGTTCGGTAGAGATTAGTAGGCATTCATTTACAAGTATTGTAAAGTACTTATTATGATTTAAAAGTATCCTGGGAGCAAGTGCCAGAAAAGGTTATTCGAAGTGGCTTCAAGAAAGAGTTAGGGGCGTCATTTTCTTGACATTGATTTCGTCACCGAACCTTAATTCAGTTACCGAAGCCAATAGTGATAGTGAGTATCACACTTGAGACGAACATTGATTGTAACACTGAAACGAGTCTTGATTCAGATACCGAGGTGAATATTGAAGTGAATAGTGAAACTTCCTGCGTGCAGGTGAACCAAACATTTCATACACAAGACTCTGTAGCTTCTGTTGGTTTAGCTGAGCCTTATGTATTGGAATATTCTTTGGCTATAATGACAATCATGAACCTTCGTGGTTTTTCAAGAGACCTATTATAACATAGCTTTTGCTTATTCTAAGCTACCGGTAGTGCTTCAATCGGTGAAATTAGCTTCAATTATTGTTTCCTACTGTACAAGATATCATCTAAAAGTAGGTATACATGTGCGCCTTAACCGCGAAATGCGCCTCATCTGTTGACAAAATACGAAATTATCTAAAAATCGGCTTGTGCGCCTTATGCGCGGATGCGCCTTATAGGCCGGAAAAGTACGGTACATAGCGTATTTCTCAACTTTTTGTACAGGTCAAAATAATGTGATAAGAGTTCTTGACCTTCTGATTTTGATTTTAAAAAAAGTTCAAAAACTGCCATGTCGCCCCATCGATGGGGTGACATGGCAGTATTCAGCTTAACTTTGTATATCTGTCCAATTATCGTTTGTAGACTAGACATCAACAAGAACTCAACCAGCTCAATTACATCTCTATCCGCTCATATTTGATAGTAAACTTACCTATATAGTTTCTTACTTTCTCAAGATTTGAAGACATCAACTAATATTTTATATTTTGTAACATACCGGTAACCATGATATCTGCATATTGATCATCTGATTGATTAGATGAATAGGCCTACACGACCATACTAACGTTGCATCACGTCAAACAAAGCGATCTTACGCAGTTTGACCTCTGTTTTCCGCCTCTAACTCTCACATGGAACCACAAAACCGCTTTTACCTAGGACTGCATTATGAAAACCATGACATCATGAACGCTATCAGAGTCATGCCCATCGTCACAACACTCGTCAGTAGCTACATCAAAGGAATCGAACAACGGCATCGAAGGCAAAGCATTTCAACCTACGGCAATGCAACTAAGCAATTAGCCAATATGATAAACGATAAGTCTTCTAAAGATGTGTCTACTGTTAGAAACCTACTGGTAAATATTCAATCAAAGCACATTTTCAAATATAAAGCACGATAATTCAAACACCTCAGATATGTAAGTCTATCTAAAAGCCGCGATTAACTGAATCGATTGCCAAAAAATTGAGTAACGAGTAATTTAGGGAGTGCTCTTCCTGTAAACCGAATTAAATTAGAAAAGTACACACTGACTTTTTGAGTTAGAGGCGATATCTTAAAGGTATATGGCGGTCATTCTGTGACACTATCGGGTGACCATTCAAACATTCGTGGATTGTGTAGAATTCCATTTCAGTCTTTGATAATGGTAAGAGATTCATTCCACGCGAGTAGATGTAATGCTATTGCTATCAATAACAAATGTGTCAGCATTGACTAGCGAGAGAACAGTGCCACATGATATTCACCTGTTGTGACCCTAATGCGCACGCGCGTCATAGGTTAACTGGTCACCATTCCGTCATGTAATACAATGTTATATGTACTCGTATCTAGATTTTCTTGGCAATCGATTACGTTAAATGGCTATTGTTAGGCTTCAAAAGATCGGTCCTCACGGCGAGCTGATGTCGAAGCGTTTACGATCGACAGCCCGCTGTCCTCACAACAATCCGATAATGAATCTAGTAATTTTGAAATTATCCATGAATGAAATGGTTTAAACAACGATAATATATTTAATATATTGAATATTAGGAAAGGCCTTAGCATAGAAATCAGATATACTGTAATAGGCTAGAAGGGCTATCAGCCGTTTACTATATTTCTTTACTTTTCGTGAATGCAGGCTATCTTCCAAGGCAACATTACCTTCAATCTTAACATATTCTGCTTCTATGCATTCAACATTGCCATGCAACAGCACTGTACAGGATCATGTGCAGGATAAGTTTTCAGCCGTATATGACACCAAAAGTACGAAGTCGAGCATATTTTCCATGAGTTGTCCGTAGAGTACACTTTGTAGTGGAGTAAAGTAACGCCATAACAGAGCTTCGTTTAGGTTTGTATTCTTGAGACGTCAATGTCAGCATATGTGACACTCAAAACTATGTGTGATATTCCTTCGACCACAGGATTTAAATGACTGCGTGATCCTGGGGCTTCGTCGATTGCGATATTTCTCTTTTTCGCGTCAGCACATAGTAATATGCTTGGTCAGATACATTAAATGCGTTACTGGCCAGTTGATGTAGAAATTGATGCAGGATTCGGTATGAAAATCAAAAAAATTATTACATGAACAATATAATCACTGCAATGTACAAACATACGTAGAGTAAAAATATCATGTAATTATTACGATTTCTGCTTAATTCCTATTTTTTGATTTGTTTAAGATTTGCCCTTTTTAAATATGTCGTTGTCAGAGTAATTGCATAAACAAAAGAATGTGACAATGGTTTTCCGTTGAGTTGGTACTAGTCTCTGTCAATTTCTGCTATATCATCCGGAAACAATTGCTATAATTAGCAGAGACTTCGAGCATCATTACAGCAATACCATTTTTTCGTAAGTTCGTTATTCTCTGTGATATTTCAAGTGAACAATTATACATAAAGTATTTAATGAGACAGAATATCAATTCATTGACGAAAGAAAGCTTCTTTCCTTCTGATTCTCTTCAATTTCAAGAGTGGATGCATAGTGTCGTTTTTTGACGTCTTATATGTCTTTGATTAGAATATATGGAATATAATTACCGTTATTCTGAGAACAGTGTGCAATGTCAATTAGGCCTACAGGTACTTTGCGTTGTCCACTACAAGTACAACGCATTAGTAATGTATGTATATCACAAAATTAATAGAGAAGTAAACAGGATTTAACGGGACGTTTGCGAAATCTACTTAAATCTTTCACGTCCCCTCGATTTATATCTAGATTCTCTATCATCTTTCAACGGGATCTTCCGAATTTTTGCCAAATATCATATCCATATGTGGATAGTGGCTATTAGCCCCCAGATGATCCCGACGAACAATACGTTGAATCTCATTCACCCTGAAGATCTCATTGCTTAATTGCCACGTTAACAGTATTTTTAAATTTGATATCAGAAATAATTCAACAATGAAACATATTTTGAAGCGATGATACAGACATGCTTACCATGAATTTCAATTTCTAGTTTCTGAATTCATGGGAATTTTCAAAAATTGTGCATCTTGAAATGTATTCCCAACAATAATGTTGATCTGGTTCTGGATGAATAGCATTGAATCAGTTATTGTTCGGGATCATCCGGGCCATTGCCATAATGTATAGGCTATGCTGTCATTTTTCTGTTGAAAAATTAATCTTAAGAAAAGCTTACAGATTCATGTCAAGAATCAGTATAGATTGCATGCTGTAATATTTTCCATAGAAAATCCTATGAATTCATGTCAAGAATCAGTAAATTACATGCTGTAATATTTTCCATAGAAAATCCTATGAATTCATGTCAAGAATCAGTAAATTACATGCTGTAATATTTTCCATAGAAAATCCTATGAATTCATGTCAAGAATCAGTAAATTACATGCTGTTATATTTTCCATAGAAAATCCTATGAATTCATGTCAAGAATCAGTAAATTACATGCTGTAATATTTTCCATAGAAAATCCTATGAATTCATGTCAAGAATCAGTAAATTACATGCTGTAATATTTTCCATAGAAAATCCTATGAATTCATGTCAAGAATCAGTAAATTACATGCTGTTATATTTTCCATAGAAAATCCTATGGATTCATGCCAAGAATCAGTAAATTACATGCTGTAATATTTTCCATAGAAAGCCATATGGATTCATGCCAAGAATCAGTAAATTACAAGCTGTAATATTTTCCATAGAAAGCCATATGGATTCATGCCAAGAATCAGTAAATTACAAGCTGTAATATTTTCCATAGAAAGCCATATGGATTCATGCCAAGAATCAGTAAATTACATGCTGTAATATTTTCCATAGAAAGCCATATGGATTCATGCCAAGAATCAGTAAATTACATGCTGTAATATTTTCCATAGAAAGCCATATGGATTCATGCCAAGAATCAGTAAATTACAAGCTGTAATATTTTCCATAGAAAGCCATATGGATTCATGCCAAGAATCAGTAAATTACAAGCTGTAATATTTTCCATAGAAAGCCATATGGATTCATGCCAAGAATCAGTAAATTACATGCTGTAATATTTTCCATACAAAGCCATATGGATTCATGCCAAGAATCAGTAAGTTATTCAATGGAATTTTTACACTGAAAATCTTGATAAGAATCAGTATGGTTTACTCTGTTAATTTCACTGACAAGTTTTTTTGCTGATCTACCAAGTTTTTTACAGAATCATCCTGATTTTTCAAGTTTTATCAAGATCCGTCCACTTGGGTATATATAGCGTTATTAGGAGGAATCCCTTTGGGAACTTTTTTCAGTCCTTTCAAGATAATTGGAGTTTTGAGAACCTTGATGATTTGATGAATTAACGTTTTGAAGGAGATTAACGACGGCGCTTCATAATTCTTGCGATCCATTTGTGAGAGCAAACAAAATCGGTCTTGTTGAGTCGTCGAGCAATGTCTTCGGCTTCATGTTGTAGTCTCATCCAACTCACTGCGTCTAACTCCTGATTGTCGGCGCCTTTCCTGTTACATCACATGATCATCGTCTTTGATTGTGGTATTTTGCTCTGTCTGATCACACTTAAGAAAATACTCTTATTTAAGGCGGAGGATTGAAGAATAGCAGCCCATCGAATTGCTAATTTAACAAATATTACCCCTCCCAGGTTGTCATGACACAAAGGATTTTCAAAACACTATTATTACTTCTGTATTGCTATCATGATCAGTTAATTCCGTAGCAATTTCTTCGAAACTGAAAAAATTTGCTTATCTCACATTTGGTGCTGGGTCTGCTTCGGGTTCATTTAATAAAATCGAAACTACACACACTGGGGATTCAATCAATACTGAGTTGGTACTCTACCGAATATACTTACTTTATGGCCAGGTGTGTATGCAGGATTCAAATCATTATTAATGCTAGAATTAGGCACACGTAAGAATATAATTCGACCTCATACATCTGAATCCTGTCATTTATTCATCTTAGAGATAGTGAAGGTTCAGCTATTTTATATTTCAGGTTCAACATGATGTTAGATGAGCCACGGAAGCATGTCCTGTCAGGATTAGAATTAGATCGATAAAGCAAATAAATGTAGCCAATGATTTTGATGATTTGCGTCTTCGGAATCTCGAAGCATGAAGCTTCGAGCGGCCAGATGTGTATTTGTGAAATAGGTGCCAAAATAATCTAATTAAATAGATACCTATGTAGTAATTATGTTGCTAGAGGCCTACAATATTTCACAAGAAATTAAATACTTCCATACATAGGCTTAATTAGGCTCATATTGATATTGATTTACAATAATGCATTCAATGTATGTCTCAATATGTTCAATATGTCTCAAAATGCAGCTATGAATATGTGTACAAAAACTAAAACCACCATGTAGTGAATTGAATGCTACATAGCTAAGAATATATTGAAGTTGAAAATAGTCGCGCGACTATTATTGTAATCGCACGATTAATCTTGCGAATTTTAAAAAATCGTTTAATTGCGCCCAACCCTGCTTTTACTACGATCAGTAATAATTCATTCTAAACCATTAAATGTTACTATATTGCTCATTTACCATATAACTCATCTGAGTGGGCCTATGTGCCACCTGCTTTTTTCGGAGTCAGAAGTTGCAAGCTATCTAGCACTTTTAGAGGGTGCCACTTCATCATTTGGGCAATGTTTTGCATTATCGCTTGCGAAAAGTTCGGGCGTCTTCCAAAAGACAACGGATCTAATATTTAACAATATTTGATATTGTAAGAGCAGAGATTTGAAAATTACGCACACTATGTATAATTATGTAACCAACCATATGAAAGCACTTAAGTGAATGTAATTAGGCACCGTCCACAAAATATAGACTTCAAATTAATCATATGAACATAGTAAAAAAAATGAGAGCGGAAATTTATGAAGATAGCTTGCTGGCTCTATTACAGAATGTTCGAAGTATCAGAGAAATAATTGTAAAGTCAGAATAGAAAATAATACAACTGAATTGAATATTGTACAACTCAGTGTAAATACGTTGAAAGTAGTAAGCAAACGGCAAACACTCGACCGGCGCCCCCCCCCTCTGGAACGACAGAGTGTCGTGGTGTGCCGGCCAGGTGGGTCCACGTTCACAAACTGTTCGCTGACTCCCCCCCCTCTGGAACGACAGAGTGTCGTGGTGGACTTGGGCGACCGCCAGGATTAGTCTTGAGGCTATAGTGTGTGATGTTTTTCGTGCAATCTGCTGAATGTTGGGTTGTAAAATGGGCTGTTTCGAGTGGAAGGAGTGGTCGGATGAGAAAACGGAGGCCGGATTCGGATTCAGCGTGAAATTCTGCATCGGTATGGTGAATTTGAACGCAATCGGAGAGAAAAAATTTTCGCTGACGTCCCCCCCCCCATCTCTGGACAGCTAGCTTCGATCTTGGCTTCCAGTGGACGGATTTAGTCGTGCCATAGCTCGTTTGAAAGCTAAGAGTGAGACAAATTCACTGAAAGAATCGGCTTGTTCATATCTGTCTTCGTTTAGATGTGAGACGCCATTTAAGATTTTGGGACATTGGCGAAAAACGACAGAGTTAGAATTTGGGACGTTTTGGGCTGTAGTTTCAAAACGAAGCATCGGATTGGAAAACGGATTTCAGATTTGGAATCAGCTTGATGTTATTGTCCAATGAGGATCATCATCCAATGAGAATCAAGCATTTCTATATAAATAGCGAGCCTTCCACAGTGAGAATCATTCCATCGTTGAATCACACGAGTGACGGACGCATATTTTCTCTCTCTATTCTATTCTATTATCCAACTAAAATGGTAAGTCGCTACTTTCCTCCCTCTCCTCCCTTGAACGTAAACTTAATACAATCTTTTTCATTTTCAGGCATCTACTCCATCTGCTACACTAGTAGGACAAAATGGCGGTCAAACGTTACAAGGTTCGCTACGGTCAGATCATCTACAACTGAGTCCAGTGGAAGAAACAACCAAGGTACATAATCCTACACCGCTACAGCGTAAATTTAAACAAGTCTTGCGTTATGACGATCATAGCGTAGTACTCCAAACGGGAATGCTCCCTTCCACGGATGTCAAGATAATGCGCAATCAGTATGGGGACTACATACTGATCCCCGTGAGTCCGTACATTCGCCACCAACTTGATATTATTGAGGAGTACGTGACATTAAATATGGACATTCCTACTCCTCTTGCTCAAGAGTGGAAGGCAAGAGATGACAAGGATACTCCCTATAGAAAGATTTGGGATGGTAATCACATTTGCCTACCGGTATCACATTGGTGCACTTACTATAAGAAGGAGGGAGATCATTCAACACCCATCACATGCGACGAGCTCGGAGAAGGTACTTGGGATATCCTTTTCAAAGTGAATGGGCTTTATTATGGTCGGCACAAGGATAAAAAAATAGCCTCTCTCTCCATGCATATGGAATCCATCCTATATATTCCAAAACGTGGACGACATAATTGATCAAATCCTTAACAGCAGTGGCACGAAGCGCAAGTCGGAGAAGAATGCTGCCTCAAAACGCAAATCAAAGAAGGAGAATTACTAGTCCTTTCCTAACTCTACCCTATGACAATTCGCTTATGTGCTTTGAGTGTCGTAGACGTGGTCTTATTAGATACATTTTACTTCTTCGTTGCCATCATATCATTTGTGTATTTTGTCGTGAAAAGCATCGATGTAATTCTTCATTTTGTAATATGTTATAGAACGCTTCCTTAGATGTGTAAATTTCCGTTTTAGACTTCTATCATCATTTTTATGGATTGTGAGGGTGAACCTGTACAGGAGCTCAGTGCTATTGCTATGAACAATTGGACATATCAGATTGTTAGTGTCTATCATCAACATGCCAACTGCGATCCCAATGTTGATCAATGGGCGAGAAAACACATTCATGGACTTAATCTGAAATATTTGCAAGACTATGGCTTTTCTTGTGAGAGTGCTCTTCTTATTGACTTTAAACGATGGTTAGCTGCTTTCAATGTTATACGCATCTTTTGTAATAATCCTGGTAAGGAGAGGAAAGTATTTCCCAATCTAATCTTTGATGATATTTTGCTCCCGCCTTGGGATAGTAGAGTGAATCAACATTATCATGAAGTCACGAAACGTTTTAAGGATTTGTGTGTTCCTATTTTGTCTATTCGTTGTAGTAGCTACGTTCATAACCAATGCTTCTTTCCTCCTTACCTCAACACTGCCAAAGTCCTGTATGGTTATCATTGCTCGCTGTATGATAGTTACCAGCTGTATCTATTTTATCTCTTTCAAACCATTGATTTATAATGCATGCTTGTTACCGTTATTCAATAAATGTTACTATGAGAAGAGTTGTTTTCATGCAATGGATGGATTAGATAAAGGGCGATCATGTCTTTCTCAAACGACTGCGGAACATTACATTTTCATAGGCAAAGTTTAAAAGGAGCTGTTCAAGATTATGTGATAAATTTTCATAAAGATGAGACCGACATCGAAGCAGTGGTCGATGATGCTAGCACTCTATTTCTAGAGTTAATGAATACATTCTCTGATAGCATTATCATGGCGCGATTAGTTGCGAAAATTAAGTTTAGTCATTTTGGAAAGGAAGAGGTGGAAAGTCGCTCTTTCCATTTTGCTTCTTATTCAATGGAAGTGGTAGATCACCCCAAGAATTTTTTAAAAGACATATGATAAAAATTGCTGAACGTCTTAACGCATTTAACCATCATGGTAGCAGTCTAGTGATTGAAGCGATTTCAGATATTCACATTCAACTTTCCATAAAGAAATATTGAAAATGCAGTGGTACTTGATTGTAGCACAACTGGTTTTCGAGCTATGTCTGCTCACTCTCGAAGTATATTCCTTCTGTACATGCGTCTATTATTTAGAAAAGCCTAGCAAATTCATATCTTCAAAAAGACTTGCTATAGACATCAGCAACGGTGAAACTATGTGTTGCGATGTATGTAAGCGAAAGGATGGAAATGAAAAGCGCATCTTCAAGAGATGTAAGCATGCTTTTTGTCAACGCTGTTTCATACGTAATTGCATTCAACTTTGCCAATGTAACCACTGTGATATTGCTCATTTCGAGTGTCACTTATGTCGCAATAGTTAGTACCTATGCAAATGTAGTAAAGATAGGTTTTAGCAAAGACTAACACGGAAAATGGCGAAACGTAAAATGACGAAACGTAAAAGTCAAAAGTTTTCTTCAGCCATTCAAGCTCTCCGACGAATGAAAGCAAATCAGCGATACAATGCTATACGACATGCTAACGATAAATTCATTTGTGAAATTATTTCTCATGTGAGGAAGTTGAGGACGAAGAAATTAGCGCCAAAACAACGAAAGTTACTTAAGCGATATGCTACGAAATTGCGTTTCATCTCCAATCCTAAAGTCACCCTTCAAAGAAAGAGGAAAACTCTAACACAAAAGGGCGGTTTCCTTTCAGCAATACTTCCAATGATAGCTCCTGCCGTGGGCAACCTATTGGGTAATATCTTTGGCTCTAAGCGTTAATTATGCAAATGTTGAATCTCAAAGTAATAAAATGGATTTCAGACTTCAATGTGATAAAGTTCTGACTTTATCAGGTCCATCTCATGCAGGTAAAACTGTTTTAACGCTGAATTTATTGGATAAAAGAAGGGAGTTGTTTAAGGAACCTATCAATCGAGTGATTTGGTGTTATGGTATTTATCAACCGTCGCTGTTTCAGGAATTGCAAAGTCGCAACTTTATTCGACATGAAGGAATTATTCCAGTGGATAAACTTCAGTCTAATGATGTTGTTGTATTGGATGATTTATTAAAAGAAAGTAAGAATTCAAAAGATGTTACAGATATGTTCACTCGCGCAGCACATCATAAAAGGTGCTTTATCATCTATATCACACAAAATTTGTTTCCTGATGGAAAAGAAGCTCGTACACGAAACCTGAATACACACTATTATGCTATTTTCAAGAATCCGCGAGATAAAAGTCAATTTGAAATTTTAGCGCGACAAGTTGCACCCAGAGGATCAAAAGCCTTAATTGAAATTTTTCAAGCAGCTACTGAAAGACCATACGGTTACTTATTCATTGACTTTACGCAAGAGTGTCCGGAAGAATTTAGATTTCGAAGTGATATTATGAAAACTCCCATGATTATCTACAAACTATGAGTTCTTATTCTCGCATGATTGTTATTCCTCAGGATGAATATGTACAATTGACTGCCATGCAGCAAGTAAAGCAACCTCTTGCAAATCAAATGTATAAGAAAGAAATAGATTATCAGCAAAATGTTAACATCAAAGATCCACATCGTGCTGTATTATTACAATCGGAAACTGTTGAGCAATTGAAAAACTTGAAGAATAAGATGCGTGACTCTGTATCGACTGCTACACCTTTAGCATCTCGCGCACATGCCATATCTCTTTTCAACAGTATTGAACCCCATCTCAATGTAAATGACAGAGGAGAAATCATTACAGATGAAAATAAAGTGATTGATGCTTCACGTTATGAAGACTTGATTCAGTATGCGACACGTAGAAAGCGCCGTCAGGGCTATGTTCCACCTGGTTGGACATACTTTCTTAAACTATTGAAAAAGCATAATGTACCAAAATTTGCTTTGAATAATGAGACATTGAAAGAACTTGATTCAACAGTGGCTACTGCTCCAATGCTTCAGACGATGAAAATGCCAACAAATTGGTTTAAGACGTCACCTGCTACATCCCCTCCCACACTCACTAAGCAAACAAGAGGAAGAACTCGACGTAGATCTACATCGCCACTAAAACTAGTAAAAGGAAAACGTAAAACAGCTCCTCCCAGGAAATACATGTTCTCAGACTATTAATATGAAGCAGATGTGTTGCTTGCCATGTAATGAGCCGCCAGAGGTGAATGTCGTTGTCACTTGCACTTGCTGCGCCAGCTCTCTTAATGAAACCCCTAAGCAATGTGAACACGATCGCAAAACCGCTAAAGCTAAATGCTGCAGTTGTTGTAAATGTAGAAAGGCAAGAAAACAAAAAGATGAGAAGGAGGAAAAAGAGTCAGTCGTCATCGACTGAACGTTTGAAATCAATCTATTATGATGTAAAACATCCGGCAGGATTTGCATCTATCAAGAAATTATTAAAAGCGAGTGGTCTTCCACAATCACAAGTGAAACGATGGTTAAAGGGTCAGGCTACCTATACACTCCACAAACAAGCGAAAAAGAAGTACCGCACCCGCCATTATATTGTTCATGACATCGATGAACAGTGGCAAGCAGATTTGTGCGATGTCGCCTCCATTTCAAAACATAACTCGGGCAATAACTTTATTTTAACCGTCATTGATATTTTCTCGCGTTATGCGTGGGCTGAACCTTTAAAAACTAAAGAAGGGAAAGGAGTAGCAAAAGCATTCCAAACAATTTTTCGAGAAGGTCGGATTCCAAAAAGAATTCAGAGTGATCAAGGAAAAGAGTTTGAAAATCAGCATGTGAGAAGATTATTTGAGAGGCATGACATTGAGTTGTTTAGTGTAAAGAGTGCTTATAAAGCTGCACTAGTTGAACGTTTTAATCGCACATTAAAAAATCGCTTGTGGCGACATTTTACTGCCAACTTGACACAAAATTGGACAAAGGTTCTACAAGATACACTCCATGCCTACAATCACTCTATCCATCGTTCTATTGGACTCAGACCAGTAGATGTAAATGCTGACAATGTAGATAAAGTGCGCGAATCATTCCAACGTAAACGCACTCATGTGAAAAGTGATGTGAAAATTGGTGATAAAGTTCGTATCTCAAAAGTGAAAAGTGTTTTTGCTAAAGGGTACCTTCCGAATTGGACAGAGGAGGTATTTACAGTATCAAGGATTAATCAAAAAGACTCTCCAACCACCTACAAGTTGAAAGATTACGATAATGAAGAAATTGAGGGTAGCTTTTACCGCGATGAGATTGAGGTAGTCACTGAAAGTGAAACATATTTGGTAGAGAAAATCATTCGATGTAAAAAACGGCAAGGTGAAGAATGGTGTCTTGTTAAATGGACTGGTTATCCTTCAAGTATGAACTCTTGGATGCGTCGTGCCGACATCTTTCATCTAAGTGATCGACAGTGATTCATGCAAAGTTGTAACTAACAATGTTTAGGGTTTGAGCTATGAATCCAACTGCCTCATTTTATTCACGACCCTCCTATGTAAGTGGTGGAGGACAAATTTACATCGGCGCTCGCCGCCAACGTGGAGGTAGCATACTTGGTGCACTGAAATCTGTTGTAGCACCTCTCATATCCAATGTCGGTAGATCTTTAAAACGAAATGTTTTAAGTAATGCCGTTGGCTTTGCTGGTGATGTTGCTAGTGATCTTTCCAGAGGTAGAAGTTTTAAGAGCAGTTTGTTGAATCGTGGGAAGGAACGCGGTTTAAAAACATTGAAGCAGACCTTTGCTGGTGTTACTCAAGGAAAGAAATCACCTAAACGAATGAATAAAGGAAGGAGGAAACATCGCGGAGCTGGTAAGGTGCGATCTTCAGTCAAAAGGCATTCACGCAAACGTCGCAGAGGCTCTAATCATTCATCAGGCGCTAAACGACGACGCTGCTATAACTTCTAATCATGGAGTGTAAAACTTCCGGTTTTTGTTTGTTTGATCAACAAGCCATACAGACAGATATTCTTAGTTCAAGTATTGTAGATTATCATCCTCGAACAGCTGAGAATGCTGGCCCCATTGAATTTGTTATTCGTGGTGGTAGTGATGACTACATAGATTTGAGTTATGCGATGCTTGATTTGAGGTTTAGAATTCAGCAAGCAGATGGAACTGCTATTGACGATGCACATAAAGTTGGACTGAACAATTTACCATTGACTACATTACTTCGCGATGTTTCTCTAACGATTGGAGAGCAGCAGGTGGAAGGTGGTCAAAGCGATTATCCCTATAAATCATATTTCAATCATGTATCACAGTTTCATCCAGCAGCACAAAAAAGTCATATGGAAGCCATGGGATGGTACAGAGATGAAGCAGGAAAATTTGATGTTGAAACAAACAGTGGCTTTGTAAAGCGATCTGCTATGATTAAAGATAGTAAAGTATGTCAGCTATATGGTCCGCTGAATTTAGACTTCTTTAGACAGTCAAAGTTTTTACTCTGTAATACCAGCATGCGACTCAAGCTGACATTGAATAAGTCTGAATTTGCGCTGAATGCATTGGCTAAAGTTGACAATTTTAGAATTCATGTGGAAGATATTGCACTTTACATTCGTCGAGTAGTACCGAATCCAAGTGTCATTAGAGGACATGCTGAAGGTCTTAACCGCCAAAATGCCATTTACCCCGTTCAGCATACAAAGCTTCTCACCTTTACAATTCCGAAAGATCAAAAGAGTTTCATGAAAGATGGCCTCTTTCCATCGGAAGCACCGAAGCTCCTCATGGTGGCAATGGTTGAAAATGATGCATTTAATGGTAATATAAAGAAGAATCCTTTCAATTTTAAACACAATCAGTTAAGTGAAATTGCTTTACGTGTAAATGGTGTGAGTCATCCTGGTCCACCCTACAAACCAGATTTTGCTGCGGATCAATTTATGCGCAGTTATGTTGATTTTATGGATGTTTTTGGCTTTTACAATACGGATGACACCAACGGACTGACTATGAAAGAGTTTAAGAGTGGATATACTATTTATGCATTTGATTTGACTGCTGACAGCGATATTAGTGCACCCTATCGTCAAGCGAACGTGCCTCATAAAATTCGTTTGGATTTGACGTTCAAAAGAACGCTAGCTGCGACGATCAATGTATTAATTTATGCAGTCTTCGATTCAAATATTGAAATTACAAAGTATCGTGACGTGATTCTTCAGTATAATCGTTAATGAGTTGGTTGACTGCTGACCATATTAAGACTGTAGTGCAGCATAATGCAGACGAAGCGACGTTGAAAGCTTTCGATAATGTCTATTCACTCGATACCTTACCACCTGCAGTAAATCACTATCCCATCTTTATTGTGCTAAACACTCATTCGCAGAATTTAGGCGGTGAGCATTGGAAAGCGATCTTTATTGGAGAAGACCGACGTGGTGAACTATTTGACTCTCTTGCTCAACCTCCAAATATACCAACACAGCAGTGGTTGAGAAAACATACGCGTCAATATCAGCGAAATGAACGCATACTACAACATCCACTTTCATCAACGTGTGGTGCTTTTGTACTGTACTTCATCTTAAAACGTTTACATGTATCTCGATTTGCATCTATTATTCAAAACTTTTCATGTAATCCATCCTCTAATGAAAAAATGATTTGTAAGTTCTATCATGATTTGAAATAAAAACATCATGTTGGAAAAATTGTTTTTTTTTATTTTACAATCCGCTGGGTACGTACATACTCAATGAGATAGTCTAGGATCACATTTGCTTGTACATGAGATTTTAGTCCAGTAATGATCACTTTACTATTATGAAAGATTGCCACATGCACAGGTAACCAACAACTAATGAGAGCTGCAGGAAAAAGTTCGGGTTCATAACACAAATTGTAACTGCTGGTACGAATCTTCAAAAATGATAGACTGTCACTCAATTGAGTAGAGATCACCATATTGTCCACAGTCAGATTCGACATCACACACCTCTCCCTCTTCCATATCCGACGTAGTAGTCTTTGTAGCTCTAAGCGCATTGACTGCGCCGATGAATGAGAAAGGGCGCCGAGAATCTGTACAGTCCCATTTGGGAAGAGTTGAAGATTCCGTGAATTGTTCATCTTCACCACTAACATTTGAGGTCGGCTCGGGTAATACTTGCTGTTTGGAAGGTGTTGGTGTAATGTTGTGAGATCGATTTTGGTGTAGAGTCTGAAGCGACGGAGAATGTTGACGATGGTGTAGCGATGACGCTTCATGATGAAAGAATGAGTAAATTGAGCGATGTACCTTCCTTTTATACTTTTCCCAACTACCTTGATGAAATGTGAAGTTAGTATGAAGTTGGGAATGATAGAGTTGAATTCGCCGATTGTTGACGCGCAACCAGATGCGATTTCCAATACGTGAATGTCTTTTCATATAGAAGTATTTCAAATACTTCATGATATGATGTAGAGATTGAAAATGACGATAAGATAAAGCAAACTCTCTTCTCACATTTCCAGTTGAATCTTTGAAATAGACGTTTCGATCATGATCCGTTTCAATACGTTGTAGGGAATCTAATTTCCAACTCATGGTGCGTGGTAGTCATGTCTGATTAAGATTTGCATAGTAGGGCGATGAACTCACGACGAATAAATGTCATGATGGAGCGATGTATGTATCTTCTATACTTCTCCCAATTGTATTTGCGAAATGAGAAACAGTTTGTGGAATGAGAATGGCAGATTTGAATTTCATTTCTGTAATGTTGAAGCCAAACTTGATCACCCAAGGAGATGAATCTTAATGTTTCAAAATATTCCAAAGCCCTCATGATATCATTGAGGTTGACAAATTGTCGCCATGTTAATGTAATACCTCTTGCTGTATGACCATGAGAATTTTTGAAGTGTACGTTTCCATCACGATCAACTCTGATATATTGTAGAGAGTCCAAAATCCAAGTCTTCATGATGTTATGCAAATCCGCAGATCAGCAATATAAAATTGTCGTTTTATCATATTTTGCTTAGCAATGCGGCTACAAAGAGATTTTCTAGTAATCGAGCCGCACTCTTTTCTACTCCCATTGATCATGCACAACAGCTAAATGGAAATTGGGAAGTGGGTGTCACTCAACTTGTTTATAGCAACTGTGTCTATACTTTTGATCATGAGGTGATGACTATTAATATGAGACGTACAGCTGCTTACCAATGTGAAAAGGGGTGCCGAGTATACATTCCACAGTGGCCAAAGAAAGATCTCTTATCATGTAAAAAGTTTATATATGATTTCTTGAATAAAGCGTGTAAACGTATTGTCCAATTTACTCCGCACAATGATGATTATACTTATGTACATCATGTAGTTGAGAAAGATTGGATTGTTGGTTTAAGTCCAAGTTTAAGAAATGATTTAGGTTACCTCGCTAGCGCCTTAACAAGCTATGATAATTTTAACGTTAATTACCACATAAGTGGTCATAAACAGTTAATATATCGAGAGGAAGCTTATTATGTAGATCTTATTCCAAGAAATGAGAAGACGTTGGTAAAGAAGATTATGATTAAGCCAAGAAAGACAAACATGACTCCTGAAACATTATTGAAGAAATTTAATTATCTCCTTCGAGTTGATGGTAAACAAGTGGCAACATTGACTTATATCAAATCATCTAATCATATTGCAATAAGTAAATTAAATGATGATGATCTAGTATTAGTTTGTTCAAAAGATTTTCATCAGTTCTTACGACATCGTTCTGCAGCTGTTCATGGAAAATCTGATATGCAACATTTACCATGTGAAAGGTCAAATCAATTTGATACAGAATGGACCGTATCTTTATACAGAAAGTGTGTAGAGCCTTTAGGTGGTATCTTACATGAAACAAGAGTGTTGATGCCTCGCATTATTACTTCGGTTAAATTGGTTGTAGATTATTTAAATGAAGTGATTAATGAGCAACATATTTCATTTTCTGAAAAAGAAGGTGTTTTGTCTCTCACTATAAGTGGAAAAGGTATTGAACTAATTATGGATAAAACTCTAATGGACATTTTGGGTTTTGACCAAAATATCTTTAAAAGTGGTACTGTAACCAAAGCTAGCGCAGACATGTCGCTATCGCGTCGTATTAACTATTTTCAGATATATTCCAATATTGGTGAAGATGTACGTGTGGGAGATGTTGAAGCTCCATTGCTAGCAATGATACCATACCAGCCAAAAAGCTGCAGTATTTTATCTGAGCATACTTTCAAGAAAGTGCATTATACAAAGCTGAAATCAAACTACATCCCACAAATTGATATTGCCATTTATGACGATGCTGGTGCGTTGATTCCTTTTCATAAAGATGCTGTGACAAGTATCACACTCCATTTCCGAATGAAGAGTTAATGCAAAAGTATGCTAATATATTTTTCCAATGTGAATAATATGGAAAGTGAAAATAAGGACTCGTTTCTAATCTACTTACCCAGTAATGCTTCTATGAATAAATTTCCCAAAAATAAACCATCAGACTATCGAGTAGAATTAAATCGCCCACTACATTTAGAAGGTGAATGGGAGGTTGGCGTTTCTAGTATTTGCTATGATAGCAATATTCAGAATGTGAATGATTTGGAAGAAATGATATTGACTCCTCGCACCCATGATGGAATAACGATGAATATTGCATTCCAGTTCCCATACAATTTAACATCAGATGGAAAGTGGAACTATGAATGGATTCAGATAAAATCAGATTCTTATGAACCATTTGGGAATGAGAAAATTATTAAGGCATTCAACAGTGGTAATACTTCCATCATGAAGAATAAAAATCAGAAAGCTTATGAGTTTACTATCTATCATTGGAATGGGAGACAGTTCCTCCGCTTTCATTCTTTTACTAAAGGTCTTACGCTGAGGTTGGATAATGAATTCTATTCACATCTTGGTTTTGGCCATGGACTACATCTAACGTCAATTGCTACTGCAAATGTTAAAAAAGTTTATTCAAATCAAATCAACAAATTTCATTATAGATTTAAAATATTTGATGAAGATGTTGTAGAATGTGAAGAACGCATCATTTTGAAAAAGCGTGGTGTTCAACCTTTATCACTTATTGAGTTAGTTAAACGATGGAATGAGACTGTGGGTAAGAAGTATGGAGAGAAAATTATGGCGGACAAAAATAAGTTGGTTATTCAGAAATATAATGACAAACTTACAGTTTATTTCTCTCCAACCTTGCGTCATTTTGTAAGACATTATACACCTATTATTGGAAGCGGTGTGGTGTATGCTTCTCATGAATATCACGCTAAAGCTGATTCAGTTAATGATGAATGGTGGGTGGACATCTATGGCGATCGCATCAAGAAAATTTACCAGTCTTATGAAGAATCTAAAGTTGCTATCAATATAATGCCGCGTCTATATCATACAGTTGAAAGCTTCATTCATGTAGTAAATCCTTATATACAACAGAAGTTGAAGCAAGTGATGAAAAGTAAATATGATGTAAAGACACATCATATTTCGTTTTCAATTGAAAATCAACGCGTTGTTCTGAAACTGGGTGATGACATTCAATGTCAATTGAGTAAAAATTTGAAAAAACTCTTTGGTTTTTCAATGCTACAAACTGTGTTTGCTGCTGCGCATACGATTGGTATAGAAACACCAATGACACTTGATAAACATGAACAGCACCTTTACATTCAAAGTGATTTGATTCTACCTATTTCTGTTGGTGAGAAAAAAGAATACATTTTACGTGATTTCATTCATGATAAAGACGCTTCATATGGAATAGTCGAGAAGATGTTTGAATCTATTTTCTATCATCCCGTCGTCAAACAAACTATACCCTCTATTACTATCAAAATTACCAATGGTTTACAAGAGTGCATCCATGTGAAAGATACTAAATCCCTCGTAACTTTAGTGTTTCGGAAAACAAAGTGAAGTCATTGTGATATGTTTATTGAAATAAAAATATGTATATGAAAAAGTCTTTTCACAGATATAGGGGGAATGGGCTGACTGTAGGCATATATTCACAAGGAAGAAACGATCTCATGCGATACATAAAACAGCAATGTTTATCTACAGAAATCAACATAAAAATACTAAGTTAAGGATGATTATGCTAAGACGTCTCCTGAATGTGGTAGTGTGAGTTTAATTCTTTTGGGTGGTGGTATTTTTGTGTCAGGATGTCCATGTGGAAGAGTTATGTTGTGTTCTAACCAGCACCTCTTATCCTCCCATGCTGAAAGCGCCCGTTTCCTAAAAGTATGAGTTTTGATCTCATGCGACTTAGATTTTAAGATTGTCATATTGACAAACGTTATATTTTTATTTCTATAGGCTTTCCTGAAATTTTTATGTTTCATGTTAGAGACCAATGATCTTGATATGCCTTTAGCACGCTTAATACTATCGTCGCTATCCTTTAATTTCATACTGTACATTTTTGGACGGAGGAGAATCATTTCATCTATTTCCTTCCCTGCTGTCTCATCCTTAAAGCAGCCAAGTTTTGCCTTATTTTTGATGGAGTAGAGTGGGTGATCAGTAGGATAATTTGATGTATCAAAATATCTTTCTAAAGATTTTCCTACTTCATTGAAATTTAAATCTTTTTGAGTGGTAATACCTAAGAAGAAACTATCTGTATCACCACCCAACAAACGAACCTCTTTTACGAGAGGACATGGTTTTAGTATTTTATAAAAGAGTTGGTACATTTCAAGCTTAGAGTAATCTAGTACAGCTTGGCCAATATAGATGGGCTTGCACAACTCAACTTCAGATTTTATCATTTTAACACCTACAAGGTCCTCATCGATTATGTCTCTATCAATGAATAGAGGTGATGAGACCAATTTCTTAAATTTTGTAACATCATTGACTAGTTTATAGTTTACACGTTTTCTAACATCCTCCATCGTCTTACCAAATAGACTATTATTCTTATACTTATAAAAATCTTTTTCAAAATTATTTTGGGCTAGTGCACGTTTCTGACTGTTGCTATCAATATATGGTTTGAGGAAGGCTTTCTGTCTAAATTTAATAATGCGGTGAACTCTTTTTAAAATCATACCCATTTCTAAATAAAATTTTAAGATGCTAAAGTGGACTAGATAGTTTTCCTTATCATACTGGGTGAGTAAAAGTTTGCGGCAAGGCTTATAGTCGGGTTGACCGCATGATTCTAAATCTTTATGACATTGTTTCATAAAGTCGGAAAACATATCTTTGGTCACTTCACCTGATTCGGGTGCGAGTGGAAAATCTACGGTTTTATGTTTAATATTATTTGGATAGATTAGATCTATTTCAAAATAATATCCCCAATCACCTTTATCTGGGATTGCTAGTATGTTAGAAGGGTTGGAGAGATGCTGAATTTCACTATCATCTAACCAACTAAACTCAGAGTGAGGGAGTGGTTTGGATAGTGAACTACCATATAAATTATTTTGGTCATAATACTTAAGATGAGTCTGATCACTGCCTACTAATTTTGATTTTAACCTATGTTTATTTACAAATGTGAGACCACCGCGAATTCCTCGCTCAAATAAATTATACATCTCTGGATCTTGTAAGAGATGAATGGTCTCACCAGTCATTTTAAAAGCAGACTTAAATGACATGGCTGGCAGACTGACAAAGTGGACGGGATCTAACTTATCTTCTTCTAATGCCACTCGTCGAAACTCCTGAAATACATCAGCCACCAAAAATACATCTAACTTAAGATAGGCAATCATATATTCGCCAAATGTATGGCAGTCAAATTTTATCCATGCATCTTGTGCATGATCATAATCTTCGGTCTTACATTCTGCACCGCTCAAATCATTTTTAAATTTATCTATGGGCGGAAGAGAAGTCTCGCCGAGTTTACTAATCGCATCAAAATATGCATATGGAAAGACTCCTTTCCGTGTGATGACTTCATCGGTTAGATTTGGATATTGTTTCTTAAGATTTTGTGTTAGTGGAAGAGACTTTAGATTTTGTACGAGAGAGGCCAGTGATGCAGTCATAAATTGGTAGGAATCTAAAAATCTTATATCAAAATAGACCGTCTTATTTTCTTTAGTTTTATCGACAGGCACTTTTGCTGTCATGGCCATAAACTTCTCTCTCGTTTGTGCTATTACATCAAGCTTCCACTCTTTCATTTGACCTAAACCTCCTTTTATTATCATATGGCTGTCGTAGCCCTTGAAATTATGGAAAATGACGGGTAATGTACGCCGTTTCATCCTAAGTGAAAAATTGCATTTTGAACAGAGTGCGTTTCTAAATTTACCAGTGATGTGATCATGGTCGCGCACTTTCTTAATCTTATCATCATCAAATGCTTTCCTACATTTGAGGCAAACGTTGCAACTATCAAATTTTGCTTGATCATCTGCTGTCATATGCAATGATCTGCGATAGAGTTCACCATCATACTTTTGTTGAAATTTTACAGCCTGTTCGAGGAATTGTAGGAATTGGTAAATACAATCCTCACCTTGCCAGACGTGCATTTTATTTTTTCTATTTTGGAAATGGTCATGCCATACTTCATAGCAGGAAATGGCTGCTGCTCGATGGGTGTTATCATCGATATAGCATTCGATGTCGGCATAGATGACACGAAGAGGACTTAGTTTATCGCCATTCTCTCTATATGAAAACTCCTTATTTTTGGGCATGCGCTCCATTTGTAGTTTACCTCGCTTACACCATTCGTAATGAGTTTCAAATTTGTTTTTACTCCTAAAGTTCCGAATGCATCTGTCACAGTAATAAATCTCTGATGAGCTAGAATTTCTTAGGTGGTGGTATAAGCGAGAAATTTCGGGAATACCGCAGTAGTGCCATTCCTCACTATCATCCTGTCTTACTAACAAAAGGTTAACAACGTGGTCATAACAACTCGAACGCGAGTTGTAACGGACACCCTTCAATCCCTTTTCCCAAACATGGAGAACTATTTTGATGTTGTTCAATTTTTCAAATTTTTCTATATCTTTAATTTTCATATCTTCACTATTGCAGTCATCAAACTTTAATTCATTCTCCCACTGTTGATACTTACTCTTACGGTATCGGCTATACTGTACATCATTATAGTGGAGAATGGAGAGGACGGCATACTTAAAACATTGCGATTCGCAATCTACAGAAATGACTGCTGCTTTATTTCTTAAATTTTTCGGAAGTTTAAAGGAGCCTCGTCCAGAGTAGTTCTCTAATAAAGTGATTTTAATCATGGCGGTCTCAATACCATCAAAAACGAGTCCACTATCACGCTCGTTAAATTTATCTATATTTAATTTTAACCCTTGGATATGAAAATTTATCCAAGACTCACAGTCTACAACTTCGGTTGCAGGAGAGGAGGGTATGTGAAACTCCAACCTGTCTACTATTTGACCAGTATGGTGGTCGATTTTTACATATTTTATTTTGAGATAGATGAGCGCCTTCATTCTAAAATTGATTAAATTGTTGAAGAGCGCACCAATCAAAGATGAATTTTGATGAAACCATTCTTCAAAGTCAGTAATGGTTTCTGAGGATTCCATCTGGTAGTTCCTCACTAAATTATTTATTGACACTTCAGAGAGTCGGATAGAGGAGGTGCTGTTAGTATAACTATCGTCACTGTGTGTATGTCGAAGTCTATGTGAAGATAGTTCAAAATGTGACTCAAAAGACTGAATGCATAAATCGCAAGAAAAGGAGACATCGTTAACAGAATCATCCCTACCTTCGGAGATTGATGCTGACTTAGGTCTACAAACACCTCGCTTGATGTGTCGGATGAGATCACGCTTCCTCGTGAAGATGTGTCCACAATCAGCACATTCACGATCGTTGCATTCCCGAGACAATGTTGATATGGACTCGCTCGAGATGGGACTGGTATCACCTGAAAGAGAAATCATTCTATCATCTCTGTTCAAGCCTCAGTGTATTGTTACAACCTACCTTGACTCAACAACTCTAAACTTTCCTCGAGAAGGGAGGGCGTTGGTGATGAAGTTGATGCCTGAAATTGAGGAAGATGCCATTAGCCACACGTTTGAGGGAGATGAGAGAGGAAATCTTCAACTTACCATTTGAACGAAATTATGTTTAAGCTTGATACTTCAACAAGATAGAGACTTCACTCAAATTTGGAATTCACTTGTACGCCTCAAATATAGAATTCGCCAGAGAACACTTCACTTATACGTCTCAAAGACAGAGTGAAATGATACGAACGTCACTTTACATATATACTTTCATATTCATCATTCATTGGCTGTTCATTCTGATTGGTTGCTTGTTGATACTTAAGAATTAGAAAACATTTCAAAGTTATTATTCACAGTCAACATGACAAGTCCTCCGACAACACCAAACACAAAATTCTCTTCTCCATACTCAACACCAAAGGCGCTCGTTGCACCAAACGCTCCAACGAAGGGGAAGGTAGAGAAGGTGTACCGACTGGGCAATATCAGAAAGTTATCATTACCAGCGGATGAGGAAGAGGAGAGTGTATGTGAGAAGGAGTGTCCCGACTTAACAGGCGTGAGGTGGAAGTATCTCCAGTACGATACTGACGATGTGATGGAGATCACTAGCACGAAATTCCTCCACCAATTATGGGAGTGGTACACCCCTAACTCCCAGCCACGAACTATGGCGGAGTGGGAGTATATTGACAAAGTGAGGCTCGCAGTGGAAGAACGATTAAAGCAACTGAACTGTTTTTGTTATCTATGTGAAGCCAGACTCTGGGACGATATTGACGATGAAGACCTTTTGAAATACATGCCATAATAAATTTTTATTTCGTATTATCTTTGCTTTCATACTGACTTACTTGAATGGGACTTCAGTGGATGATTTAACCATGTATACTTTTTCATTTGGAAATAGTAGCACGCTTAGTCTAACTTGTAAATCTTATAACATTTCATATGGGCGATGATGGTAGATGAAATAGTGTTAAATAAAATTAAGATAGCTTACACTTCTGATACAGGGATAGCAATCGACTGCGATCCATGTGTAAAGAGCTTGTTAGACTGCGGAAGAGAGAAGTGTGTTATGTTGCGTGTGGCGCGTGAGTGTCCTCCCATTTCATTCCATTCATCAATTCGTCTCATTGATAGAGGCAGGTAGAACTCATGGTTCTCATAACGTATGCAATGGAAAGTTTTAGGCAACCTTCGACAGTTGGCTAAATGTCGCCCTGGCGCGAATGCATACTACGTTGAGACAGAGGCAATCACTTGCAAACATGACGCAGAGAGGTTTAACAAGATTGACCATTGCCGAATGTCCCTTGCGGTATACATAGCTACGGGTTTCACCGCCGCCCTTTACAGGAACGCCCGTCGAAAGGAAGTATTACACCGAACTTCATTTGCAACGTTCAAGTTGACTGATGGCAGATTCAACTTAATGATAGTATTCGCCAGTCCGAAGACTGCCCAGGGCAAACCGCGTGGAGGCTCTATCATGTCTTGCCCCATGGTGGCCCTTAAGAGAGCCGTTGGTTCGTTCTCGTCGTATCTGAAAATAGAAGGAAAAATAGATGAAATTATATTCAAGTGATAGAGATGATATTAACTTACCATAAGAGAAATTTAGCCGGTTCGTGACCCCTTCGATGGTGGTGGCTGAGGCAAGTACTTGGCCGGCAGTTTTCGCTTCCGGTGGCGCAATTCTTTGATGTCGCCATCATGCTTGATGGAGACATGGATACAGCGCATCTCCGCCATTGCTCCCTCGTAGCATTCGAACGTGCTGTCGACATCCTCACATTGCAGCAGAATGTCATCAACAAACCTGCTGTTGATAATTGGTAGGTGGAGTGTTGTTCTTCTCTCCTTGTGCTGCTCGTTCTCAACCATTTTCATTTTTAGTTGCTCAATCTTGAGCTTAAGCACCCCTTCTAATGATTTTAAATTTTTAATATTTGCTGCCTGCTCTTCAACTCGCTTTTCACTTTGCAGTGCCCTATCCCGAAAAGCCTCCAAATTTATGACCTGCGTTTTGAGGTTCTTGATTTTCTGGACTTGAGCTTTCAGGTTAAAATTTTCACCTCTCAAAGTCTCGCATTCGTTTCTAAAGCGACTCAGCTCATCTTTCAATTTATTGAGCGCAAACTCCTGGCTAACTTTGGCAGCCTGATCGTCCTTATTCCAGGCTAAAGTTTGGGCTTTAATCCCCTTCAATTTTTTCGGGGAAGATTGGCTGATTGGCTTCGCTATTCCTTTAACGGGCACTACAACCTCCTCAGAGTCGGACTCGTCTGAGGTGTCTGAATCACTGCTTAGATCATTTCCTGTAGTTGGAACAGCAGGATCGGCTATTATTGCATTCTGCAATTCTTCATTTCCTGTAGTCGGAACAGGAGGATCGGCTATTATTGCATTCTGCAATTCTTCATTTCCTGTAGTCGGAACAGGAGGATTTATGATATCTGCAATTGCATTCTGCTGTTCTTGATCCAAATCGACCAATTCAAAATAGGGGGCTATGATTTTGCCTATGTCCGAAGTTGTATAATTTGAGAACTTCACAACTGGACAGTTCTGATGCCTCTCATAAAATTTTTCGTGCTGCTTGCCTCTTAAAAACTTTTGGCAATGTGTACAGCCGGAAACAGCACCTTTCTCAACATGAATGTGAGGCGTGTTCTTATATTTATTCAAGTGGCGTTTAAACTCACCACCTCTCTTCACTTCACCACAAGAGCACTTTTTAAACAGAAATTTTGAGTTGCCTCCCATATTCTGTAGAAGGAAAGATAAAATAGAATTACTGACAAGTAACATTGACAATCATTTTAAAAATACAACTAATATGTCATTCAATACTTGAGGATAGACAAGCTAGGCTGATGAATCCGTTACAGGCATTACTCAGAGGGGATCTTATCCCGACTCCAAGGCCTCGGCCCTCAAATCCAACCTCCCGCGGACAGAGCGTGCGTCATATCACTGTGTTGGTATTCGGACCCCGATTTTGACATGAAAACCGGTGGAGTTATTTACATCAGGAAGCAAGTCTCGAGCCGAAGCTCACCTCTGACAACTTTATAAAGGTCTTTATTGAAATCAGAAGGTTTGAAAACCCCGAAAATCGCCAAAACTAGCGAATTTAAATTTTTCAACTTTTTAGCACTACTTATGAAATTTTATAAGTAGTCTATCACTTAGGGCAGGTCAATAGCGACCGAACCTTTTTTGAATCAAACCAAACGGACTTGTAGAAGCAAAGTTACAAGCCTTTAAACTTTTGGAGTCTTTCATGGCCTGGAGACGAAGGCCATCTCCTGGCTAACCTCTAAGTCTGACGGCTTAGCTGATATCAGCAATGAAATTTTCTAAGTCGGTTTCTTACAGAAACCCGGAATTTGGAATGTCCGATGCTATCATCGGAGCTCAGAGAGACGACTTACCGTTGACAATCTCTCGTCTGAATGACAAGTCTCTGTCGGTTCCCAGCTTATATAGTGTGTGGCGATCAGCTGATGACGTAATACCCATCATCCAAACACTGAAAACCCGTCTATCTCCGCTTCTAGTGCTCCGATTGAGCTGGAAATACACCATTACCATGTAGAATTTGACACTAAATCCGAATCTGGCCTCCGTTTTCCCATCTGATGCTTCGTTTTTACGCTACAGCCCAAAACGTCCCAAATTCTAACTCTGTCGTTTTTCGCCAATGTCCCAAAATCTTAAATGGCGTCTCACATCTAAACGAAGACAGATATGAACAAGCCGATTCTTTCAGTGAATTTGTCTCACTCTTAGCTTTCAAACGAGCTATGGCACGACTAAATCCGTCCACTGGAAGCCAAGATCGAAGCTAGCTGTCCAGAGATGGGGGGGGGGACGTCAGCGAAAATTTTTTCTCTCCGATTGCGTTCAAATTCACCATACCGATGCAGAATTTCACGCTGAATCCGAATCCGGCCTCCGTTTTCTCATCCGACCACTCCTTCCACTCGAAACAGCCCATTTTACAACCCAACATTCAGCAGATTGCACGAAAAACATCACACACTATAGCCTCAAGACTAATCCTGGCGGTCGCCCAAGTCCACCACGACACTCTGTCGTTCCAGAGGGGGGGGAGTCAGCGAACAGTTTGTGAACGTGGACCCACCTGGCCGGCACACCACGACACTCTGTCGTTCCAGAGGGGGGGCGCTGGTCGAGTGTTTGCCGTTTGCTTACTACTGTTGAAATAATATATCAAAAAGGGACCAGTCTGCCATTTTCACAATCGCTTTATTGCACAACGTGACACCGTGTCGCACACCGTGCTGCTTCCTCAGGCAATAAAAAGCTCAAGTAGCAAGCATCCGTAGGAGTTTAAGAACGATTTGACGATTTATGGCAGACTTGTCCTGTTTGAATTTTTTGCTTTAAACACAGGTCTGCCTCGACACGTCAGACTCGCATCTTCTTAAATATGTTGAAGTTACACTTTCTTACCTTTTGTGCTCTCTGCGTCATTGGATTAGCGTCGACTTTACTCAGACTTATTTAGACTTATCATTAATGAAAAGATTCTGTCTGATGCACGCATAAATGCATAACAAGATTCATGTGAAATTATATCGTAACTCAAATGTATGGCATTATGTCTAATGGATTTTGTGGCCATTGTCTCACCTATCGTCCGGATCTCTCAAAGCAATGCCCATGGGAGTTGTGCGCTGTCGTCAATCACTTGACTCGATGATTCGATTAATGTTGTTTAAAGTTTTGTGAATTCATTAAATAAGCGCAACCAGCACCGAAACAGATTATGATGAATTATTCATAAGCATTGATGGACCTCTAAATATCCTTAATGCTGGTTGCAATCGAGACATCATGCAGTTTCTTCAAACCTTTCTATTTTATTCTTTTCAAAAAAAACTCATTGTTATCAGACATTATTCACTATATATCTTGTCAATTTATTGAAACGTACTGATATTGTATTGCTGCGCATTGTCTGTGGTAATAGCATGCTATATACGAGTATTAGTTACTTTTGCTGACAACCAAACACAAGGAGACCCTGCCGCTCTTAAGATCCGCTTTAAGTCCGTTCCTCTTTGTCCTGGTGATGGACAGGATCTCGCACGCAAAAGGATCAAGTCCACCTTAGGAATTGCTATACGCTGATGAAATTGCACTATTGTATCGATCGAAGTCATCTCTGGAGAGAAGGTTGAATCAGTGGAATCACACCATTCATCGTTTTCATTTCACACCATTACTTATTCCAGATCTTTCGTATAATCAAATTTGTCATTTTGAAATATTTCAAGTTTGAATTTGTCTTTTTATAATTAGATCTACATCTGTGATTATCACATCGCATTTTTTCAAGCATCGATGTGCCAGAAATATCCTCTGCGATGAATTCTTGTGACATTGAGTTCACATCAAACATCAGGAAGTGTTAGAAATCGAAATGAAAAAATAAATATATAAACCTTATATATTCTCAGAAGCACATTAAGCGCGGAGCCTCTCTTATTTATCCCACCCTCATTCATTTTGTGCTGAGTGTATAGAAGAATGCAGAGTGCAACTATTTTAAAAGCCGCAGGTTTGACCCGGTTTGACACGTCCGAGGTTTGACCCACGTCTCCCGACCGCAGGACGAATACTGTACCACCTGGCCACAGCGCCGGTAAAATGACTTATTTTTTTGAGATTGCACTCCACTAACAAGTCAACTGGCCACTCCACTGGTTCCCTACAAGAATGCGAAACGATCGCAGCTTTTCACCGACCTTTGCATGGATATATACTGCCAAAGATATTTAACCCCAGTATGATATCGTTTGAGGTCACTGACTTGGCGTGCCGATTGGAAGTCATGTGGCGTCATGGAGACGGACTGTGAATGGTGTTCGATGGAGACAAATTGTGTGCCAGTTCAGAGTCACTGGCATCAAAAGTGAAAAATCAAGGTTTCTATGAGTGAGATTCACGATGTTGGACATCGATGCTGCTCAAAACAAGTTTTCCCTTCCTATTTACAGATAAAATAAAATCTCCCTTAAATATTTCAAAAATTGTTGAATAATGCAAAAACAATATTTACAGTCTCAGATGCTTCGGGTTCATCAACGAGAGATTTTAGTGAAATGCATTTTGATGCAATCTCTCGTTGATAAGGAGTCGAGATTCGGAACGTCTGAGTTGCTTTTTATACTTATTAGTTTTAGCCCAAATAAAAGATCTTGCATTAATTGTACATTCAACAATGGTCTCTTAAGTCAGGAGTACCCTAACTATGGATCACGGTGCGTCATCATTTATCGGACTGCAATGATCTCGTGATGAACACGCTACACAAGATTTCTCTGTAGTGTATTTCATTATTAATAAAGCTTAATCTATTCTTTAGGATGTGAATCACAAACCAGATCTGAACCAGACTTGAGCTTTATTTATGCGAAGCACAACCAGTTTCATGTGTCGCATCAATTCTTTCTTGATGGCATAGAGTAAATATGCATGTACTAGGTAGAGTAGCAACTCAGCATTTATTGAATCCGCAATGTACATGCAGTTCCGATTTTGTTAAATGAACTTGAGTTGAGAGTCGGTACCTTATGTGAGATATGCAAATTTTTACAGCTTTGGAGAAATCTTCACGGATTTGACTGGTCATGATTTGGGTAAATCCAATTTATTCCACAACATTTCTGTCTTTTCAACTTTGGGTCTCAGATTTCCGTGAAAATTTGCATATATACTCATTTTTTTACGCTGAACACGAAAATCTTAGCGGCGACCACACCAAATAAAAACTTTCCATAGAAATCTAGCACTTTTAAAAACCCATTTTTTCTACATCTCGGTCAGAGGACAAATTGATGTCGGTCAGATAGATGTCGAATAGGAAACTCTTCGGCTTCTGCATTTGGGTTGCTGATGAAACTGGGAACTTAGGATGAATGCTTGCATGCGGAAAGCGAAGTGACCAAAATGTAATGTATTGCCTATAATGTCCGTTGACCGTGACCTACCTTGTCCTCTGACCGAGATTTTTAAGGTCTCGGTCAGAGGACAAATTGATGTCGAACAGGAAACTTTTCGGTTTCAGCATTTGGGTTCATGAGACTGCGGGAACTTAGGACGAATACTTGAACGCGTAAAACGAAGTGATCTAAATGCAATTGCATACATTATCATGTCTTTAGACCGAGACCCTTGTACTCTGACCGAGATCTTCAATTTCAACGTTGTCCTCTGACCGAGATTTTTTAGGGTCTCGGTCAGAGGACATTTTCGCGGTTTTTGGAGATTTTGAGAGGGTTAATTGATATAAATAAAAAATTTCTTTTGCAGATGTTAAGAGCATGGATCCCTCCTATGTTGTGAAATTTCATCGATTCCTGACAAAATTTCTGGTTTCAGCATCCATATGAAATTTTTGGGAATATTCGAATTCTCTGGTCGAAAAAACGGATAAAAATATTTTTAAATCAATATTGCTCACTTGTAACGGCATCAAACTGAATTTTCTTTACGGATTTATAAACTAGCACACTAGAGGATTCGTTTGGTGCAAAACGTTTAATGGAAGAATCAATATTTTTCGAGAAAAGGTACCTCGGTCAGAGGACAGAAAACGTCTCGGTCAGAGGACATTTTTTTCATTGGACAATGGAAACCCATTAAAAATTCAATGATTAATATTGATTATAACATTTAAAATTAGACTGTCTTAAAGAGCTGATCTTCTTCTTTCAGATGATATAAATATTAGTGGGTGTATTTGAATGTAGCTGATCGAAAATCCGTGTTGAAGTGAGAGTACTGCAGCTTTGGACATGCCTTTTTGGTCTTTTTTCGGCAAAAAACGGCAACTAGTGAAGAAGGTCTTGGCTTTGTGACTTTTTAAAAACCATGCCATAATAGATGAGATCTTTACGGTTCGATTAAAAAAAAAACTATTGAAATCGGTTCAGAAATATGGATTTTACAAATCAAAGACATATTTTCGTCAAATGTTGTGGAATAAATTGGATTTACCCATTTCAATATTGAAAAAATAGTATCTTACAAACCCTCGGAGTCATGTCAACCTCGGAGAGGCAGCATAGTCCGTTAAATTTGCAATACGATGGGTTAAGGCTTTACCGCTCAGCCTATCAAAAGAGTATGATCATCACAAACTACCTGACACTGAAAGAGCAAACTATTATGATTAAAGAAAATGATCGTAATTAACTTTAAAAGATGTAAAGGGGTCCACATTACAATTCATATTCAAGAAGTGAAACATGAATTTAGTGAATCATAGGATCATGCCGATGAAAATGGAATGAGATCTCAACTTTTCCATGAAGACTTGCACTATTATGTGTTTCATTACATTTCTTTGATAATCAGCTCAATTTTTGCTTAATTAAGACGCATGTTAGCAAATATTCATTCTTTTTAGTATCTAACATGTTTCATACTACTTATATTTACTTGTATCTATGGATCATGTCGAGTATGTAAACACAGACATAATTTGCAAAAATGTGGCTTTTTAAAAACTACCCAAATAATTTTTTGGACCCCAGGAACCATAGAGTAGGTATATTAGATAGAGTGGTAACTCCGCATTTATTAAATCCTCAATGTGTATACACTAAGGTTTACAATCTCGAGCCGTTTTCTCAATCCCGGGATTTTCGAGACTGGCTAATCGCAATCCCGGGATCCCGGGATCTCGATCGAGATTTATATATACTGTATATGTTTTTAATCATTAAGTTTCAAGAAATATTTCAAAAGACGATACGTGCTTGTCAACTGATGTGATAATGAGTATTGGCAAAAGATTTTCTATATCTGTGTAAGCAACTGTCTGCACCATCTTCACAATCATGAAATGACAAGTAAAATGAAGTCTATTTTGTTAAATTTGATGTAATATTAGCTGAGCTATCGCCAATTTTGTGTTTCGAAGACTTTCTGTCAACGGTACTCACTTATCAGTTGAGCATAGGCCTACATTCACTTAGAGAGCAAATGCATTTTTTGACATAACTTCTGAACCACTGGGTCGATTTTGATGAACGAAACATTGTCTTCATCACAACAACAAGATGAATGCAACTGCAATGTCATTTTGTCGATAACTGATGATTTTTTTCAAATTGTCTTTCACCGTCAATTAATCACCGAGACACAATTCGTTGTCGATGTGTGAAAACCAGCACAGCGCAGCTGCAGTAGCAGTCCGATGACCTGTCAATAGAGCGAATTCGGGAGACTCACTGGGTTGAATGACGGTTTCTTCGACGGTTTTTCCCTCAAAGACCGCAAACCGCAAATCTAGCTCTGTCTGAACGAGCCTTGAACGGGCCTTTAGTCGTTATTTTAAATCGTTGTGATTTGTCTTTCAGCTATCAATTTACGAAGTATTTTCAGTTTACAGAAGCAATACTAGTAGCAGTGTCACAACACTGTTTATTAAGCGTCTGAACGGTTTGTGTCACGGCATTGATTTAGCCCAGATTTCGCGCTGCTCCTCGGCACTAGTGTCATCATGTGAACGAGGCTTAATCAGCTAGCTCGGCAAATACAGCACATTAGCAATTTATCAAACTTGGAACATAAAAAATTTAGATGCATTTTCAAAAAAGCCATTGACTCTCTTAACTATGTCACTTAGAAGGAACTCAGGGCCAATCTTTCAAATATCTCGAAATACCTCGATATCTCGAAGACGTAATCCCGGGATTTTTAATCTCGGAAATAGGGTCGAGATCCCGGGATCCGAGATCCCGGGATTGTAAACCCTAGTATACACTTTCAATTTTATTAAATGAACTCACAGGAGATACAGTCGGAATTGTTTCCAAATGTGAGATATGCGCATTTATGCAGTTTTGAAGAATTACAGCGGAATTGACTGATCATGATAGCATAACGCAGAAGGAAATGACATTATTTTACAGATAGTCGTGTCTGACAGCCTTGGTGAGGTAATGTTTGTTAAATTGGCAACTCGATGACCTGCGCTATTACTTTCCTGCTGAACCTCAAGAGAATCTTCTTAGGCGTGATCAGGCAACAGTTGTTACTGGCATGGCAAAATCACAGTCAAAGACAATGATTTCAATTAACTTTGAAAGATGAAAATTGGTCCATATCAACATTCAGATTCAAGAAGTGAAACATGAATTTAGTGAATCGTAAAATCATGCCGCTGAAAATTGAATTAAAAAATTGACATTTCAGTCAAGAAAGCACGAATAATATCGCGATTTTTTTCATGAAGACTTCCATTATAATACGGAGCATGAAATTCCCTTGATAATCAGCTTGATTTCCGCTTAGTTGGGATGATTATTTGCAAATATTCATTCCTTTTGATATCCAACTTGTTGCATACTGCTTACATAGAGGAGTCATCTCGGTAGTATTTAAATTGGCAAAATTTTGACTTTTTTAAAACTGCTCAAATAATTTTTTGGACCACGGGAACGTAATCTCCTCAAAAAACTGAATCTTCTCATAAAAAAATTTCACTGTATACAGATACTTTTTTGAGTCGACACTCTACCTATATATCCCTACTCTATGCCAGGAACGTAATCTCCGCAAAAACTGAATTCTTTCATATAAAAATCTTCACTGTATACAGATGTTTTAAAGTCGACACTCTATCTACTTTTACTTGCTCTTTGCTTGATGGATCTTTTTCAGTCGATTTTACCCGACTGTCGATATCACCCGATTTTACTCTGAGTGCATTATGTCGAATCAGGCTAAGAGATGAGCTCTGATCCAGACATTTACGCTCGCAAACCCTCAGTGAAACTTTGATGAACCTTAACGACCGACAAGAGGACTATTTACAATTAAAGCTCAATTATTATCCTTTATCTCAGAATAACGGCTCATTGCATCAATGTTTCCATTTCTGTCCTCGCAATTTGTATGAATTGATTTATTTTGATGAAGAGATGAAGGAAAGATTTCATGACGTTCCTTTAGAGAGAGGGAGGCGCCAACCCAAGTTTAGTAAATAACGTGAATATGATTTTCCTTGTAAATCGCCTTCATTAGCAAATAGTTTTGAGAAAAGCATGCAGGAATTGGTAACGGACGTTTCAAGGCACCAGCCTCGATAATTGCAACTCATGCTTGAATTATTTGTATCGTTAATTGTATGTTAATTGTATCGTTGCTAAACCAGCGTGCACTTATTGAAGTTATTCTGAGTTACATTACACTAGTTAGCAGAGTGATCAATGATAATTGCTCTAATTCCCAGAACACTTATTCATTAAGATGAGAAAATTCTTATGTCTAATACGTGATAGAAAATTTGAGCATTTACTATTCTATGCTTTCATGTAAAGTCTGAAATAATTAACAAAAACCATGGTCACCCTAATAAGCACATCTTTTCAAATATATGATTACTCTGCAAAATAGTTTCCTTTAAAGGAGATTCTAGGAGAGACAAAGACATCTCCTTATTAAATAGCAATATCAATATTAACAACGCAAATGTCGACGCTGAAAAAGCACCCTTGAACCATTCATATCTTTTTTAATGTCATTCATGCAAATCCTTAACTGAATAAAATCTTGAAGCCGAATAGAACCAGACCAAAGGACCGCTTGAGGAAGCGATTCCCTTACTTTTTTTAGAAGTCCAGATTAAAACTTTTGATTCACCCTGGGGTCCGTCTTATTTTGCATCTAATAAGCATGTAAATTGCAAGAAACAATGCAATTAAGGTGTAACAGCAAATTGAGCAACAATTATCTCGTAGTAATTTGAAGTTCCTTTGAAGCATCGCTCTATTTTATCTCAGAACATCAAACTTCATGTAGACTTAAGCTTTACGTACAGACTTTGATTCACTCACAACACAACCTTTGATTTCAAAATATCTTCTTGTGCTCTTATTGATTGTTATATCTTCTTAATCTTCTTATATATTCTTTTGCATTGATCTTTCTACTTACATATCGCACTGACCTAATTGCGACAATATTTCACAAATATATTTTGGGCCATCTGAAAGCAGCGGCATAATCTAGAAAGCTAAGAAATTAGACCTATTAGACAATTTCATTGCTCTATCATGCAAAATTGAGCTGCGGCTTCCAGCATTTTGACTAGGAAAAGCATTGAAATGAGAGGGCCTATGAAATGTTTTTATGATACAAAAACCAAATTTTTGGCTGTTTCAGCCTGCGTCAGGGTCGTAATCCTGAGATAAAACCCTCATTTTCTACGTATCTTAGGATTATAGCCCTGACACAGGCTAAAGCAGCCAAAATTTTGATTTGTGTATCATGCCTTGAGTCATCAGTAAAGTTTTAAAGCACTTATTAGTATCATATTA
>CAJQUW010006956.1:0-14922 GCA_907163375.1 Prostheceraeus crozeri
AATAGCTATACCTTTATTTCTAGCATACAAAGGGGCTTAATAAAAACTCTATTTCTAACGCATACACTATTAAAACTTTATTTTTAACTTGTAAACTGCTAAAAACTTTATTTTTTAATATGGAAACTGATGAAACTTTATTTCTAGCATACAAACAGATAAAACTCTATTTCTAACATATACACTATTGAAACTTTATTTCTAACTTGTAAACTCTTGAAACTTTATTTTTAACTTGTTAACGGTTGAAACTTTATTCTATTTCTAACATGCAAACAGATAAAACTTTATTCTTAACTTGTAAACTGATGAAACTTCATTTTATTTCTAACATACAAGCTGATAAAACTTTATTGTTAACTTGTAAACTGGTGAAGCTTCATTTTATTTATAACATACAAACAGATAAAACTTTATTCTTAATATACACACACTATTGAAACTTCATTCTTAACTCGCAAACTATTGAAACTTTATTTTTAACTTGTTAACGGTTGAAACTTTGTTTTATTTCTAACATACAAGCAGATAGAACTTTATTCTTAACTTGTAAACTGGTGAAGCTTCATTTTATTTATAACATACAAACAGATAAAACTTTATTCTTAATATACACACACTATTGAAACTTCATTCTTAACTTGTAAACTATTGAAACTTTATTTTTAACTTGTAAACGGTTAAAACTATGTTTTATTTCTAACATACAAACAGATAAACTTTATTTTTAACTTGTAAACGGTTGAAACTTTGTTTTATTTCTAACATACAAACAGATAGAACTTTATTCTTAACTTGTAAACTGGTGAACCTTCATTTTATTTCTAACTGGTAAACTCTTGAAACTTCATTTTGATATACAAACAGCTAAAACTTTATTTCTAACGTATACACTATTGAAACTTTATTTCTAACTTGTAAACTCTTGAACAGTTATAATTTTATTTTTAACTTGTAGACTTGAAACTTTATTTCTAACTGGTAAAACTGTTGAAATGATATCTTTCATTTACAATAGTAGAACACTTTGTCCAACTTGTAAACTAGTAAATCTTGTTCGCCATCGAATCTAACTATTTAAAATCTTCATCATGGAAAATCAATGTTCCACAGTCGGAGTAAAAGTTTGAGATGATACCACTCCTGGCAAACTAACTCATGAAAGTAGCTTTGCTGTAATACATTTCTATCTGTAAACATATGATAATGTTAAAGTGAATCTAAAACTTTTCAGCTTATTAATTGTTCATCGTTGCATCAACGCTTTAACACGTGAACAGTTATAATTTATTTTTAATTTACACTTAGTCTAACTTGTAAACTAGTAAATCTTGCGATCTTATTTTTACAAACAGTTGCACCTTTATTTCTAACATATACACTATTGAAACTTTATTTCTAACTTGTAAACTCTTGAAACTTTATTTTGATATACAAACAGCTAAAACTTAATTTCTAACTTGTAAACTCTTGAAACAGTTATAATTTTATTTTTAATTTACAATTAGTCTAACTTGTAAACTAGTAAATCTTGCGATCTTATTTTTACAAACAGTTACACCTTTATTTCTAACGCATACACTATTGAAACTTTATTTCTAACTTGTAAATCTTAAAACATTTCATATGGGCGATGATGATAGATGAAATAGTGTCAAATAAAATTAAGATAGCTTACACTTCTGATACAGGGATAGCAATCGACTGCGACCCATGTGTAAAGAGCTTGTTAGACTACGAAAGAGAGAAGTGTGTTATGTTGCGTGTGGCGCGTGAGTGTCCTCCCATTTCATTCCATTCATCAATTCGTCTCATTGATAGAGACAGGTAGAACTCATGGTTCTCATAACGTATGCAATGGAAAGTTTTAGGCAACCTTCGACAGTTGGCTAAATGTCGCCCTGGCGCGAATGCATACTACGTTGAGACAGAGGCAATCACTTGCAAACATGACGCAGAGAGGTTTAACAAGATTGACCATTGCCAAATGTCCCTTGCGGTATACATAGCTACGGGTTTCACCGCGCCCTTTACAGGAACGCCCGTCGAAAGGAAGTATTACACCGAACTTCATTTGCAACGTTCAAGTTGACTGATAGCAGATTCAACTTAATGATAGTATTCGCCAGTCCGAAGACTGCCCAGGGCAAACCGCGAGGAGGTTCTATCATGTCTTGCCCCATGGTGGTCCTTAAGAGAGCCGATGGTTCGTTCTCGGGAGTAATGTCATCTTACACCCTACCAATTCTACTGAGAGAGTCTTTGACTCTCTCTTTGGTAACACTGTCGACTTCCACACTAACTGGTACATGGCTAAAAAGTGGAATGTAGCGCCATTCCGTTGGATTGACAGCAGTTGCTGTCATCGGATTGCCAATCCGAGCAAGATTATTAAAAACTCTGTCTTGCTCCTCTAGCCTGACAAACTCCTCAAATAAATTTCGCGGCCTTAACTGCGGTCCGCGAGGAGAGCTGACTTGACTGTTCGGCGTCTGCATGATTGAAATGGAATGAGAGGCAGTGGTTTATATACCCCTCTAATGCGACGCAACGTTCAAGTTGACTGATAGCAGATTCAACTTAATGATAGTATTCGCCAGTCTAAAGACTGCCCAGGGCAAAGCGCATTGAAGGCTCTATCATGTCTTGCCCCATAGTGGCCGATTATACGGTAGTGTGTTAGTAGATTTCAATCATTGAAAAGGGAAGATGAGAATCATTTCATTTGTCTCATCAACGTTTATCATGGGAGCAATCATTGAAGGGACATCTAATGAATTACATTTCACTCTACTCCATATCATAAAGACTAACCTTTGTCGAATGGCTGAAGTACTCTGACCTGGCGAAAGAAAGCGTCACGTTGAGTATGAAGTCGAACGCCCAACATGAGCAACGGCTCAGAGGTTTCGGTCTAACAAACGACGAACAACCCGTGCAACACAATCCCTCTACGGCAGTACCCGCCGTCCCGAAGGAACGCTCGAGCAAAGGAGGTATTACAGCGATGATGTGCTTTATGAGTAGAAGTGAATCTCTTGATAGCAAGAGACTATTCAACTAGATAGCAAGTCAAAAATAGCCTGATAGCAGGACAAATGTATAGTCAGTAATTTACACTTAGTGAGGAATGATAGATTTGAGTGTAGTGAGTGGCACTCGATCCCGTCGACAGCCCGAAGGCCTTGTACTGATCACTAGGGAAGTGAGAGATCTTCCCCGATACCCGCTCTTTACAGCTGAAGACATCATTGTCACTGCCCCGAAGTGGTAACAGCAACGCCGAGTCAAAGGTAGTGAACAGTAGCTGGGATCTAACCCCTCAAAGCTGCCTTAGTCTTAGTTAAATTTGAAATCTGATAGCAGATTTGAACTCAGCATACTTGAAAACCTTGAGGAAACATCCCAAGTTATTGCTTTGATCTACTTGATAGCAAGCCGTAGAGAGCTTGATTCACCAGCGTTTTGCAATGGAGATGTTTAGAGGCCACCCATGACAAGATAGCTAAGACTAAACCGATTGGCGTTCAAAGTGCTACGTTGAGAGCTGTGTCAAATGCCCAACATGAGACATGAGTTGTCCCAGCGGTTACGGTCTTAAATATGACACATTCCCTTGCCACACTTATCACTACGGCATCGTCCGCCGTCCCGAAGGAACACCCTGTCAGTGGAATATTACAGCAAAACTCTCCGTGTCTTGCTCGCTTTCAGTGAAAAGCCGCTTATACCATGAGAAGACTGGCTCAGACATCATTAAAAATGCTTTCATTGACTTCAGCAGGGTCGAAAACCCCAGAAAACCTCCAAAACTAGTGAATTTAAAATTTTCAACTTTTTAGCACTACTTATGAAATTTTATAAGTAGTCCATCACTTAGGGCAGGTCAATAGCGACCGAACCTTTTTTGAATCAAGTCAAACGGACTTGTAGAAGCAAAGTTACGAGCCTTTAAAGTTTTGGAGTCTTTTATGGCCTGGAGATGAAGGCCATCTCCTGGCGAACCTCTAAGTCTGACGGCTTAGCTGATATCAGCAATGAAATTTTCTAAGTCGGTTTCTTACAGAAACTTGGAATTTGGAATGTCCGAAGCTATCATCGGAGCTCAGAGAGACGACCTACCTCTGACAATCGTTCTCCTCTAAATGACAAGTCTCCGTCGGTTCCCAGCTTATATAGTGTGTGGCGATCAGCTGATGACGTAATACCCATCATCCAAACACTAAAAATCCCGTCTATCTCCGGTTCTAGTGCTCCGATTGAGCTGGAAATACACCATTTCCATGTAGAATTTGACGCTGAATCCGAATCTGGCCTCCGTTTTCCCATCCGATGCTTCGTTTTGGCTCTACAGTAGGCAGCCATCGCAAAAATTCTAACTCTGTCGTTTTTCCGAAAAATGTTGAAAATTTTTCTCGCTGATGACTTGAAACTCTCCGATTGACATGAAACTCACCATACAGATAAAGAATCTGACGCTGATTCCAAATCTGAAATCCGTTTTCCCATCCGATGCTTCGTTTTGAAGCTAGAGCCCAAAACGTCCCAAATTCTAACTCTGTCGTTTTTCGCCAATGTCCCAAAATCTTAAATGGCATCTCACATCTAAATGAAGACAGATAGGAACAAGCCGATTCTTTCACTGAATTTGTCTCACTCTTAGCTTTCAAACGAGCTATCGCACGACAAAATCCGTCCACTGGAAGCCAAAATCGAAGCAAGCTGTCCAGAGGGGGGGGGGACGTCAGTGAAATTTCAAAATTTGATGAAAAATGTTTTGGTGACGGTCCCAGGTCGAAATTCTACACTTTGGAAAATTTTCAAAATTTTTCCCATACAAACTCACTCTGACACTTAGGATTTTTTCAGGTAAGCGAGCTCCGACCTAAAATCTTGTAACCGCTCTAACTTTTGAACGGCTGCTCCGATTGACTCGCAACGAAAAATGCGGTCGAGCAGTGTTTCATCCTCTTTCCAATGCAAGTCGAACGAACAAAATCCGTCCACTAGAACCAAAGTTAGAACAATAGGGGGGGGGACGTCAGTGAAATTTCAAAATTTGATGAAAAATGTTTTGGTGACGGTCCCAGGTCGAAATTCCACACTTTGGAAAATTTTCAAAATTTTACCATACAAACTCACTCTGACACTTAGGATTTTTTCAGGTAAGCGAGCTCCGACCTAAAATCTTGTAACCGCTCTAACTTTTGAACGGCTGCTCCGATTGACTCGCAACGAAAAATGCGGTCGAGCAGTGTTTCATCCTCTTTCCAATGCAAGTCGAACGAACAAAATCCGTCCACTAGAACCAAAGTTAGAACAAAGGGGGGGGGACGTCAGTGAAAATTTTTTCTCTCCGATTGACTTGAAACTCACCATACAGATAAAGAATTTCACGCTGATTCCAAATCTGAAATCCGTTTTCCCATCCGATGCTTCGTTTTGAAGCTACAGCCCAAAACATCCCAAATTCTAACTCTGTCGTTTTTCGCCAATGTCCCAAAATCTTAAATGGCGTCTCACATCTAAACGAAGACAGATAGGAACAAGCCGATTCTTTCACTGAATTTGTCTCACTCTTAGCTTTCAAACGAGCTATCGCACGACAAAATCCGTCCACTGGAAGCCAAAATCGAAGCAAGCTGTCCAGAGGGGGGGGGGACGTCAGCGAAAAATTTTTTCTCTCCGATTTCGCTGGAAACGTCCTTCCTAACCCAAAATTTCACGTAGATTCCGAATCTGGCCTCCGTTTTCTCATCCGATGCTTCGTTTGGGTGCTACACACCAAAACGTCCCAAATTCTAACTCTGTCGTTTTTTTCGAAAAATGTTGAAAATTTTTTCTCTCCGATTGACTTGAAACTCACCATACAGATGCAGAATTTCACGCTGAATCCGAATCTGAAATCCGTTTTCCCATCCGATGGTTCGTTTTGAAGCTACAGCCCAAAACATCCCAAATTCTAACTCTGTCGTTTTTCGCCAATGTCCCAAAATCTTAAATGGCATCTCACATCTAAACGAAGACAGATAGGAACAAGCCGATTTTTTCAGTGAATTTGTCTCACTCTTAGCTTTCAAACGAGCTATCGCACGACAAAATCCGTCCACTGGAAGCCAAAATCGAAGCAAGCTGTCCAGAGGGGGGGGGGACGTCAGCGAAAAATTTTATCTCTCCGATTGCTTTCAAATTCACCATACAGATGCAGAATTTCACGCTGAATCCGAATCTGGCCTCCGTTTTCTCATCCGAGGATACGTTTGGGCCCTACACACCAAAACGTCCCACATTTTAACTCTGCCAAAATTTTGAAGAAACAGTATTTTCTCGCCGATTGAGCTGGAAATCACACCACAGATGCAGAATTTTACGCTGAATCCGAATCTGGCAGCCATTTCACCATCCACGACAACCTAGACGGTCGCCCATGTCAACCTAGACGGTCGCCCACGTCAACCTAGACGGTCGCCCACGTCAACCTGGACGGTCGCCCAAGTCAACCAGGCGGTCGGACCAACTCACTCGAGTCTCACACTCTGTCGTTGCAGAGGGGGGGGGAGTCAGCGAACATGTTGTGAACCAACCTGGCCGGCACACCACGACAGACCACAACCTCTGTCGTTCCAGAGGGGGGGGGGCGCGCTGTGTTTATTCTGGACCTTTTGTTACTACTGATATCACTGGCAAGAAGATGATATCATATTGAAAACTGTTTTAATCAGGAACGATTGTTTGATTCAAAAATGTAACACATGCCTCCGTTTAATCTGCTTGATCTCGCCGCCGGGACGCTGTATCATCCTGTTGTAAGTGAAGTTGTATTATCTTGCCTAGGCAGTGTGAAACAAATGAGCTTGATGTCATTTGTCAGCATGTTTATTACATTGAGAATGACAAACTGGGAGAAACTACATAATGACGTCCTATTCCCAAATAGAATCTTCAATCGCAATGTCCTAAGAAGGGAGTCTATACGAAATTGAATTCATGTATAGATGTTTCAATCAAACAATTTCATCGGTAAAAACAGTAATAGATGCTGCCACAGCCATCGATTGTTTCATTGGCGTATAGCTAAGGCGTTTATTACATCAGCTTATGAGATCAGTGGCAAACGTCACATGTGTTGGGCACATAATCGGTTACATATTGGGCACAGTTTGGTTTACAGTGTATAAAAACTGGGTTGACTTTTGATCAGAAGTTGTCAAAAATCAGCTTCCAAAAGCAGAATATATTTCTCCTATAGGCCTACCGGTATTTTGAAGGAACTCCTTTAATGTAGATTGATTTTGGGAATACTGATGATGAAAATTAAAGTTCAGCCCAAGGATGTGTTCATTAAGCGGCACAATAATTAGTTATCAAAAGTGCAGCTTAATAAACTCACATTTCGTCTGAATTTTAATGTCTAATTTTCATTTCTTTTAGCATTATGAGATGCTGTAAGTGCGTAGCCACATAGCCTAGTATGGTCTATTCCCTGCGTTTGCCGGTGTGCCAGTCAATTTTTACTCCCGCCAAAATTTACTCCCCCAGTAAATTTTTCCCAGGATATTTTTACTCCCCCCTGACAAAATTTATTCCCCCAGTGGTTCCGCTCGATTTTCAGCGGAACCAATCTGACGACTTTGGAGTTGGATATCTCTGATATGAGATAGAATTTCACAATTCTGATTGCAGATTCGTTCTTAGGAACCTCAAATTGATGGGACTAGCATGAATTGAAGAAAACAGTAGTCAGTAACAAAAATGGTTCCGATAGCTTCACAAACTGACTTCCAAAAAAGTAAAATCGCATTTACTCAGCAAAAACTGGGTTTTTGTGGGATAACAATGACAGATTTGAAATCAGCGAGTCAAACTGCATCGGATAGGCTAAATTTACTAGGGCGTAGAATATTCTAGGCCAAATTTACTGGTGGAGTAAATTTTGACATTGGTGAGTACAAATTTCCTAGGCAAAATTTACTGGGGGAGAAAAAAATTCCTAGTAAAAATTTAATGGGGAGTAAATATTGTCAGGGAGTAAATATAAACTGTTACACCTGTGCACCTAATTAAATGTAGCTGCACTTATACAAGGAAATTTCCATCATAGTTAAGAGCTAGCATGCTATGCAAATACGGGACAAATTCCAATCGGAAAAATCACTTTCTACGTACATGTAAATTGCACATGTGAAAAGGCCCATCAGCGACTAATGATACAACTGCATACTTGAATTCATTTTCATTACGCAAACTATCATCATTTGCCATACGTGATTGAAAATAAATTGACTGTAGCACTTAACGTATATAAGTGCGTTATCACTAAAACGTCACCTCCTTCCATCGATGACTTAAGACCGATTTCTTTGTTGCCCATACCGTCCAAGATTTGTGAACGTTTGGTCCTGAGATCACTCATAGAATTATTTCATCGTGCATTTCGGAAATACCAATTCGGTGGCCGCAAGCACTCATCGACAACGGCTGCTTTAATTGCACTGCATGATGCCACTACATCAGCTCTTGAGGAAGCAGATACGTCTGGTGTCTCCTTACTGGCCTACGATTTTAGCAAGGCTTTCGACCAACTAAGACACAGTGTAATCATCCAGAGTCTTTACACAAATGGGTTTCCTCTCGGCCTCATTAATTGGATCTTTGACTACCTTTGCGACAGAACACAAACAGTCAAATTCACGGCAGCATCAGTTTTCACTTCCTGTAGTTAGCGGTATTCCTCAAGGGTCAATCTTAGGCCCCTTCCTTTTCAACACGTGATCGGCTCTCTCTCATCTGTGTATCCCTCCAGTACTGTCATAAAGTACGTTGATGACTGTACCCTACATCATTCCGATTAAACCAACTTGGCCCTCTTTCCCAAACCAAGAGCATGAACATATGGATTCTGGTCTAATACTGTAGGACTGTCACTCAATCTTCGGAAATGCAAATTCCTATGGATGCCCTAATCCCGGGCTACCTTCCACCTGTTCTGCTGAGCTTCATGTTGTTGAGCAGATAAAAATTCTCGGTGGCCGATTCACTCCGGACCTTAAGTGGGACGCTCATTTTGACGCTGTAAACGAACGTGCTTCTCAAAGACTGCATGCGTTGCGCATATTTTAAATCCCTTTGACCTGTGCCGCGTATATTTCGGATTAATTGTGTCCTTAATCGTTCCCCTTTGTTCACATCACTGTCGTACAACAATATATATCTACTTGACAAGATACAGTGCCGTGCTCACAAAATTATTTGCCATAACTACTGTGATTGTTCAGGCCTTCCTGATTTGCACTCTCGCCGAACTGATGCAGTTGTTCGTTTCCTTCGTGCGATCCAGAGAAACGAAAGCTACCCTCTTCATCCCCTATGTTGACTTTTTATGTAACGATTGTCTCGATTTTCATTTATTCAAATAAACGCTTTCTATTCTATTCAATATGTCCTCCTATGAGTCAACCCGTTCTGGTAGATTTCTCGTGCCCACTTTCAGGACGACTCGTCGTCGGAACTCTTTTTTCCTGCGACGACTATAATTATTAATGACATCATTGTTGATTAAGCGACTTGTGTTTCCTGTATTTCTCGTCATCCTATCGCCTACCGCATCTTCGTAACATTATGTGTCTACTACGGTCAGTCATTTCATACGCTTGCCTTATAAGTTTATAACATGTACTTTTATGATTCTCAATGTAAATCGAAAATATACATTTACTTTACTTGACTTTATAAGTGTGCCTAATAGGCCTACACGCAAGTAGTAAGCCCGTCCCAAATTCAAGTGCGGTGCGGTGCAGTGATGAGTCATCATGCTGACTCACCCCCCCCCTCTGGACGGAAGGTGAGGGAGAGTTCCAAGGATGTGATGGAGGAATGGGTCCGAGAGGAGGAAACAGGTCCCTAACCCCCCCTCTGGAAGGAAGGAGCTGTGAGGCAAGGGATGGAATCTCTAAAAACTTCAAAGTTGGAAAAAGGCGGGTGTTGGATATTTTGGGATGAGAAAAGTCGGTTTTCGATAGGAAGGAGTGCTCGGATGGGAAAATGGAGGCCAGATTCGGACTCTACTTGAAATTTTGGGTTAGGAAGGATGTTTCCATCGACATCGGAGAGAAAAAGTTTGAAGACACGTCCCCCCTACCAAACTTCCTAACTTTGGTTCCAGAGATCGTAGAAAGTCGTGCAATAGCTCATTTGAAAGCTAAGAGTGAGAAAAAATGCAGTGGAAAGCTCAGTTTGGTCTAATTTTCTTGGATGAGGGAGGAAAAATGGCAGGAAAACGTCAGAGTTGGAAAAGTCGGGTTTTGGATGTTTTTGGGATGAGAAAGTTCATTTTTCGGGCAGAAGGAGATCTCGGATGGGAAAACGGAGTGGAAATTCGGACTTTTTGACCAATTTTGGGTCTAGGAACTTCTTCCCAACTCAATCGGAGAGAAAAAGTTCTGACCCCCCCCCGTCCTGCCAAACTTCCAACTTTGGTGTGAGAGATCGTAGAAAGTCGTGCAATAGCTCGTTTGAAAGCTAAGAATGAGACAAATTCAGTGGAAAACATGGCTTGTTCCACTCTGCCTTCGTTTAGAGGTGAGACGTCATTGAAAATTTGGGACATTGGCGAAAAACGACAGAGTTAGAATGTTTATGAAAATCGCTCTAGCGGGTGAAGCAAGCCTCGGACGGGAAAATGGAGTGCAAATTCGGACGTTTTGGTCAATGTTGGGTCTAGGAATTTCTTCCCAACTCAATCGGAGAGAAAAAGTTCTGACCCCCCCCGTCCTGCCAAACTTCCAACTTTGGTGTGAGAGATCGTAGAAAGTCGTGCAATAGCTCGTTTGAAAGCTAAGAATGAGACAAATTCAGTGGAAAACATGGCTTGTTCCACTCTGCCTTCGTTTAGAGGTGAGACGTTATTGAAAATTTGGGACATTGGCGAAAAAACGACAGAGTTAGAATGTTCATGAAAACGGCTGTAGCGGGTGAAGAAAGCCTCGGACGGGAAAACAGAGACCAGATTTGGAATTAGTGTCAAATTCTGCATCGGCATGGTAAATTTGAAAGCCATCGGAGAGAAACAATTTTTCATCATTTTTCCGAAAGAACGACAGAATTTTTGCGATGGCTGTGGGCTGTGGAGCCAAAACGAATCATCGGATGGGAAAATGGAGGGCAGATTCGGATTCAGCGTCAAATTCTACAATAAAACGGTAAATTTCCAGCTCAATCGGAGCACTAGAACCTGAGATAGATGGGTTTTAAGTTTTTGAATGATGGATATTACGTCATCAGCTGATCGCCACAAACTATATGCGGGGAACCGACAGAGACTTTTCATTTAGAGGAGAGCGATTGTCAAAGGTAGGTCGTCTCTCTGAGCTCCGATGATGGCTTCGGATATTCCAAATTTCGGGTTTCCGTAAGAAACCGACTTAGAAAATTTCATTGCTGAATTCAGCTAAGGCGTCAGACTTTAAAGGTTTGCCAGGAGATGGCCTTCGTCTCCAGGCCATAAAAGACTCCAAAACTTTAAAGGCTTGTAACTTTGCTTCTACAAGTCCGTTTGACTTGATTCAAAAAAGGTTCGGTCGCTATTGACCTGCCCTAAGTGATAAACTACTTATAAAATTTCATGAGTAGTGCTAAAAAGTTGAAAAATTTAAATTCACTAGTTTTGGAGGTTTTCTGGGGTTTTCGACCCTGCTGAAGTCAATGAAAGGATTTTTACTGATGTCTGAGCCAGTCTTCTCATGTCACAAGCAGCTTTTCACTGAAAGCGAGCAAGACACGGAGAGTTTTGCTGTAATATTCCACTGACAGGGTGTTCCTTCGGGACGGCGGACGATGCCGTAGTGATAAGTGTGGCAAGGGAGGGTGTCATATTTTATACCGAAACCGCGGGGGCAACTCATGTCTCATGTTGGGCATTTGACACAGTTCTCAACGTAGCACTTTGAACGCCAATCGGTTGAGTCTTAGCTATCTTGTCATGGGTGGCCTCTAAACATCTCCATTGCAAAACGCTGGTGAATCACGCTCTCTACGGCTTGCTATCAAGCTGATCAAAGCAACGACTTGGGATGTTTCCTCTTGTAAATAACTCCACCGATTTTTATGTCAAAATTGGGGCCCGGATGCCAACACAGTGACATGAGGCACGCTCTGTCCGCCCGAGGTTGGATTTGTGGGTCGAGGCCTTGGAGCTGGGATAAGATCCCCTCTGAGTAATGCCTGTAACGGATTCAAGAGTTTAACACACAAACGGTTGCTGGCTTGCTATCAGGCCTTCTTCGTCTAGCCTCAGTAACTCACGGTTGGCAACGTCTATCGTTTGTCACTGTAACTTGGTAAAAATGAGATGGTTACTGCAAGCATTGACGTCAAACCTTTTCGCGTCATAGGGAAATCCGTCTTTGTGTTGGGAGTTGGTAACGGAATGCACGGCGACTGCCGATGCCCATACATGGTAAAACTGCTATTGTCAAGTCAAGAGCATGGCCAAATAAGGAAGGTCTGAATCATGGCTTTGTGCTCCCTGGGTATATAAACCGCGTCTTCTCTCACAACTTCATTTTATACTCCATCATGCAGACGCCGAACACTCTAGTCAGCTCTCCTGACAAGCCTCGGTTAAAGCCGAGAAATTTATTTCAAGAGTTTTCGCAGATGGAAGAGCGAGAGAGATTGTGGAACAATCTTGCTCGAATTGGTTCATCGGCTGTTGATGATGATACCGATTCATCAGAGTGGGGCTATATACCGCCCTCAGACAGTCAGGTGGTAGTAGAGAAGGTCGATGCCACTGACATAGAGAGACTAAGAGTCTCTCTCAGCAGGATCGGCCAGTCCCACCCAAGTTAGACGATAGTCTTTTTAAAAACATAAGATCAACTTTCATACATGCAACACATTCTTTCATCACCCTTCGTCGGGAACGCCCCATGAGCCCTCTTAAGGGCTACCTTCTAATGCAGCTAAAGTGGTCTCAAGCCCGCCACGTATCTTCGGATATGGAATTCAGGAGGGAAGAATAAATGATGAATGGAATGAAGGGAGGACATTCATGCACCACACGCAACACATCACAAACTTCTCTCTTTGCTAGTGAACAAGCTCTTGTCAGTGTCGTCAGAAAGTGTATCAAGGTTTGTAAAAGTTTTACTGCTACACAGGTTGACATATAGTTAGAAAATTTGATCATGACGTTTATTCGTAAGTCTAGTCAGAAACTTTATCATGTTCTACAAAGTTTTTACTGCTAGACAGGTTGATGTATAGTTAGAAAGTTTGATCATGACGTTTATTGATAAGTCTAGTCAGAAACTCTATCATGTTGCAGAAACGTTTTACTGCAGCACAGTATGATGTATAGTTAGAAAGTTTGATCATGACGTTTATTCGTAAGTCTAGTCAGAAACTTTATCATGTTGTACAAAAGTTTTACTGCAACACAGGTTGATGTATAGTTAGAAAGTTTGATCATTGAAGTTGTATTCCTAAGTCTAGTCAGAAGGTGTATCATGGTTTGCAAAGTTAGTGTAGTCAAATAGTTTTTACCGTGACGCACGTTTGTGAAAATAAAGTTTGATCATTGACGTTGTATGACTGACCGAACTCATCACAGCACTAGAAAGTTTTATCGAAAAGGTTTTACTGCACAGTGTAGATTGTCTTGTAACTTTCTTTCACAGTATTAGAAAGTTTTATTGGAGACAGTTGTCGACTGTTCCCTTATTAGAAAATTCAAACTTCATGACTGTTAGATTAGCTTCATCAGGTTTACTAAAAGCAGTTTTCTACTGCAGTGAGACTGAGAGTTTCGAATGTTATATGAAAACAGTGTTCACCACAGCACTAGAAAGTCTAGCACAACACAAGTGTCTTGAAAAAATACTTTATTTGGTCTTTGATTTAACATCATTGACACCCACTTTACTAATAGCAATGACAATATGATTTATTTTATTCAGAAGCAAATGATCGCCGTAACCATGAAAGTTGTCCATCCGAGAAATATTCTTCCGCAGATGTCGTGTATAAAACTCAGAAGCATCAGTAACATATTCTTGTCCTTAGGAACGAAATTGAAAGTCAACACTTTCCGCTGCTTCACCTTGTGGAAAATGAATGTAATTGACATGTGCAATTAAGTGAGCCTTGCTGAGACTGTCTTTGAAATAAGATATCAACTCCGTAAATATTTCTCGTGTGTAGTCTAAACATGCTTCCAATTCTGTCTCCTCCCTTTGAAACTCAAGGATGTAATCTTGTATTAAGCCTCCGAAGCACTCTTGATGAAAACGAATCGTGCAATCATCATGTTTCAATGTATTGACTTCAGGTGCCATGGTTGAGTCTATTGCTAAACATCATGTTTGCCAAGGACGATTTCAATAACGCTTTACAAATGTGTATGTGTACACATCGGGAACTCTAGCTCGTCTGTGATTGGACAAGAGGTCTCATCCATTCACCGCTTAGGAAAATCTTATAAAAGGCAGTGCATCAGCTCTGCTCTTCACATTTATCTTTCACAAGGTGAGTGTCGGTGAGCTCCTGCTATCAGGTTGTTTTGACTTGCTATCAAGTTGAATAGTCTCTTGCCATCATATCTTCTGCTCATAAAACATCATCGCTGTAATACCTCCTTTGCTCGGGCGTTCCTTCGGGACGGCGGGTACTGCCGTAGAGGGATTGCGTTGCACGGATTGTTCGTCGTTCGTTAGACCGAAACCTCTGAGCCGTTGCTCATGTTGGGCGTTCGACTTCATACTCAACGTGATGCTTTCTCTGGCCAGGTCAGAGTACTTCAGCCGTTCGACAAAGGTTGGTCTTTATGATATGGAGTAGAGTGAAATGTAACTCATTAGATGTCACTTCAATGATTGTTCCCTAACGTTGACTAGGCAAATGAAACGATTCTCATCTTTCCTC
>CAJQUW010006957.1:0-138262 GCA_907163375.1 Prostheceraeus crozeri
CCCCCCCCCTCTAGACAGCTTGCTCCGATTTTGGCTTCCCAGTGGACGGATTTTGTCCGTGCGATAGCTCGTTTGAAAGCTAAGAGTGAGACAAATTCAGTGAAACAATCGGCTTGGTCCTATCTGTCTTCGTTCAAAAGTTAGAGCGGTTACAAGATTTTAGGTCGGAGCTCGCTTACCTGAAAAAATCCTAAGTGTCAGAGTGACTTTGTATGGGTAAAAATTTGAAAATTTTCCAAAGTGTGGAATTTCGACCTGGGACCGTCACCAAAACATTTTTCATCAAATTTTGAAATTTCACTGACGTCCCCCCCCCTCTGATCGATTGCATATTCACAGGGTATATAAGAACGGGATCGGGGGAGGAATTTCACTAAGTTGAGAAACTGACTACAGGTAAGTCGTTTCTCTTGAGGTCCGATATCGGACTTCTGACTTTACATTGCTGATATCAGCTAAGGTGTCAGACTTATAGGTTAGTCAGTATAGCATGAGCTGACCATTTGATGATAGTAAGGCCGAAATCTTCAAAACGGCTATAACTTTGCTTCTACAAGTCCTTTAGACTTGATTCAAAAAACATTCGACAGCGTTTGCTATGCTGAAGGTGACAGACTACTTATAAACGTTTTTATGAGTTTAGTACTAAAATACTGAAAAAATTTAAATTCATATTTAATGATTAATAATTAAAGTTTTTGAATAGAAAAAGCAGTCGTTTATGAGTCTCTGTGACTTGGGTCGTTTCCTCTTGTAAATGAACTCCACCGGTTTTCATGTCAAAACTGGGGCCGGATACCAACACAGTGATATGACGCACGCTCTGTCGATCGAGGTTGGATTTGTGGGTCGAGGCCTTGGAGCTGGGATAAGATCCCCTCCTGAGTAACGCCTGTAACGGATTCAAGAGCTCTAAACACCCAAACGGTTGCGGATGACTTGCTATCTAAATGTTTGGGTGACTTAGTCTTTCAATGCATATCAGCAAGTAGTATCCTAATAAACACTTGCTATCAAATTTTACTCTATCTTTACAGAATTATCATGACAAAAGCGAGTAATGCCAAGATGTTGGTGGGCAAGTGTAGCTGTGGAAAGATTGCTAGAGGTAGCGAACTGAAGAAACACTTAAAAGAAAAAGAGGGGACGATGGGCCATGAGAGGAAAGTGATGTTGAGGTTGTGTGTGTCTTGTCGGAAATGTGTGATGGGGGATGAGAAGGAATTTATGAAGGCGCATTTGCAGTGTGAGAGTGGGAACATCGGAGAGAAGGGGTTCAAGGCATGGTTTGAGGGAGAGTTGTTGGAAAGGGAAGAGGTGAGAAAGGCGGTGGCCACGATTCAGGACGTGAATTGGGGAGAAAGTGGTGAGGAATGCGAGTGAGGGGAGTTCGAGTGATGGGAGTTCGAGTGAGGAAGTTGAGTTGAGAGCGAATATGAAGAAGAAGAAGGATGATGTAGATTTGGATGCGGTGATGGAAGATTTGTTTGGAGACATAGCGGATTTGAAGGAAGAGTGGGAGGGGGAGGAAGTGGCTAAGCCGATGGCAGCGTCATCGCCACGGCAGCAAGAGGCGTATGACACGGAGGTATTTGTGAGAATGAAGGATCGTGTGATGGCTTTGGAAAGTAACAATAGAAAGGTTTTGAAGGAGAATGATGAGCTGAAGGTGAAGGTTGAGGGGTATAGGGCAACAAGGGAAGAGTTGGAGAGCTTGAGAAAGAAGGAGAAGGAATGGATGGCGGAAAGGAGCGAGTTGATGAGGAAGGCAGGTTTGGTGGAGAGTTTGCGGGCGAGTGTGTCGAGGAAGGATGAAGAGATAGAGCGGATGCGAAGCGTGGTGAAGGAGACGGAGGAGGTGAAGGTCATTAATAAGAGGTTGACGGGTGAAGTGGAGCGACTGCATGAGCGTTTGAAGTGTCGAAAAAGAAGAGTGTATGAAGTCCATCTTCCCCTCTTTGAGAACAATATTTGCGACGCCCCAACCATCACGGATGATCCCAACGTAACCCAGCAGTGTTATGAGGGCGACGGAGTCCGCTGTCTCCACATGAGCATGGACGTTACCGGTCAGCTCGAAGACTTCGTCGTCCGAAAAGTTCGGAAGAAAGTTCCCAGTAAGCTTCCTCAACATGATCATTTTTGTAGCTCATCTAATCTCCTATTCTTTTTCTTTCAGAGTTTTTGCAGAAGTGAGAGGAGTGTCGGTGGACGGAGAACGACCCATGGGCTCTTTTAAGGGCCAACCTTCTAATGCAGCTAAAGCGGTCCCAAGCCCGCCACATATCCTCGGATATGGAATGCAGAGGGGAAGAAAAATAATGAATGGAATGAAATGGGAGGACACTCACGCGCCACACGCAACATAACACACTTCTCTCTTCCGTAGTCTAACAAGCTCTTTACACATGGATCGCAGTCGATTGCTATCCCTGTATCAGAAGTGTAAGCTATCTTAATTTTATTTGACACTATTTCATCTATCATCATCATCCATATGAAATGTTTTAAGATTTACAAGTTAGACTAAGCGTGCTACTATTTCCCAATGAAAATGTATACATGGTTAAATCATCCACTTAACCCCATCCGTAGTCTAACAAGCTCTTTACACATGGATCGCAGTCGATTGCTATCCCTGTATCAGAAGTGTAAGCTATCTTAATTTTATTTGACACTATTTCATCTATCATCATCATCCATATGAAATGTTTTAAGATTTACAAGTTAGACTAAGCGTGCTACTATTTCCCAATGAAAATGTATACATGGTTAAATCATCCACTTAACCCCATCCGTAGTCTAACAAGCTCTTTACACATGGATCGCAGTCGATTGCTATCCCTGTATCAGAAGTGTAAGCTATCTTAATTTTATTTGACACTATTTCATCTATCATCATCGTCCATATGAAATGTTTTAAGATTTACAAGTTAGACTAAGCGTGCTACTATTTCCCAATGAAAATGTATACATGGTTAAATCATCCACTTAACCCCATCCGTAGTCTAACAAGCTCTTTACACATGGATCGCAGTCGATTGCTATCCCTGTATCAGAAGTGTAAGCTATCTTAATTTTATTTGACACTATTTCATCTACCATTATCACCCATATGAAATGTTATAAGATTTGCAAGTTAGACTAAGCGTGCTACTATTTCCAAATGAAAAAGTATACATGGTTAAATTATTCACTAAAGCCCCATTCAAGTAAGTCAGTATGAAAGCAAAGATAATACGAAATAAACATTTATTATGGCATGTATTTTAAAAGGTCTTCATCGTCAATATCGTCCCAGAGTCTGACTTCACATAGATCACAAAAACAGTTGAGCTGCTTTAAACGTTCTTCTGCAGCGTCCCTCACGTTGTCAATGTACGCCCACTCCGCCACGGTTCGCGGTTGGGAGTTAGGGGTGTACCACTCCCATATTTGATGCAACTGCGACTTGCTGGTCATCTCCATCACATCGTCAGTATCGTACTGGAGATACTTCCACCTCACGCCTGTTAAGTCGGGACACTCCTTCTCACATACACTCTCCTCTTCCTCGTCCGCTGGTAATGATAACTTTCGTATATTGTCCAGTCGGTACACCTTCTCCACCTTCGCCTTTCTTGGTGCATTTGGTGTAACGAGCGCCTTTGGTGTTGAGCATGGAGAGGAGAACTCCAATGCGGTATTTGGTGTTGTTGGAGGGCTTGTCATGTTGACTGTGAATAATGACTTTGAAATGTTTTCTAATTCTTAAGTATACACAAGCAGCCAATCAGAATGAACATCCAATGAATGAAGAGAATGAAAGTATATAAGCAAAGTGATATCCGTATCATTTCACTCTGTCTTTGAGACGCATAATTGAACTGTTCTCTGACGAATTCTGTATTTGAGGCGTACAAGTGAACTGCTCTTTAGTGAATTTCAAATTTGAGTGAAGTCTCTATCTTGTTGAAGTATCAAGCTTAAACATAATTTCGTTCAAATGGTAAGTTGAAAATTTCCTCTCTCATCTCCCTCAAACGTGTAGCTAATAGCATCTTCCTCAATTTCAGGCATCAACTTCATCACCAACGCCCTCCCTTCTCGAGGAAAGTTTAGAGTTGTTGAGTCAAGGTAGGTTGTAACAATACACTGAGACTTGAACAGAGATGAAAGAATGATTTCTCTTTCAGGTGATACCAGTTCCATCTCGTGCGAGTCCATCTCAACATTGTCGCGGGAATGCGACGATCGGCAATGTGCTGACTGTGGACACATCTTCACGAGGAAGCGTGATCTCATCCGACACATCAAGCGAGGTGTTTGTAGACCTAAGCCGGCATCAATCTCCGAAGGTAGGGATGATTCTGTTAACGATGTCTCCTTTTCTTGCGATTTATGCATTCAGTCTTTCGAGACACGTTTTGAACTATCTTCGCACAGACTTCAACATACACACACGAACGATACCTACACCAACGGTACCTCCTCTATCCGACTCACTGAGGTGTCCATAAATAATTTAGTGAGGAACTACCAGATGGACTCCTCAGAAACCATTGCTAACTTTGAGGAATGGTTTCATCAAAATTCATCATTGATAGAAGCGCTCTTCAACAATTTAGACAATTTTAGAATGAAGGCGCTCATCTATCTTAAAATAAAATATGTAAAAATCGACCACCATACTGGACAAATAATAGAGAGGTTGGAGTTTCACATACCCTCCTCTCCTGCAACCGAAGTTGTAGACTGTGAGTCTTGGATAAATTTTCATATCCAAGGGTTAAAATTAAATATAGATAAATTTAACGAGCGTGATAGTGGACTCGTTTTTGATGGTATTGAGACCGCTATGATCAAAATCAGTTTATTAGGAAATCATAGTGGTCGAGGCTCCTTTAAACTTCCGAAAAATTTAAGAAATAAAGCAGCAGTCATTTCTGTAGATTGCGAATCGCAATGTTTTAAGTATGCCGTCCTCTCCATTCTCCACTATAATGATGTGCAGAATAGTCGATACCGCAAGAGTAAGTATCAACAGTGGGAGAATGAATTAAACTTCGATGACTGTAATAGTGACGATATGAAAATTAAAGATATAGAAAAATTTGAAAAATTGAACAACATCAAAATAGTTCTCCATGTTTGGGAAAAGGGATTGAAGGGTGTGCGCTACAACTCGCGTTCGAGTTGTTATGAACGTACAATAAACCTGTTATTAGTAAAACAGGATGATAGTGAGGAATGGCACTACTGTGGTATTCCCAAAATCTCTCGCTTATACCACCACTTAGAAAACTCTAGTAGAGAGTTATATTACTGCGACAGATGTATTCGCCACTTTAGGAGGAAAACTAAATTTGAAACTCATTACGAATGGTGTAAGCGAGGTAAACTGCAAATGGAGCGCATGCCCAAAGATAAGGAGTTTTCATATAGAGAGAATGGTGATGAACTAAGTCCTCTTCGTGTCATCTATGCTGACATCGAATGTTATATCGATGATAACATCCATCGACCAGCAGCCATTTCCTGCTATGAAGTATGGCATGATCACTTTAGGGGTAGGCAAAATAAAATGCGCGTCTGGCAAGGTGAGGATTGTATTTACCAATTCCTACAATTCCTCGAACAGGCTGTAAAATTTCAACAAAAACATGATGGTGAACTCTATCGCAGATCATTGCATATGACAGCAGATGATCAAGTAAAATTTGATAGTTGCAACGTTTGCCCCAAATGTAGGAAAACATTTGACGATGATAAGATTAAGAAAGTGCGCGACCATGATCACATCACTGCTAAATTTAGAAACGCACTCTGTTCAAAATGTAATTTTTCGCTGAGGATGAAGCGGCGTACATTACCCGTCATTTTCCACAATTTCAAGGGCTACGACAGCCATATGATAATAAAAGGAGGTTTAGGTCAAATGAAAGAGTGGAAGCTTGATGTAATAGCGCAAACGAGAGAGAAGTTTATGGCCATGACAGCAAAAGTGCCTGTCGATAAAACTAAAGAAAATAAGACGGTCTATTTTGATATAAAATTTTTAGATTCCTACCAATTTATGACTGCATCACTGGCCTCTCTCGTGCAAAATCTAAAGTCTCTTCCACTAACACAAAATCTTAAGAAACAATACCCAAATCTAACCGATGAAGTCATCACACGGAAAGGAGTCTTTCCATATGCATATTTTGATGCGATTAGTAAACTCGGCGAGACTTCTCTTCCGCCCATAGATAAATTTAAAAATGATTTGACCGGCGCAGAATGTAAGACCGAAGATTATGATCATGCACAAGATGCATGGATAAAATTTGACTGCCATACATTTGGTGAATATATGATTGCCTACCTTAAGTTAGATGTATTTTTGCTGGCTGATGTATTTCAGGAGTTTCGACGAGTGGCATTAGAAGAAGATAAGTTAGATCCCGTCCACTTTGTCAGTCTACCAGCCATGTCATTTAAGTCTGCTTTTAAAATGACTGGTGAGACCATTCATCTCTTACAAGATCCAGAGATGTATAATTTATTTGAGCGAGGAATTCGCGGTGGTCTCACATTTGTAAATAAACATAGGTTAAAATCTGAAACAGTAGGTAATGATCATACCCATCTGAAGTATTATGACCAAAATAATTTGTATGGTAGTTCATTATCCAAACCGCTACCTCACTCTGAGTTTAGCTGGTTAGATGATAGTGATATTCAACATTTCTCCAACCCTTCTAACATACTAGCAATTCCAGATGAAGGTGATTGGGGATATTATTTTGAGATAGATCTAATCTATCCAAATAATATTAAACATAAAACCGTAGATTTTCCACTCGCACCCGAATCAGGTGAAGTGAGCAAAGATATGTTTTCCGACTTTATGAAACAATTTCATAAAGATTTAGAATCATGTGGACAACCCGACTATAAGCCTTGCCGCAAACTTTTGCTCACTCAATATGATAAAGAAAACTATCTAGTCCACTTTAGCATCTTAAAATTTTATTTAGAAATGGGCATGATTTTAAAAAGAGTTCACCGCATTATTAAATTTAGACAGAAAGCCTTCCTCAAGCCATATATTGATAGCAACAGCCAGAAACGTGCACTAGCCCAAAATAACTTTGAAAAAGATTTCTATAAATATAAGAACAACAGTCTATTTGGTAAGACGATGGAGGATGTTAGAAAGCGCGTAAACTACAAACTAGTTAATGATGATCAAAAGTATCACAAATTGACCTCATCACCTCTATTCATCGATAGAGACATAATCGATGAGGATCTTGTAGGTATTAAAATGATAAAATCTGAAGTTGAGTTGTGCAAACCCATCTATATTGGTCAAGCTGTTCTAGATTACTCCAAGCTTGAAATGTATCAACTCTTCTATAAAATACTAAAACCGTGTCCTCTCGTAAAAGAGGTTCGTTTGTTGGGTGGTGATACAGATAGTTTCTTTTTAGGTATTACCACTCAAAAAGATTTAAATTTCAATGAAGTAGGAAAATCTTTAGAAAGATATTTTGATACATCAAATTATCCTGCTGATCATCCACTCTACTCCATCAAAAATAAGGCAAAACTTGGCTGCTTTAAGGATGAGACAGCAGGGAAGGAAATAGATGAAATGATTCTCCTCCGTCCAAAAATGTATTCTATGAAATTAAAGGATAGCGACGATAGTATTAAGCGTGCTAAAGGCATATCAAGATCATTGGTCTCTAACATGAAACATAAGAATTTCAGGAAAGCCTATAGAAATAAAAATATAACGTTTGTCAATATGACAATCTTAAAATCTAAGTCGCATGAGATCAAAACTCATACTTTTAGGAAACGGGCGCTTTCAGCATGGGAGGATAAGAGGTGCTGGTTAGAACACAACATATCTCTTCCACATGGACATCCTGACACAAACATACCACCACCCAAAAGAATTAAACTCACACTACCACATTCAGGAGACGTCTTAGCATAATCATCCTTAACTTAGTATTTTGATGTTGATTTCTGTAGATAAACATTGTTGTTTTATGTATCGCATGAGATTGTTTTTTTTTTCCTTGTGAATATGTGTCCACATCTGTACATTCCCCATGTGATGACTTTTCCACTGAAAGACATTTTTCCTATCCCTGTATATTTCCACCCTTCACGAAGTAAAAAGACTTTTTGTATATAACAATGTTTATTGAAGTGCGCTCATGTATATATTTTCAGTGGATGTTGTATAAAGTCTATTCCTTCACATTCATGTACATATTTCAATAAACATATCACAATGACTTCACTTTGTTTTCCGAAACACTAACGTTATGAGGGATTTAGTATCTTTCACATGGATGCACTCTTGTAAACCATTGGTAATTTTGATAGCAATAGAGGGTATAGTTTGTTTGACGACGGGATGATAGAAAATAGATTCAAACATCTTCTCGACTATTCCATATGAAGCGTCTTTATCATGAATGAAATCACGTAAAATGTATTCTTTTTTCTCACCAACAGAAATAGGTAGAATCAAATCACTTTGAATGTAAAGGTGCTGTTCATGTTTATCAAGTGTCATTGGTGTTTCTATACCAATCGTATGCGCAGCAGCAAACACAGTTTGTAGCATTGAAAAACCAAAGAGTTTTTTCAAATTTTTACTCAATTGACATTGAATGTCATCACCCAGTTTCAGAACAACGCGTTGATTTTCAATTGAAAACGAAATGTGGTGTGTCTTTACATCATATTTACTTTTCATCACATGCTTCAACTTCTGTTGTATATAAGGATTTACTACATGAATGAAGCTTTCAACTGTATGATATAGACGCGGCATTATATTGATAGCAACTTTAGATTCTTCATAAGACTGGTAAATTTTCTTGATGCGATCGCCATAGATGTCCACCCACCATTCATCATTAACTGAATCAGCTTTAGTGTGATATTCATGAGAAGCATACACCACACCGCTTCCAATAATAGGTGTATAATGTCTTACAAAATGACGCAAGGTTGGAGAGAAATAAACTGTAAGTTTGTCATTATATTTCTGAATAACCAACTTATTTTTGTCCGCCATAATTTTCTCTCCATACTTCTTACCCACAGTCTCATTCCATCGTTTTACTAACTCAATAAGTGATAAAGGTTGAACACCACGCTTTTTCAAAATGATGCGTTCTTCGCATTCTACAACATCTTCATCAAATATTTTAAATCTATAATGAAATTTGTTGATTCGATTTGAATAAACTTTTCTAACATTTGCAGTAGCAATTGACGTTAGATGTAGTCCATGACCAAAACCGAGATGCGGATAGAATTCACTATCCAACCTCAGCGTAAGACCTTTAGTAAAAGAATGAAAGCGGAGGAACTGTCTCCCACTCCAATGATAGATAGTAAACTCATAAGCTTTCTGATTTTTATTCTTCATGATGGAAGTATTACCACTGTTGAATGCCTTAATAATTTTCTCATTCCCAAATGGCTCATAAGAATCTGATTTTATCTGAATCCATTCATAGTTCCACTTTCCATCTGATGTTAAATTGTATGGGAACTGAAATGCATTATTCATCGTTATTCCATCATGGGTGCGAGGAGTCAATATCATTTCTTCCAAATCATTCACATTCTGAATATTGCTATCATAGCAAATACTAGAAACGCCAACCTCCCATTCACCTTCTAAATGCAGTGGGCGATTTAATTCTACTCGATAGTCTGATGGTTTATTTTTGGGAAATTTATTCATAGAAGCATTACTGGGCAAGTAGATTAGAAACGAGTCCTTATTTTCACTTTCCATATTATTCACATTGGAAAAATATATTAGCATACGTTTGCATTAACTCTTCATTCGGAAATGGAGTGTGATACTTGTCACAGCATCTTTATGAAAAGGAATCAACGCACCAGCATCGTCATAAATGGCAATATCAATTTGTGGGATGTAGTTTGATTTCAGCTTTGTATAATGCACTTTCTTGAAAGTATGCTCAGATAAAATACTGCAGCTCTTTGGCTGGTATGGTATCATTGCTAGCAATGGAGCTTCAACATCTCCCACACGTACATCTTCACCAATATTGGAATATATCTGAAAATAGTTAATACGACGCGATAGCGACATGTCTGCGCTAGCTTTGGTTACAGTACCACTTTTAAAGATATTTTGGTCAAAACCCAAAATGTCCATTAGAGTTTTATCCATAATTAGTTCAATACCTTTTCCACTTATAGTGAGAGACAAAGTACCTTCTTTTTCAGAAAATGAAATATGTTGCTCATTAATCACTTCATTTAAATAATCTACAACCAATTTAACCGAAGTAATAATGCGAGGCATCAACACTCTTGTTTCATGTAAGAAACCACCAAAAGGCTCTACACACTTTCTGTATAAAGATACGGCCCATTCTGTATCAAATTGATTTGGCCTTTCACATGGTAAATGTTGCATATCAGATTTTCCATGAACAGCTGCAGAACGATGTCGTAAGAACTGATGAAAATCTTTTGAACAAACTAATACTAGATCATCATCATTTAATTTGCTTATTGCAATATGATTAGATGATTTGATATAAGTCAATGTTGCCACTTGTTTACCATCAACTCGAAGGAGATAATTAAATTTCTTCAATAATGTTTCAGGAGTCATGTTTGTCTTTCTTGGCTTAATCACAATCTTCTTCACCAACGTCTTCTCATTTCTTGGAATAAGATCTACATAATAAGCTTCCTCTCGATATATTAACTGTTTATGACCACTTATGTGGTAATTAACGTTAAAATTATCATAGCTTGTTAAGGCGCTAGCGAGGTAGCCTAAATCATTTCTTAAACTTGGACTTAAACCAACAATCCAATCTTTCTCAACTACATGATGTACATAATTATAATCATCATTGTGCGGAGTAAATTGGACAATATGTTTACACGCTTTATTCAAGAAATCATATATAAACTTTTTACATGATAAGAGATCTTTCTTTGACCACTGTGGAATGTATACTCGGCACCCCTTTTCACATTGATAAGCAGCTGTACGCCTCATATTAATAGTCATCACCTCATGATCAAAAGTATAGACACAGTTGCTATAAACAAGTTGAGTGACACCCACTTCCCAATTCCCATTTAGCTGTTGTGCATGATCAATGGGAGTAGAAAAGAGTGCGGCTCGATTACTAGTAAATCTCTTTGTAGCCGCATTGCTAAGCAAAATATGATAAAACGACATTTTTATATTGCTAATCTGCAACTTTGCATAACATCATGAAGACTTGGATTTTGGACTCTCTACAATATATCAGAGTTGATCGTGATGGAAACGTACATTTCAAAAATTCTCATGGTCATACATCAAGAGGTATTACATTAACATGGCGACAATTTGTCAACCTCAATGATATCATGAGGGATTTGGAATATTTTGAAACATTAAGATTCATCTCCTTGGGTGATCAAGTTTGGCTTCAACATTACAGAAATGAAATTCAAATCTACCATTCTCATTCCGCAAACTGTTTCTCATTTCGCAAATACAATTGGGAGAAGTATAGAAGATACATACATCGCTCCATCATGACATTTATTCGTCGTGAGTTCATCGCCCTACTATGCAAATCTTAATCAGATATGATTACCACGCACCATGAGTTGGAAATTAGATTCCCTACAACGTATTGAAACGGATCATGATCGAAACGTCTATTTCAAAGATTCAACTGGAAATGTGAGAAGAGAGTTTGCTTTATCTTATCGTCATTTTCAATCTCTACATCATATCATGAAGGACTTGAAATACTTCTATATGAAAAGACATTCACGTATTGGAAATCGCATCTGGCTGCGCGTCAACAATCGGCGAATTCAACTCTATCATTCCCAACTTCATACTAACTTCACATTTCATCAAGGTAGTTGGGAAAAGTATAAAAGGAAGGTACATCGCTCAATTTACTCATTCTTTCATCATGAAGCGCCATCGCTACACCATCGTCAACATTCTCCGTCGCTTCAGACTCTACACCAAAATCGATCTCACAACATTACGCCAACAGCTTCCAAACAGCAAGTATTACCCGGGCCGTCCTCAAATGTTAGTGGTGAAGATGAACAATTCACGGAATCTTCAACTCTTCCCAAATGGGACTGTACAGATTCTCGGCGCCCTTTCTCATTCATCGGCGCAGTCAATGCGCTTAGAGCTACAAAGACTACTACGTCGGATATGGAAGAGGGAGAGGTGTGTGATGTCGAATCTGACTGTGGACAATATGGTGATCTCTACTCAATTGAGTGACAGTCTATCATTTTTGAAGATTCGTACCAGCAGTTACAGTTTGTGTTATGAACCCGAACTTTTTCCTGCAGCTCTCATTAGTTGTTGGTTGCCTGTGCATGTGGCAATCTTTCATAATAGTAAAGTGATCATTACTGGACTAAAATCTCATGAACAAGCAAATATGATCCTAGACTATCTCATTGAGTATGTACGTACCCAGCGGATTGTAAAATAAAAAACAATTTTTTCCAACATGATGTTTTTATTTCAAATCATGATAGAACTTACAAATCATTTTTTCATTAGAGGATGGATTACATGAAAAGTTTTGAATAATAGATGCAAATCGAGATACATGTAAACGTTTTAAGATGAAGTACAGTACAAAAGCACCACACGTTGATGAAAGTGGATGTTGTAGTATGCGTTCATTTCGCTGATATTGACGCGTATGTTTTCTCAACCACTGCTGTGTTGGTATATTTGGAGGTTGAGCAAGAGAGTCAAATAGTTCACCACGTCGGTCTTCTCCAATAAAGATCGCTTTCCAATGCTCACCGCCTAAATTCTGTGAATGAGTGTTTAGCACAATAAAGATGGGATAGTGATTTACTGCAGGTGGTAAGGTATCGAGTGAATAGACATTATCGAAAGCTTTCAACGTCGCTTCGTCTGCATTACGCTGCACTTTAGTCTTAATATCGTCAGCAGTCAACCAACTCATTAACGATTATACTGAAGAATCACGTCACGATACTTTGTAATTTCAATATTTGAATCGAAGACTGCATAAATTAATACATTGATCGTCTCAGGTAGTGTTCTTTTGAACGTCAAATCCAAACGAATATTATGAGGCACGTTCGCTTGACGATAGGGTGCACTAATATCGCTGTCAGCAGTTAAATCAAATGCATAAATAGTATATCCACTCTTAAACTCTTTCATAGTAAGTCCGTTGGTGTCATCCGTATTGTAAAAGCCAAAGACATCCATAAAATCAACATAACTGCGCATAAATTGATCTGAAGCAAAATCTGGTTTGTAGGGTGGACCAGGATGACTCACACCATTTACACGTAAAGCAATTTCACTTAACTGATTGTGTTTAAAATTGAAAGGATTCTTCTTTATATTACCATTAAATGCATCATTTTCAACCATTGCCACCATGAGGAGCTTCGGTGCTTCCGATGGAAAGAGGCCATCTTTCATGAAACTCTTTTGATCTTTCGGAATTGTAAAGGTGAGAAGCTTTGTATGCTGAATGGGGTAAATGGCATTTTGGCGGTTAAGGCCTTCAGCATGCCCTCTAATGACACTTGGATTCGGTACTACTCGACGAATGTAAAGTGCAATATCTTCCACATGAATTCTAAAATTGTCAACTTTAGCAAATGCATTCAGCGCAAATTCAGGCTTATTCAATGTCAGCTTGAGTCGCATGCTGGTATTACACAGTAAAAACTTTGACTGTCTAAAGAAGTCTAAATTCAGCGGACCATATAGCTGACATACTCTACTATCTTTAATCATAGCAGATCGCTTTACAAAGCCACTGTTTGTTTCAACATCAAATTTTCCTGCTTCATCTCTGTACCATCCCATGGCTTCCATATGACTTTTTTGTGCTGCTGGATGAAACTGTGATACATGATTGAAATATGATTTATAGGGATAATCGCTTTGACCACCTTCCACTTGCTGCTCTCCAATCGTTAGAGAAACATCACGAAGTAATGTAGTCAATGGTAAATTGTTCAGTCCAACTTTATGTGCATCGTCAATAGCAGTTCCATCTGCTTGCTGAATTCTAAACCTCAAATCAAGCATCGCATAACTCAAATCTATGTAGTCATCACTACCACCAGGAATAACAAATTCAATGGGGCCAGCATTCTCAGCTGTTCGAGGATGATAATCTACAATACTTGAACTAAGAATATCTGTCTGTATGGCTTGTTGATCGAACAAACAAAAACCGGAAGTTTTACACTCCATGATTAGAAGTTATAGCAGCGTCGTCGTTTAGCGCCTGATGAATGATTAGAGCCTCTGCGACGTTTGCGTGAATGCCTTTTGACTGAAGATCGCACCTTACCAGCTCCGCGATGTTTCCTCCTTCCTTTATTCATTCGTTTAGGTGATTTCTTTCCTTGAGTAACACCAGCAATGGTCTGCTTCAATGTTTTTAAACCGCGTTCCTTCCCACGATTCAACAAACTGCTCTTGAAACTTCTACCTCTGGAAAGATCACTAGCAACATCACCAGCAAAGCCAACGGCATTACTTAAAACATTTCGTTTTAAAGATCTACCGACATTGGATATGAGAGGTGCTACAACAGATTTCAGTGCACCAAGTATGCTACCTCCACGTTGGCGGCGAGCACCGATGTAAATTTGTCCTCCGCCACTTACATAGGAGGGTCGTGAATAAAATGAGGCAGTTGGATTCATAGCTCAAACCCTAAACATTGTTAGTTACAACTTTGCATGAATCACTGTCGATCACTTAGATGAAAGATGTCGGCACGACGCATCCAAGAGTTCATACTTGAAGGATAACCAGCCCATTTAACAAGACACCATTCTTCACCTTGCCGTTTTTTACATCGAATGATTTTCTCTACCAAATATGTTTCACTTTCAGTGACTACCTCAATCTCATCGCGGTAAAAGCTACCCTCAATTTCTTCATTATCGTAATCTTTCAACTTGTAGGTGGTCGGAGAGTCTTTTTGATTAATCCTTGATACTGTAAATACCTCCTCTGTCCAATTCGGAAGGTACCCTTTAGCAAAAACACTTTTCACTTTTGAGATACGAACTTTATCGCCAATTTTCACATCACTTTTCACATGAGTGCGTTTACGTTGGAATGATTCGCGCACTTTATCTACATTGTCAGCATTTACATCTACTGGTCTGAGTCCAATAGAACGATGGATAGAGTGATTGTAGGCATGGAGTGTATCTTGTAGAACCTTTGTCCAATTTTGTGTCAAGTTGGCAGTAAAATGTCGCCACAAGCGATTTTTTAATGTGCGATTAAAACGTTCAACGAGTGCAGCTTTATAAGCGCTCTTTACACTAAACAACTCAATGTCATGCCTCTCAAATAATCTTGTCACATGCTGATTTTCAAACTCTTTTCCTTGATCACTCTGAATTCTTTTTGGAATGCGACCTTCTCGAAAAATTGTTTGGAATGCTTTTGCTACTCCTTTCCCTTCTTTAGTTTTTAAAGGTTGAGCCCACGCATAACGCGAGAAAATATCAATGACGGTTAAAATAAAATTATTGCCCGAGTTATGTTTTGAAATGGAGGCAACATCGCACAAATCTGCTTGCCACTGTTCATCGATGTCATGAACAATATAATGGCGGGTGCGGTACTTCTTTTTCGCTTGTTTGTGGAGTGTATAGGTAGCCTGACCCTTTAACCATCGTTTCACTTGTGATTGTGGAAGACCACTCGCTTTTGATAATTTCTTGATAGATGCAAATCCTGCCGGATGTTTTACATCATAATAGATTGACTTCAAACGTTCAGTCGATGACGGCTGACTCTTTTTCCTCCTTCTCATCTTTTTTCTTTCTTGCCTTTCTACATTTACAACAACTGCAGCATTTAGCTTTAGCGGTTTTGCGATCGTGTTCACATTGCTTAGGGGTTTCATTATGAGAGCTGGCGCAGCAAGTGCAAGTGACAACGACATTCACCTCTGGCGGCTCATTACATGGCAAGCAACACATCTGCTTCATATTAATAGTCTGAGAACATGTATTTCCTAGGAGGAGCTGTTTTACGTTTTCCTTTTACCAGTTTTAGTGGCGATGTAGATCTACGTCGAGTTCTTCCTCTTGTTTGCTTAGTGAGTGTGGGAGGGGATGTAGCAGGTGACGTCTTAAACCAATTTGTTGGCATTTTCATCGCCTGAAGCATTGGAGTAGTAGCCACTGTTGAATCAAGTTCTTTCAATGTCTCATTATTTAAAGCAAATTTTGGCACATTATGCTTTTTCAATAGTTTAAGAAAGTATGACCAACCAGGTGGAACATAGCCCTGACGGCGCTTTCTACGTGTCGCATACTGAATCAAGTCTTCATAACGTGAAGCATCAATCACTTTATTTTCATCTGTAATGATTTCTCCTCTATCATTTACATTGAGATGGGGTTCAATACTGTTGAAAAGAGATATGGCATGTGCGCGAGATGCTAAAGGTGTAGCAGTCGATACAGAGTCACGCATCTTATTCTTCAAGTTTTTCAATTGCTCAACAGTTTCCGATTGTAATAATACAGCACGATGTGGATCTTTGATGTGAACATTTTGCTGATAATCTATTTCTTTCCTATACATTTGATTTGCAAGAGGTTGCTTTACTTGCTGCATGGCAGTCAATTGTACATATTCATCCTGAGGAATAACAATCATGCGAGAATAAGAACTCATAGTTTGTAGATAATCATGGGAGTTTTCAAAATATCACTTCGAAATCTAAATTCTTCCGGACACTCTTGCGTAAAGTCAATGAATAAGTAACCGTATGGTTTTTCAGTAGCTGCTTGAAAAATTTCAATTAAGGCTTTTGATCCTCTGGGTGCAACTTGTCGCGCTAAAATTTCAAATTGACTTTTATCTCGCGGATTCTTGAAAATAGCATAATAGTGTGTATTCAGGTTTCGTGTACGAGCTTCTTTTCCATCAGGAAACAAATTTTGTGTAATATAGATGATAAAACACCTTTTATGGTGTGCTGCGCGAGTGAACATATCTGTAACATCTTTTGAATTCTTACTTTCTTTTAATAAATCATCCAATACAACAACATCATTAGACTGAAGTTTATCCACTGGAATAATTCCTTCATGTCGAATAAAGTTGCGACTTTGCAATTCCTGAAACAGCGACGGTTGATAAATACCATAACACCAAATCACTCGATTGATAGGTTCCTTAAACAACTCCCTTCTTTTATCCAATAAATTCAGCGTGAAAACAGTTTTACCTGCATGAGATGGACCTGATACAGTCAGAACTTTATCACATTGAAGTCTGAAATCCATTTTATTACTTTGAGACTCAACATTTGCATAATTAACGCTTAGAGCCAAAGATATTTCCCAATAGGTTGCCCACGGCAGGAGCTATCATTGGAAGTATTGCTGAAAGGAAACCGCCCTTTTGTGTTAGAGTTTTCCTCTTTCTTTGAAGGGCGACTTTAGGATTGGAGATGAAACGCAATTTCGTAGCATATCGCTTAAGTAACTTTCGTTGTTTTGGTGCTAATTTCTTCGTCCTCAACTTCCTCACATGAGAAATAATTTCACAAATGAATTTATCGTTAGCATGTCGTATAGCATTGTATCGCTGATTTGCTTTCATTCGTCGGAGAGCTTGAATGGCTGAAGAAAACTTTTGACTTTTACGTTTCGTCATTTTACGTTTCGCCATTTTCCGTGTTAGTCTTTGCTAAAACCTATCTTTACCACATTTGCATAGGTACTAACTATTGCGACATAAGTGACACTCGAAATGAGCAATGTCACAGTGGTTACATTGGCAAAGTTGAATGCAATTACGTATGAAACAGCGTTGACAAAAAGCATGCTTACATCTCTTGAAGATGCGCTTTTCATTTCCATCCTTTCGCTTACATACATCGCAACACATAGTTTCACCGTTACTGATGTCTATAGCAAGTCTTTTTGAAGATATGAATTTGCTAGCCTTTTCTAAATAATAGACGCATGTACAGAAGGAATATACTTCGAGAGTGAGCAGACATAGCTCGAAAACCAGTTGTGCTACAATCAAGTACCACTGCATTTTCAATTTTTCTTTATGGAAAGTTGAATGTGAATATCTGAAATCGCTTCAATCACTAGACTGCTACCATGATGGTTAAATGCGTTAAGACGTTCAGCAATTTTTATCATATGTCTTTTAAAAAATTCTTCGGGGTGATCTACCACTTCCATTGAATAAGAAGCAAAATGGAAAGAGCGACTTTCCACCTCTTCCTTTCCAAAATGACTAAACTTAATTTTCGCAACTAATCGCGCCATGACAATGCTATCAGAGAATGTATTCATTAACTCTAGAAATAGAGTGCTAGCATCATCTACCACTGCTTCGATGTCGGTCTCATCTTTATGAAAATTTATCACATAATCTTGAACAGCTCCTTTTAAACTTTGCCTATGAAAACGTAATGTTCCGCAGTCGTTTGAGAAAGACATGATCGCCCTTTAACTAACCCATCCATTGCATGAAAACAACAACTCTTCTCATAGTAACATTTATTGAATAACGGTAACAAGCATGCATTATAAATCAATGGTTTGAAAGAGATAAAATAGATACAGCTGATAACTATCATACAGCGAGCAATGATAACCATACAGGACTTTGGCAGTGTTGAGGTAAGGAGGAAAGAAGCATTGGTTATGAACGTAGCTACTACAACGAACAGACAAAATAGGAACACACAAATCCTTAAAACGTTTCGTGACTTCATGATAATGTTGATTCACTCTACTATCCCAAGGCGGGAGCAAAATATCATCAATGATTAGATTGGGAAATACTTTCCTCTCCTTACCAGGATTATTACAAAAGATGCGTATAACATTGAAAGCAGCTAACCATCGTTTAAAGTCAATAAGAAGAGCACTCTCACAAGAAAAGCCATAGTCTTGCAAATATTTCAGATTAAGTCCATGAATGTGTTTTCTCGCCCATTGATCAACATTGGGATCACAGTTGGCATGTTGATGATAGACACTAACAATCTGATATGTCCAATTGTTCATAGCAATAGCACTGAGCTCCTGTACAGGTTCACCCTCACAATCCATAAAAATGATGATAGAAGCCTAAAACGGAAATTTACACATCTAAGGAAGCGTTCTATAACATATTACAAAATGAAGAATTACATCGATGCTTTTCACGACAAAATACACAAATGATATGATGGCAACGAAGAAGTAAAATGTATCTAATAAGACCACGTCTACGACACTCAAAGCACATAAGCGAATTGTCATAGGGTAGAGTTAGGAAAGGACTAGTAATTCTCCTTCTTTGATTTGCGTTTTGATGTAGCATTCTTCTCCGACTTGCGCTTCGTACCACTGCTGTTAAGGATTTGATCAATTATGTCGTCCACGTTGGGTGGTTTCGGAATATATAAAATGGATTCCATATGCATGGAGAGAGAGGCTATTTTATTATCCTTGTGTCGACCATAATATAGCCCATTCACTTTGAAAAGGATATCCCAAGTACCTTCTCCGAGCTCATCACATCTGATGGGTATTGAATGATCTCCATCCTTCTTATAGTAAGTACACCAATGTGATACCGGTAGGCAAATGTGATTACCATCCCAAATCTTTCTATAGGGAGTATCCTTGTCATCTCTCGCCTTCCACTCTTGAGCAAGAGGAGTAGGAATGTCCATATTTAATGTCACGTACTCCTCAATAATATCAAGTTGGTGGCGAATGTACGGACTCACGGGATCAGTATGTAGTCCCCATACTGATTGTGCATTATCTTGACATCCGTGGAAGGGAGCATTCCCGTTTGGAGTACTACGCTATGATCATCATAACGCAAGGCTTGTTTAAATTTACGCTGTAGCGGTGTAGGATTATGTACCTTGGATGTTTCTTCCACTGGCCTCAGTTGTAGATGATCTGACCGTAGCGAACCTTGTAACGTTTGACCGCCATTTTGTCCTACTAGTGCAGCAGATGGAGTAGATGCCTGAAAATGAAAAAAGATTGTATTAAGTTTACGTTCAAGGGAGGAGAGGGAGGGAAGTAGCGACTTACCATTTTAGTTGGGTAATAGAACAGGGAACTAGAGAGAGAGAAAATGTGCGTCCGTCACTCGTGTGATTCAACGATGGAATGATTCTCACTGTGGAAGGCTCGCTATTTATAAAGAAATGCTTGATTCTCATTGGATGATGATCCTCATTGGACAATAACATCAAGCTGATTCCAAATCTGGTCTCTGTTTTCCAATCCGATGCTTCGTTTTGAAGCTACAGCCCAAAACGTCCCAAATTCTAACTCTGTCGTTTTTCACCAATGTCCCAAAATCTTAAATGGCGTCTCACATCTAAACGAAGACAGATAGGAACAAGCCGATTCTTTCACTGAATTTGTCTCACTCTTAGCTTTCAAACGAGCTATCGCACGACAAAATCCGTCCACTAGAAGCCAAAATCGAAGCAAGCTGTGTAGGGGGGGGGGGGACGTCAGCCGAAAATTTTTTCTCTCCGATTTCGCTGGAAACATCCTTCCTAACCCAAAATTTCACGTAGATTCCGAATCTGGACTCCGTTTTCTCATCCGAACACTCCTTCCACTCGAAACAACCCATTTACAACCCAACATTCAGCAGATTGCACCAAAAACATCACACACTATAGCCTCAACACTAATCCTGGCGGTCGCCCAAGTCCACCACGACACTCTATCGTTCCAGAGGGGGGGGGGGACTCAGACCCGAAGCACCACGGCGGCCGACCACGACACTCTGCCGTTCCAGAGGGGGGGGGGCGCCGGTCGAGTGTTTGTCATTTGCTTACTACTAACCCAAGTCTCATCCATCGTAATGAACCGGTCCATGAAATTTTCAGGATCTCTTACGAACAGAGCCAGGTTGTCCCTTGAGATGAGAAAGCGGGCTCGTTTATTCTCTGGTGTGAGCAGTCGTGGCACCCATCGAGCGGAAACTTTGTTCATCCCAAGTTCATGATGGATGATGTTATGGACACGCTCTTGTGAAATCTTCAGTTCGAAGGCGATGTTTCGCTCGGTTTTACGGCGATCATCAAGAATAATCTTTTGAACATGATCGATCACATCTTCTGTGCTCACTGTCATTGGTCTTCCACAACGGAGATCATCTTCCAAGCTCTCTCTCTTCCTTGCTTGAATTCTGAAGCCCACTTCTTGACTGTGGTGTAGGACGGAGCTTTCTCACCAAGTGTTCCAACCATATCATCATGAATCTCCTTTGGTGTGAGTCCTTTCAAGCGGAGATAACGAATGACAGCTCGATTTGAAACGTGATCCATCTTACGCAACACTTATCTGACTAACTGACTGATAAGTTAGTAACTGAAGTTAAGTAGCTGTGGTTTACCAACAGTTCACCGGATCGACTGATCACTCGTCATGCACCGTCAGCACATTCCATTGTATCAATCCACATGTGCATAATGGCCTGGCTTTAAGCTTTCTATGTCAGGCCGCGAACTTATCAATCACTCCTCGTACATCGACAGCATGTTAACAACAGATAATACGCGATACTAGATGTAAGCAATCATATCGCTAACTGTCCCCAAGCCATAACCTTAAGTTTAGGGCGGCTCCTTTTTATCTGCTGCCACCCACAAGCATAGAATTGCTAGAGAGAAAAAGGAGGAGCGTTTCATTTCTATGCTCCAATCAGAGCTAAATACTCATTTATGATATACATTATTTATGTTATCTATGTCATAATTTTCATGCTTAATTCCATGCTATCATCTTATTTTGTTGTCATAGTTTTTGTATATATTTCTTGCAGAGATTATTTGAATATAAAAGTCATTTATCCCCTTGACAAGTCTCTAGACGAGACGTAACCGGTCGGGAAAATTCTTTGTTTTGATTGTCTTTCATTTGGCTTTATTATTTATATAGCATACTATATACACTATAGCATGTTTCTGAGTTTCAGCATCAATTTCGAGTCAAAGCTGACACACAGAAAAAAGTTAGCCCAGCTTGAAAACAGCCATTTTTGGCATTTTAACCACTTTGTGCACACATTTTAATATCTTTTATTTCTATGTTTTTCTTTGGAAGCAAGCAACTCATCTCTATTTCCTATTTACATATTTCCATATTCAGATATCCTTTTAGTGATTTTGTGCTATACTTTCCATAGCTTCATTTTAAATATTTACTATCTTAAGGACATTTGTAAATTTTAGTACAAGTAGATTTTTGTAACCCTGAGGATGGACGTTGTAACAGTCCGAAGTACCGGTTGTATTATTATAAAATGGTAATCAAAGTGTATTTTGCGTTTTTTAACAACTGACGAAAAGAAACTATATAGACAAATGGAACATCACTATTAAAAAGTCAAAAAGATCGACTGCGATATTTTATGCAACAGCACTTGCCTAAATATATATATATATATATATCTAACAAGAAAAATGTTAATAACTATACTCAGCAATCGGAGAAAAATATGATAAAATTTTAAATTGAAAACACGACTTTTACTTATAAGCATAAGCGCTTTCTTTTCTTCAGATGCTTTATAAGTAATGAAATTTAGATAACATGGTATTTACCAAATTTGAAATATGCATCATAAAGTTAGTCATTAGAAATAACATCGAAATTTGGAGCATATCTTCAAAGTCATAGGATTATGTACAGCTTAGATTTCTGTTAAGGGTAAGATAATTAATACTTAAGATATATAAAATAATATATATGTAATATATATATATATATATATATATATATATATATATATATATGTACATATATAATAATGATAATAATAGTTTTACTGCATATCAGACATATTCGGACATGGCATTACATTACAATGGGAAAAAAGTACACGTCAAGCGCATTTGATAAATGAGTTGCCATAACGGCTGGTCTTCGACATCACTTTGTGGCTAGTGTTCCCATGTCGACTGGAGTACCTGCTGGATTTAACGTTGAGGATAATGAGGATAATGTTTAGGAGATGACAATATATATATATATATATATATATATATATATATATATATATATATATATATATATATATATATATATATATATATAGTAAAAATCTTTTTACTTGCATTCCGGTTACTCGTACCATCAATCATATGTTGTCCATGATCGATTTTTAGGACTTTCCTATTTCAAAAGTTGCCTTAAAAAATCTTTTAGAAATTGCTTGCTCCAATATTCTGTTTAGTTTCAATGAGCAACACTTTTACCAAATTGACGGGATGCCGATGGGCTCCAAGCTTGCCCCGACTATGGCATCTTTTGCCATGGACCTTATTGAAAGTCGTTTCTTAGAATTGTCTACCTGCCAGCCAGAGTTTTATTGTAGATATGTGGATGACTGTTTTGCCATTTTTAGAGCTAAAAAAAAGACGGCGAACAGTTCTTAGGTTTTTTGAATAGCATTGATAAAGAGATCACTTTCACAATGGAACGTGGCTCTGATAGCTTGATTTTTCTTGACACTAAAATTAAAATTGATCAAGGGAACTTTGACGTTTCCCATTACCTGAAAGAAACCAACACTGGTATCTATATACCCTCGTGTTCCTCAGCGCAATTTACGTACAAGGTTGCAACTATGCGCGCTCTATTTTCGCGTGCTTACAAAATTTGCTCAAATGCAGAAAATTATAATAAGGCTGCCTCTCTGATTTCTGACATTTTTCTGAGAAATGGCTATGAAAAACGGTTTATAGAACGGATCAAAAGGCAAACTGAAATGAATCAATCTCTCCACAAAACAGTGTCTGACAGGGAGACTTCCAATAGTGTTTACTGGACTGTTCCTTACATTGAGAGTAAAAGCAATGACTTGAAAAGGAGGATAAAAAACATCAACATTGATCTTTCTGATAAAGTGAAAATTGTTCCTGTTTTTGTTACTGATAAAATCCAAAACTATTTCAATTACAAAGATAAAATTGCGAATGGTGTCAAATGTAATGTGATGTATTTAGACACGTGTGATCGCTGCCCAATGCGATACATCGGCTCCACGAGGCGCCATCTTGCCATTCGTATAAGTGAGCACTTGAGGGGCTATCCCTCTCCTACTCAGGTTTCGATGCATGATCATCCACCTAAAAGTGAAAATTTCTCGATTATTGGCAAATCTAGAAATCAGTTGTTTCTGGAATCTATTATTCTAAAGAATAATACAAATTATCTCTCTAATGAAAGAAACAGTTCATTACAACTGTACTTGAAATTGTAATTGCAGAATGCAATCTCTATGTCGGTGCCATGGTCAGACAGCTACTGGTGACTTGAACTCTTTTTATCGCTCTCATTTGTTCATTTCCCGCATTTTGTATATAAACTCCCATTGCTATTGTATTCAGGTTTTACCGCTGAAGATGGAATGTTAACATTCTGAAACATGTTCGGTCAATGCAAGAAACTTTGTTTTCTTTTTAAAAATATATACATATATATATATATATATATATATATATATATATATATATATATATATATATATATATATATATACATATATACATATATATTGATGAAATGGTCACAACCTCGGCTTGTCAAAGTGCTTGTCACATGAGCTGAGTAGAACAGCAAGTCCGAGGAGCACTATTCTACACACAGATGACTCAGACGGTGTCAAATTTCTCAAGTTTGCTTACCATCATCCTGTTATGGGCTACGTCTGCAATGTCCGCTTTGGCTTCAACAGCAAATGACAAATTATTCAATTTAAGGGGAGAGTTGCTTCCAAGTCAGCACTGTCAGGTCGTGGAGTATGAGATAGGCCCGCTTATGAATAAGGTTGTTATTGTGCACAACCAAAGATTTTCGAGAATTTTTTGTACTTACCGTTTGTGATGGAAAGATGTTCCTTTCGACGTAATGACTGGAATTATCCCTAGAAATGAAAAGAAAGACAATATTTGAATTTGGATGTAGCGGAAACTTTTCGACAGAAAAGGAAGTTATTTGTAACATTTTAATTGATTTAATTCAGGTCAGAACAGAAGCGGAAAGGATTCTATTTTCAGGTTATTAACAGATTTTGAAAATGACTTCAGATTTTTGCTTGATCTGAACGGACATTATCTGACAATGTAAATAGAATGATTAAATATTGAGTTGCATCCTCAGTTGAAAAATGGGAACAGACCTGAATAGCTGCTATTTCATCCAATATTAGGAGTCATCAGCAGGCCTAGCTTCTCTCAACATCAACACAACTCCCTATTCAAAATTGCAACCATGCCCGGGTAAATTTTAGATTTTCAATCAGCAAGTCAGTGAAACTTCGACGGGAAATCATTAAATATCACTTTAAGCACACTACTGGCAAATTGCCTAAGTTAGTGCGTCTGAAATAATTAGTAAATGTATCTTTTTGCAAAAACTGAAATTAGATGCGTTCCAGATTCAGCGACAATTACTGTTGATTGCCAATTGAAGTGAAACTCATCTGAGCACCACGATATTCGGCAAAAGTTCCCACGGAAAATCAAACACCTAGCTTTCCTGCTTTCCTAAATCTATCTTAATTTTCAAACATTATTACATCCGTACATTAGAACGCACTCATCATGCGAAACAAGTCAGCATTATGCGTTCCGATAACAACACAAAAGTGCCAAAATATATAATCTTGTGCAAAACGTTCGAAATCTGATAATGATGTGTCATGAAAAGTTTAAAAATTTGGATGATGAAAGGCTGGAAGGAGAGGGCAATCAATGGTTCATGTATTTCAGTGAATAATGTTAAATCACGAAACAGTACATTATGATAATTATAACCACAGTAGCGAAAACACATAACCACATGTTTTATTAAGAGTGGAATCCCAGATCACTTTACATCAAGCTATTCAATTCTAATTATAAAATCCTAATTATTGGTCCGGAACAGAATATTTATTAAGAAATAAGCAATACATCCATGTCATTGAGCAACGTACATTTACCACGTCAATCAGTAGTAATTGATGATGCAAATCATCTTATCTGCAAAGGATCGTAATTTATGAAAAACAAGACGCGCTAAATTGGTGATGTTTCGGACCTCGATAATTTCGATGAAGCTACACTGGAAACTTTAGTGCGATGTCTCGCTTTTTGTTACTGTTGAACAGTATTCACTGTCATTCGATGTTACAGCCAAATTTGCATGGTTGCAAACCAACATAGCTTTAGTTCTGACGTCATATGCCGATTTGATATATTTACTCAACTTAACTTGCTTGTTATTTGTACGCTCACCTGACTTGTCACCCATTGAACAAGTCTGGGACGAGCTTGGGCGGCGAGTGAGAGACCGCTATTCACTTCCACCAGTGTCCCTGAAGATTCTCTCTGAAAGACTGACAGAGCAGTGGCTTCTCCTTGAAACATCCTTCATTCAGAGACTTTGTGAATCCATGCCATCTCGGATTACTGAATGTATTGGAGCTAGAGGGGGGCACACGCGCTATTAAAGTTGAATCTGCTACATGCGTTGTTTTTCTGTGCTAGCGACTTGGTGGAGATTGTGACTAAATTATCAAGGTATCATACATACATGTATCTATACCAGTCAAAAATGAAGAAGTTAAAGAAGTAAATGTTTCAAAAATTTTGTCAGTGAGTATATTTACTGATCTTAGCAATGCTTCCAAAATTCAGTCTTTGTAACAAACCATAGAAATTTTGCTTCCAAACATCAATAAGAAATGGTATGTACAATAACGCAATCTGATATCATTATACACTGAACATGCACAAATAGAATGAAATACAGTTTCTATTGTTCCATCATTGCACAAACTGCATATTCTATCTTCATATTCTAATCTATTTCTATAACTACCTGTTCTTAACGCTAAATTATGATTTCCGCACATCCTTTTTAGCAATGGTGCTATATCTTTATGTGCTGAATTAAGAGTCAGATAATATTTTATTGAACAATCACATTGTGCAGATTCCAAATAATCGGTTCTAGTGCGACTTCTTTTGGCGTCATTTATCCATTCAGTTCTAAAATATTCAGTGAATCTGGTTTTAATTATATTCTTACATTGTCCAATAGCTAAATTTAAGTTGATTATGCTTTCTTCAATATGTGATGGATTTGATCGCTTGATAGGTCTTCCTATTCTCCCAGACCATGTGTATACGTAGTTATTGCTATTCGAAATGAGTGAAATATGATCAAAGCAAATTTTCATAATACTTTTATTCTCACTAAAAAGTATTCTAATCCAAAAATTAATTGCAACTTTATAGAAATATAATTTCTAGAGGGAGTAATCCAAACTCACCTACCAAGCGGTAGTTTGCAGTTATGGCTGACAAATGATAGAAACGCTTCAGAAATGAAACTGTATTTTTTCAGACAATTTGTTATGAAAACAAAATTCTCCACCGTACATCATTTTTGATAAAGTTAGCATTTCAAATGTATTTCTTACAATTGTTCCATTAACTTCAAGTTCTTCTAATTTTTTGGTGGTTAAATAAGCTGATTGATATCCTCTTTTAATTAGTGAAAGTAAATGTTTTTTAGTATTATTTGACATCCAAAATCCTAAGTATACTTGAATTCTTTGACTATTTTGAATTTGCTTTGTAGAATTGTTTAAGTTAATATGTAAATAATCATTTTCAAATGCATCATCATGAATCATGACTTTTGTTTTATCGTAATTAATTTTAGACCATTGACATTGCAAAAATTGGCCACTATTTATGTAGTTGCTTGAGCAAGCCAGCTTGATCATTACTCATTATAGGAGAATGTCATCTGCATATATCAGACATGGTATGTAAATAATACCAATTGTCGCGGTATCTGTGGCTTCAATATTTGCGTAGATTTCTTTCGCCAAAGAGCAAATTTTAAACTGTTTTCTTTCGTCCATTTGTAAGGAAATATTCGCTTACATTGAAACGTTGGATTCGATATCCTCGATTCCTTGTCGAATGGTATCTTTAGTTTAATTTTTATGTGTAAATGATCAGTATCCGAAACGGGATTACCAATTTTAAATTCTTTAAAAAATGATTCCCTTTACTCTTATATTCCCCCCTCTATGAATACATAAGCCACTAAATTCATTTTAAGAAAATCAAAACTATTACTTTGCACAATGCATTTCGTCGACTCTCATTCAGGTGCAGGCATTGGACTGCATACAAACTTTAAGATCATATATACTTAAGTAATTACACTAAATCTATGAACAAAATTGAGAGCATGCAAATATAGATATATGAAACAATTGAGTAATTAACCTAGGTATTAAAAGAAGCAAAAAAGAAGACTTAATAACTACCAAGGTGAAAAAGGTTGACACAAAATCTTTTTGCTGGCAGAAGTCGGGGTTTTCACGCAAGATAACGAGAGGCTTAAGAATCCCTAATGTCCGTCTGTTGTTCATGAGGTACTTAATACTTATTGTATTACTTAATACTTAATAATTATTGATTGCTGGTTGTCTCTCGTTATTGCAGACTTGCAAATGTCTAGTAATGCTACTTGCTGGAATTGTTGTAGATCTGGTTGGACACTTTAATGGGTTCGCTAGCCACTTCGGAAGGTGTTCCCAAACTCTCTCATTCAGACATCTTGCCGTCTTCCCAAAGTACTTCCTTCCACAGGTATAATGAAATTGGCAAATAACATTTGATGTGGAGAAGAGCGGCAATCTGTCCTTCAGAGAGCGCATCGGAATCCTTCTTGTCGTGAAAATTACTTTCAAACAAGCACTTGGAAATATACTAAATGCTGTGATAGAACTGCTTTTGAAAGCAAACGCACTTTTGTCACCAATGAATAGAAGTCGCAAGAATATTTGCTTCTTTTCTGGTCCGTGAACATCTTCTTTTACTGTCAACTCTTTTACTGAATGTTTGTCAAAAAATATCTTTGGCTATCCATTTACCGCACATGTAAGTGTTCTTTTGATAAAGTCAATTTCTTCTTCAACGAGTCAGGGGAACATATTCCATGAGCCCGGAATGTTTGTGTCTTAACTAAACCAATTTTGTATTGTTTCGTCAAAAGTTTGTGTATTTACTCCATGTTGGTTTTCAATGTTTCAAATTCGCTTAATTAATTTAGTATGGATTCTCATATGATCAAGTAATCAATCATGGATTTTTACAACACCATTTCAATACAGTGATATGTACACTTTCCTAAACAATCGCTATCCTCAAATCTTCCGTCTGCAATAATCAAGTTAGTCTCATTACAAGAAGTAAGTATATCATGGCCATAGCTATTAATTGTTTTATCTTCTGATTTTCTCTTTGTAAAACCATACTTCTTATTGTCGTTTTCAGTGCCAGTTCTGCCATTTCAATCCCCAAGTACTATTACGTTCTCCATTTTGTGTTAAAGAACATGATTTTTTATGTTTTGGTAAAAATCTTTATCTTTATACTTTGATTCCCTGTTGCGCTTCTATAACATTGCAGAAAGTGCACGCTAGTTGGTTGCTGTTAGCCGATAAACGTCAGAAATATAAAAACCGCTAACTATCTGACAATTTTAATTATTTCTATCAAACGACATTCTGCGGCGGACATTTTCATAAACGAAAATATTCATCTTCCTAAATCCTTGCTTTCTCTGTCAGTTTGTAGAGAAGAAAAGTCCATACCCTTACAGAAAAATCTCATGTAATTTCACGAGAAAGTGCGCTTGAAATTTCACGATAATTTGGAACCATTTCGCGTATAATATAGGAGCAATTGCTCCTGTATTTCATGAGAATCGTGAATTATAGGAGCAATTGCTCCTGTATTTCACGAGAATCGTGAATATTATAGGAGCAATTGCTCCTGTATTTCACGAGAATCGTGAATATTATAGGAGCAATTGCTCCTGTATTTCACGAGAATCGTGAATATTATAGGAGCAATTGCTCCTGTATTTCACGAGAATCGTGAATATTATAGGAGCAATTGCTCCTGTATTTCATGAGAATCGTGAATATTACAGGAGCAATAGCTCGTGTAATATACGAGAATCGTGAATATTACAGGAGCAATTGCTCCTGTATTTCACGAGAATCGTGAATATTATAGGAGCAATTGCTCCTGTATTTCACGAGAATCGTGAATATTATAGGAGCAATTGCTCCTGTATTTCACGAGAATCGTGAATATTATAGGAGCAATTGCTCCTGTATTTCATGAGAATCGTGAATATTACAGGAGCAATAGCTCGTGTAATATACGAGAATCGTGAATATTACAGGAGCAATTGCTCTTGTAATTTATAAGAATCGTAATATTATATAGGAGCAATTGCCCTAGATTTGTAAAGCATCATAATCGTTATACTTTCTCATTATACGAGTAGTTATATAGGCCCATGGAATTCATCAAAGCGATGCGGTAAAATTAAAACAAACCTGTAGATAGACTATGTACACAGAATATATTTGTAATTATACACTGGTCTGGCAACAACTATAACTGTCTTCTTGAATCCCGGAATTTGTTGCTAATTTTTTGTACTATGGCGGCCTCCTTAACACCCGGTGCGACAGCCTCAACTGCATCTGAAAAAATGAAATTATTATGGTTAGATTGGTAGATACCTACATAAGCTGTAATTGCAAATGCATGAACACAATAGGGTTTAATAACGGGAAAGCGAAAGACGGTTTTAGGATATACCAGGATTCGGGCATAGATATAACTTTCCCGAGAAATAACCGGAAAATTCCCCCCGATGATATTCGAGTTTTACATCCTTATCTCTGAAATAAAAATAAAAAGGCATAATATAGTTGGAAATGGCAAACAGATCTTCATATAATATTTTTCTATATCATTCGACTACATTGATTGCGAATCTGCAGTCAGAACTTTTAAAACATAATTTCTTTCTTCAGAATTTTACATGTACGTGATCGTTTTTTAGAAAATTGTATGCACAATATATGGGTCATTAATGAGTCTTCATGAAATCATATTTGCGATACATATTCCTACTCAGTAACATGTAATACTCTGTATGTTAGGATCGTTTATGAAAATATCGAAATTTTGAAATGCTGAACAATTCAGATGCTTATCTTAATTTTCTAAGAAATCAACAAAACTTTAATTGCAGCAAGTCCCACGGGCATAATATGGTTATAGAAATCACCAAAATATAGTAAACAGAATTTTTATTCGATGAAAAAAATTCTGTCTTCTAGATGTAAATTGATAATCTCTGAATATTTTGATTTTCAGAAATATAAATATGTAGTTTCACTATGTGAAACTTTCGCTTAAGTTAGTTAGCTATAATAGCAGATTTCATTAAATCCTACCTTTTATCCAAGTTTTCACTGAGTCACTTATAATGGAGCGGTCGTCGCCGGACTCCAATCGCTTGCTGGTAGCCCACATCTCCGCCATTTGTGCTCTGGTAAATGCTATGTCGAGCATGTGTCCAACTCGCTTCGTCCACTTTTGGCACGAGAAGATCAGGAGTTCCTGTGCCGGAGTAAGCGTCGGGACTTCTCCTACATATCGTAGGGCGTGTTGCACAGAGGGTTGTGAAGCTGGTTGTAGGATGGATTGTGGAGCGAGTTGCAAAACAGGTGGCGAATGCTGGGGAGATGACGATTGTGCTAGAGAGGGGGGAGGTGGTAGAGACAGTTGCAAAGCTGGTTGCAGGGTGGGTTGTGAGGCTGGTTGCAAATGCTGGGGAGATGATTGAGAGGGTTGCAGGGTAGGTTGTGGCCGCGGTTGCGTGTCAGGTTGCGGATCGGATAGTGGGGACTGCTTGGTCGAACTTTTGCTGGATAGCTGCAAAAAAAAATACTCAATCTGCATTGCTTATATATTTCATCGGTAGATTATGTGAAATAGAGTTGGAACCGATACAGATTTCTTCAGACCAATACAACGATCCGTTCCTACTCCGATGTATAGAGTGAACATTATGAAAGGTAATCAACACATATCTTACCTCACTGGTTAATACCAAACAATAAAATCATGAAAATACGAAGTTAACTTACCATAGACAATCTTTTATAGACTGATTTACTTTTATTTGACTGTCCTCGTGGAAGAATACCGAAATATCGGACTGTTACAAAACAATATATTCCCAAGAAGCCAAAGGCAATTTTCTTTTCAACAATGATTTACTTTACATGATTTACATTTATAATAAATACGGTACAGCTATATGATCTCATGAATTAACACTTTTTTATTTTTAGTCGTACTTGAGAACCAGTAACCTTGTGTGTTCTAAAGAAGGATAACGTGTTAAAAATATTTTGGAGTAATAGATAATTGATAATGTTAGGGTTTCCAACTTACTATGGACTTCAATGTGCGAGAAATTGAGTTTGGCACATCTTCGCACAGAACATAGTTGATGTGCTCTAATGTTGTGACTCGCATCTCCAACTGTCTTATCCTCCTTACAAGCTCGGTTTTTGAAAGCTGAAACAGTTCATCCTGAAAGAAATTACAATTGTAATTGTCAATGACGAAAAGGGCTCTGTATATTCACATTATGTCAATAGTGCTGTTCTAAATGCATACCTCCATCAAGGATTCCTCCAGCTTCGATTTTTGCCCTTGTAAATACAGTATCAGCGAAGTCTCCGCTTTATCTTTGCTTGACATGAGGCAAATTTACATTGTTCAAGATATTCATTCAGACACTTTTCGAACTGTACATGTATGTATTCATGCAAGCATGTAAACCTTTAATCTACATGTATGTTCTTAAAGAAAAATCGAATGGACATGTACTCACCATGAATTTCCACAACCCGGCCGTTATGTTTCTCCCAACCGCATGGAGGTACATTTTTTTGAACACCCTGTCCATAGTATCGGGCCCCATCTTTCTTTGTTGCTCATTTGTCTGGGATCACGAATGGAAGTTTCAGGTTCCACAGACATTTGCTGTGTATCATTTTCGGAAAGTTCTTCCCATTCAATTATCGCAAACTTCATATTCTAAAAAGAAATATAAATCAGTAAATGTTTGCGTTAATCGGCACAGGATTGCCGTGACATTATCAGCAGATCAGATGGTAGGACACTGTATGACACAGATAAATCATACGCGGTTACTGAATCATCATTATGCAATCAATCGAGGATCTGTATGTATTGTCTACATAGAAACTTGAATCATTATTCATACTGTTTACTGTGATATATGTATTGTACGCGAGATCAAAAGCGCCAGACTTCAAATTGTAGTAGGAAATCATTTTCGGTGAGGTCTGTTGAGAGTAATCTATAAATAGAACTGCTTAGCAGCAGAAAATTTTCATAGACTGGAGGTTCAAGTACATCTTTCAATATTAGAGGTCCAAAATAGAGCAAGAAATTATGGTACTCTTGAGCTTTCCAGTAGCGAAGGTGGGTTAACGTGCGTGGTGACCTTGAAAACGTCGAAGGTACTTTAAATTTCAGGAGTTGATCATTGACTCTATTTGCTTCACTGCCTACGTAAATTTCAGAATTTTCTCTTGGAATGGATGGCGTAAACCACAAATTTGGTAGACACCCAGTAACACCTCTGTCAATGCAATGCATCAAGTCAACAGTGAATCCACCTATATTATCAAATAGTGATAAGTTGCTGAATGCACTATAGCCTTTAATCCCACATTGAGCTATATTTGTTCTTGAGGCTTCATAAGCATGACTCAAAAATTCCTCATTTGATCTTAAAAGAGGCAAAACATCTTTGAATTTGTAAATACTAATCATTCCGTTTCCTTTTGGGACCCTTTCAATATTTAGTTTACACCATGAACATCCAAAATTACCGTTAAATTGTTTTATATTTTGCAAACCGCAACGTGCAACTGAATCTGCTACACAGTTGATAGGTATTATTCGGTATATGTCTTGGCCTCTACTTCAATTCCTGATGAAATCAGTCTATTGAATTTATCAATTAGTGGCTTGAAATATTTATCAAAAGATGGTTTTTGGTCTCCATAGTATATCCCTAAAAGAATGATGTTATGAAATTTCAAACGCTGCGGTAGTTCATTTACAATAGCCAATATTGGCCATGCGCTTGACTTGGCTGAATTAAAAATAGCAACGCCATCAGTTGATAGGGATAGTGTTATAACTTTATTGTTTCTAAAACTTTTATAGATTCTAGGAAAAGCCTCACCTGTAGCATTTTTGAAAAATGTATGAAAATTTGTAATCACATGTTTTAACTGATCTTGAACATTCGTATAGAAAAAGCATTTATTTTTTCTTTGAAAATTATCAGTCATAACAGTTTGACAAGTTGGACATGTCGAATCTGGCTCTAATGTTGATTGGCATTTTGAACAAACGTGTATCTCCTCAAAGTCTCTATACAAATTTCTAAAATACTTCTTAAAGAAATATTTCGTCCTCGTAACATTGTTAGGTCGAGGCAAAACAAAATTCATAAATTTCAGAAGAATTTCAATTCCCGTATAACTCAAACTCACTACTAAGATGAATGACAATAAAGCTATCATAAATTGATGGACAGTAATACAACTGGATTCATATAGAGGCTCGGAATCTGAAAACTCAGATTTGATATTGTCCGAACGGCTTGACCAGGTTCATCTTCATCATTATCAATATCATCCTGAAAATTTTCGAAGGTGACATCAAAATCATCGAGATCAAACTGATGTTCTTCATTGGTTTCGTGTGCACTCTCTACACCATCAGGCGATGTACCTGATGTACTTTCATTCACTGCGGGGGAGTCGGTGAGATCTTTTTTCAATCTCCACAAAGTGGTCTTAGGAATTTGGTTTGCTTTACCTCCTGTTCCTGATCTAATCCAATTGAGATAATCTTTCCTCCTAGGCATTTTGAAGTACTACACGTATTATAAACTATTTCTGAGATTAATTGATTAATTTTATTATTTATGAATATTTCATATAATTATAATGAACTATTCCTGTAACTATCACTTAAGACTAACTTGATGAATATATTTGTATATTTGTTTTCGTGAGAGTTAATACTTCTGGATAATTTCGTGTAAAACGTTTCGGGTAATAAATGTAGATTGTCAATAAAGATTATGGAATAAAAATCTTATGCTTCACGTAAGATAATGTTCAGATAATGAAAGAGATTACTTGAAAATCGTTCACTAAAACACCAACATTTGATTTTATAATTAACCTGTTGAGCCCCGAGGACGTGCAGAGCACGTCCTGTGATAATTGCTTCAATTGCCCAATATATCATTAACTACATGCTCTCAACTGACAAAGACGTGCAGTGCACGTCCTTTTCTCATTTCATCTAATTGACAATGTAGGAGATCGATTACACTCCGACAACTGACATAGACAAATGCAAAATCGTTTGATATGCTTTGCAATACATTCATGTTGCATACAATACTGATTATTTATGCAATTATAGATTTTATGGATATTTAAATTCATCCGTACAGATATTTTACTTTAAGTTACTTTCATGAATAAAGTATAAGGAACGATGAGTCAATTCCAGATTTTTATTCGAATCCTATTCAATTTTCAGATGATATTTAGAATCTTAATTATCCGTGCAGAATTGCTGTAAAAATACAGGCATGAAGTATAATGATTTCGATCTCTATGATGCTTATCTCACAGTGAGTTATTCTAAGTATAATGCGAAACAATGCAAAGCGCTATTGATTTCAATGTCATTAAATTTGAATCCCGATTGACTTCAAATCATCCGAATGCGCAGATATCTATGAAATTCTTCTCACAGTTCTGTACAACATAATGAATGCGTGGCTAATATATTTCAAAAATCGCTATTGGTTTCGCTGACGTCAATTATTCCGATTCAACATTGCATTGTATACTAAACTGTCGTAAAAACCTTTTTCTCAATTCAATCTCGTCATGCAAAAGAGAAGGTGCTTATCAGCGAAGCAAATTGCCGCACAGCTCAATGCTTTGGATGACAGTAGCTACTCTGAAGATAGTACAAGTAGTGATGACGATGAAGACAACGATATTCCCAACATCGCAACTGACATAAGACAAGGAGAGTGGACTTTCGTTGAAGAGAGCCATGACTTTCACGAGATTCGTAATTTGCAATTCACCCAAGAAAGTGGAATAAATCTTACTTACGATGTGCCATCTGACGTGAATAATAACATTGAATTCTTCATTGATTTATTTCTTGATGACAATCTATTCCAACTGCTGTGCGACTGGACAAACAAGAAAGCTGAACTGACATTCGAAGAGTGCGACGTGAGCCCCGAGAACAACCTACCGGCATCATTGGCGAAATGGCGTCCTGCTACCATTATTGAAATGAAAAAGGTCATCGGAATTATGTTATGTATGAAATTGAACCAAAAGCCAGAAATTCGACATTATTGGTCAAGAAACATCCTATATAAAAGTGACTTTTTTCAGAGTCCGCATTGCCTTCCTCGAAATCGGTTTGAGGAGGTCGTGAAATTTCTTCGGTTTTGTGATTACAGTGACTTGGATGATAATGACACTCTTCGAAAAATTCGCCCTTTTCTATCTTTTGCCCAAGAAAAATGTAAGACTGTCTATAAGCCGAAGCAAGACATTTGTGTTGATGAGAGTCTTCTATTATACAAAGGCAGAATCCATTTTCGACGATACATACCTTCGAAGAGATCGCGATATGGTATGCTGACGTACTGCCTATGCGAAAGTTCTACCGGATATACTTGGAACATTGAGGTAGCAGCAGGAAAAGAGGAGAACGAAAACATACTGAAGGACGTCTCGGATGATGCTAAAAACTTTACTTTCAGCGAGAAAATTGTGATCGCTCTTCTTGCCGACCTATCAAATTGTGGATATCATCTTTACGTTGATAACTTTTTTACAAGTGTCCGTCTGGCTGCGTATCTTTACGAAAGGAATACTTTGCTTACGGGAACTATTCGTCTTTTCCGTGGTGTTCCACAGATTTTGCGAGATAAGAACGTTCCGGCAAAATCACACGCATTCTGCAGAAAGGACGAGGTTTTGTGTGTGAAGGCAGTCGAGCGAAAGTCATCTGGCCTCAAAACAATTTGCTTGGTCGACACTGCGAACACCGCTGGTACTTCCTCGCATCAAAGGATTTTACGCGGAGGAGTTGAAGATAACATCAACAAATCATGGTCTGTCCTGGCATACAATAAAGGAATGGGTGGTGTGGACTCGCGAGACGGTAGTCTGCATCAATACAACATGGCAAGAAAGAACTACAAGTGGTTTACAAAACTTGGAATTCACCTGACACATGTCATGATCCGGAACTCGTGGATTGTATACAAAAGTTGTGGTGGAAACTGTGATTTCCTAAGCTATCAAGAAAAAGTCATTGAAAATTTTGTTGTGAAAAGTGGTCAAATTTGACGCTCTGGACCTTCGGGAGGTCGGTTGCCTCTCAACGCGAAAGATTCTAACAGTCTCCACGCCCTCAAATGACTTTCGCCTCGTCCGAACAAAGAGCGCCCGGCAAAGAAATGCCGCATTTGCGCGAGTGATGGTCGCAGGAAGGAGACTGTTTTTGTGTGTCCGGATTGCCCAACAACACCAGCGCTATGCGTTAATCCATGTTTCCGCATATATCACTCAAAAGACGAGGAAGATTCATAATGCGGCAATCATCCTGTTATGTTTAGTTTTTATTTGTTAAGTCCTTACTATGGATCTTATCAGGATGCTATACATGTATATAATAATAATGTTTGATGCATTACATAGAAAAGTGTTTGTATATATTTACATGTAAAGAGGTCACGCTAATTACAGTTGATTCAAGTTTTAATTGATTAATGAAGTTTCAGAGTACTGGGGCGAAGAATGGTTAGCATAATAATGGTTAGCAAATAATAGCTCAGCATTATTATGCAGGAATTTTGCAATCTAATGATAATTTTATATAAAACGAAGTCTAGTTTAGAATAGCGTAAATTTATACATGTACAGTAGAAGTTCATCAGTTATTTGGCCTAAATACATTTATTAAGTATAGTCCTAACCTACTACAGGTGTATTTTAGACATTAGTTTATTCATTTAAAGAATCCTAGGACTTCCAAGGACGTGCTCTGCACGTCTTTGTCAGTTGGTGTAGTGTATCGCAGGACTTGCTCAGCACGTCCTTGTCAGTTGAGGTAGTGAAAGTTAATATATTGTTCTCAGAATCTGCCATACTCAATGGGACGTGCACTGCACGTCTTAGTCAGTTAGAGTCATGTATGATTTTAAAAACTGGGGCTCAACAGGTTAAAGTGTAGCTGAAATTACACTAACAAATTATTCCGTAATTAAACATACATGTAGGTTAAACAGAAAGGAACCAAAATTGGATAAACTTATCAGGCTCAGTATTGAAGTAAATTGTTTTTACTTACCGGAGTTGTGACTCGTATGGAATTTTCCTGAATAATGACGATATCGCACTCGCGTTTCCTCAATGTATATGGCGCGAGCGAGTGTATCCCGTGTCCAGCGATGTACTTTCTTTGTAACACTTGTGTTGGACACATGTTGAATCATCGTTTCCGTTTTCATTTCACCAATGTTAAGCGTGTATTGATGGCGGTTCCTACTGATGCAATATTTTTGGAAGTTCACTGTTACGCAAGTGACTTCATCTCGATTGATGCACTCAGTTACCTTCTCTCCGAAACTTTGTTCTATCGCCCTTACACCAGTGCACAACATATTTTGTATCAGTAAATGCTTCTCGTGATAAGCGATCTGTTTAATGTTTGACAGCATCTTATAAGCTTAGTTATGCAACTTAAATCATATTCCATGAAGGAGCGGTGCGTTTGAAATGCTCCTGAAACAGTTAGTTATAGGCGCAAAATGCTCATCATATTACAGGAGAATGCTCTTGAAAATATAAACGCAAACTATTGCTCTTGAAACAGTTATACGCGCAAAATGCTCATCATATTACAAGTGAATGCTCTTGAAAATAGTTATACGCGCAAACTATTGCTCTTGAAACAGTTATACGCACAAAATTACAGGAGAATGCTCTTGAAAATAGTTATACGCGCAAAATATTGCTCTTGAAACAGTTATACGCGCAAAATGCTCATCATATTACAGGAGAATGCTCTTGAAAATAGTTATACGCGCAAAATATTGCTCTTGAAACAGTTATACGCGCAAAATGCTCATCATATTACAGGAGAATGCTCTTGAAAATAGTTATACGCGCAAAACATTGCTCTTGAAACAGTTATACGCGCAAAATTACATGTGAATGCTCTTGAAAATAGTTATACGCGCAATTTACAAGAGTAATTGCTCATGATATTATTGGAGATTTAGAAAAATGCGCGTCTAATTCCTTTATAGGCGCAATTGCTCGTGAAATTATATCAGATTTAATAAAATGCTCGTGTAATTCCAGGTATAGGAGCAAATTCTCTTGAAATTTCACGAGATATTTTCATGAGGGTAAGGTTGGCAATAAAGATGAAAATGAGACAGCATTCTGCCTTATCATTCGAGTATTGACTTGGTGTAGGTCACATTGAAATCAGCAAGTTTATAATGATGATATTGTCGTACGACTGTGTTTAATTCCGCCTTCCTGTTGTATGTAGAACTTCCTGGATCTCATAACAATCATTTTCTTGATGTTCATAGCATTCCTCAATTCAGATATGATAAGAATGATAGCAGGTGCAAATTTTTTGTTTCACAACTTCAGTTTTCAGATAAAGAGTCCGGAGTGGTAATCGTCAAATGCTTCGCTTAATGAATTTGCAATAGATAATATGAGAGAGAAAGAGGAGACGTTCAATTTCATAAAATAGAAGGTGCTACGTTCAGTTTTCAAAATGCATTTGGTGATTTTCGGCCAAAGGGACAAGGTGTCTTCGGGCAAAGGTGCAGAATCACATAATAAACTCCATATAATGCCGATGTGCGTAATAAACTGAACAAATCTGTTGTAGATCCAAACACGATCCAAACCTAGACAGAGGGGAAAATGTCAAAATAGCTTCAACTGCACATGTATGTCATTAATTATGCATTAACCGCCGATCGCGAGCGATTGTAAGCAACCTAATTCGTCAGAAATTGCTTGGGATAAGGACACCAGTCTTCGATCAAAATCTCGATAGCCGTCAGAATGGAATCGGCTTCAAATGCCTGTGAGCGTGATCGTCTACCTGGAATGGGACAAACGACCCAGAGAGACGTGACTCGCAGTTTACGGCCATTCTCACTATAAGAGCGACTTTTGGAAAAATAGGTTCAAAATTTAGAACTGCTTTGATTTTAACAAAATTGTGTCCAGCAGTTGTCACCATGTATGGTCATCACAAAATTACAGGGGTCTCAAATATCACCAATACTTTTGGTGAATTAGCTCTTGGAATGAACACATCAAAAAGTGATGTTGCGCACTAGTTATGAAAGTCGCTCACTTATGTTTCTTCAATAACCTACTCATTCACATATTTGAAAACCGAACTTTTAGGGATGATACATCTGAAAAGTCTGAGACATTCCTGCAAATATTGTGCATTTTATGACGGTCTGAAGTTTGCTGTTATTTTACGAAAATATTACATAACTGAAAACGGATTTTGAAAATAACTTCATGAAAAAATGGTAAGCAGCATTGAACCGAATTTAGAAAAAAATAAAAGTTTTTATCATGTATTTGGCTTCAGGTGTGATTGTTAAGCCTACCATTCGTTTGTAATCCCTTCGTCGTTTTGCATTTATGAAGGTTAAAATATTGTAGATTACGCAACAAAAAATGTTATACATGATCATATATAAGAAAGACAATTTCGCATCGTTGAAATACAATGTTGAAATACAAGCATCGCTGAAATAAATGTTTTTATTTATTCTGACTTAACTGAAGAATCTCCCTCCATGAAATCACTTTTAAAAACACGAAACTAAACCTTCAGAGACCTGAGGGGGTCCAGTGGACCCCGGAGTCATATTTTTCTATTTTACTTTTTGTGCTGAGGATACTGCAACCGCTCATGCCCATGTAAAATCATCATTTTTGACATTGAATCAGCATATGTCGTTTCATTTCAATTAAATCAGTATGAGTGTGGTAGATAGGCCAAGGGGGTCCATTGGACCCCCCCTCAGGTCTCAGAGGGTGTAGAAATTCCCATAACAAAATTTGTACTATCAGATGAAAAATAATTTTGTGCATGTCCACGATGATGCATAATGAGTGAAATTCATTTATTCAATGTTTACATCATGCCGTGCATGGGCATTTGTTAGAAGATTGCAAAATATGAATATTTTGTTTTCGCACATGATCGTGCATGACTGGTTGGCCTACATGAACAGATCCGCATAAATCAATGTTCAAAATGAAAGCCATCATTGTATTCATAGTTCAACACTAAAAATAATGTGTTGGCAAACTGAGATCTCCACAGCTGTTCTCAGGGTCTTAAAATGCAGCAATTATGGCTCAGTTCAGGCCTATTTTCTGATTGGTATGAAAAAATTTCAAAAAATGGCCAATGTAAGGGTTGTACTTCATGGACTAAATCAATTTCATTAAAATCAACTATCCGAGGTTTTATGACGACAGCAAACATCGTCAAACCGCCTCATAGTACAGCTGATACTGTGCTAAATGTCGTTGAATTACAAAAACATTACATTTTCGCATGTATTTACTGAGAAGACTGAAAGACCCTCAAAGGATTAGTTATATCGACTTGTTACACACAAGCATCATTGTTTTACTTAAAATCAACTTTCCTAATGATCTGATATATGGTTTTGCAGTGTACGTAAGTCAATACTTCCACCGGTATAAAAAGCCATAAGTTCTGAATATTATAGAGTCACATGCTAATATCAATAAGGCTTATCAAGTAACTAAAATGTGAAACACAAAGAGAGACCAATTGTCTCAGAGAAACAAATTACAATTCATTTAGTGCGACGTGATTCGATAGTGTACGCAACCGAAAAATCCGATATCAAACACGAAATATTTGTGATAAAATTGAAATTGGAGCACCCTGCAACCCCACTGCTTTTGGTATTATCCGACAGTCAGGATGAAACAATTCCAGTGAATCTCTCTTCATCTTTCACTTGATTAATGGCTGTTTTGAATTCGTTTCCTTGAGCTTGTGGTCCGTCTGGTTTGAGGGTCAAGCACCTGATGAACGCATGTGTAGACATTGTCCACAAACCTGAGTGTTTCTCTTTGACACCTGGTCAATCCGTTGATCCCCCTCCGGCAAAGCACCACAAGAGACTGTGCCTTTCCTCGCCGGTGGGACTTAAACGGCTTTTTTCAAAAATAAAATCGTCGGCTGAGATGTCCGACCAATAGCTGTTGGTGCAGTATACCGCCGTGTCACTGCAAAGTGTCTCTGCTATAGTATAAAGTCTGTAGCTTCTAAATATTTTGGTCCTACCCAGCTAGGAGTGGTCTGCCGTTTTGGAACTGAGAAAATTATACACCGGACCAGATTGCTCTTAGAAAATAATTGGAATGAGGACAACTTTTGTATTCTAAAAGTGGACATGGCAAATGCGCTCAACAGTATTTGCCGTCAATCAGCGTTGAATCAACTGCTTTGTTGCGATCATGTGCATCCTTTTGTCGAGTAAACCACCGAGCAAGGATTATTCCTTCAGGTATTGCAAAGGAAGTCTTCAATTCTTTTGACGATGGTATTCGTCAATTTTCAGAGAGAGTGTAGTCATAGAGTTGCTTTGAACTTGATAGAGTTGCATGAAACCAAGTTCAGCTTAAGCCAAGTAATGATGGTTTTCGTCTACGCTCAGCAGTAAAACATTCTCCAGCAGCCAATATCTCATCCGTGTTTCATTCTGTCTCACGCGATAATCCTAATTCCGCACCAATTGCAAACTCAATCGACCAATTCAATTGAGGAGGAAAAAGACCAAATCAATAGTAGTCTCTTATCTTTCAGACCCAAACAGTGCTAGCTGTCGTCTGCCACAGATAGAAAATTGTTAAGTCAATGAAAAGTCAAGCAAATGGTGTGCATGCAGTGCGCTTGAATTCAGTCAGTTCCTTCGATCCTCCATCCTTGATTGCAGCGATACCATCACCGGGTTTGGGAATACGTCTGTCACCTAACGAATGCCAGATATTGGCAAAACGGGTGCCGGGCATCTCTCTATTTCAGGGTGATAGCTGCTGTTCTAGATGTCCTGACGTAGTACTGGACCCATTTGGACTACACGCCTAAATACGCAAAAGGAGTCCCAATGTGATTTCAAGACACCATACTATCAGAAACCAACTTAGCAAGACCTGCCACTGGGCGAATCTGCGACCAGGCATTGAGAGGGGTGCTGGCTTGGGGTTGACAGATACACGTATTAATAGACGACCTGCCGACATCTTCCTTCCAGACTGGAGCCTTGGACGATCGGGCGCGATTGACTAAACGTTTGTACACCCGCTTACTACAAACAATATTTCCGTAGCGAGTGCAACCGCAAGAGTTTCCTTGACATCGCTGAAAGTCGCAGGCACTCCTCCAACAACTCGAAGTGTGCAGAACTCGGGTGGAGATGCCTATCAATGGTTGTGTCTGTTTCTGGATAACAGGGGAAGGATTTGACAGATGTGTTTTACGATTTGTTGAGAAATATCAAGGCAGACTACCTCCCGCTTTTCCCAAGTTAGAGCTGCAATTTCGAGGAAGTTATCATTGGCTTTAATGCGCTGCAATGCCCGATCGCTTTTGGCGTACAAGCAATGCACGATTGGGGAGGATGAGCATATCATTGCTGGCAAACCTCTCAGGTTTTCGCCCAAATTGTTTTCTAAATGTCATGTGCCACTTTATCTGTAATGATAGCTTTAAAGGAGCTTAGTAGGACAATGATTAGATAACTTTTAGGTTTTATAATTCCATTTTTCATATTTTACACTTACTATTTTAACTTCTGCAACAGTCATTGCTCATTGTTTTCATTTGTAAAAAGTGAAAGTCACAAATGGTCTTGAAGTAAAAGATCATATCAAAAAATAGTTATTTTCATATTGACTGACCTTCATGCGACGACGAGGAACAAAATTCATTTCAATGGTAGCGAAAATTCAAATGAAATCATAGATCGTACTGGGTCGGAATGACAGGAAACATTGATACATAAACCTCGCGTGAAGATACATTTTCCTTACCATTTCCTTGATTCCTGACGCTTTCTGATCAGAACAGCACAGACGATCAGCAGAACCAGAGAGATGCCGCCTCCTCCACCAATGATGACGTACAAATACGTCATTGACACTACAAAAGATGACGTGTGAGACATTTCTACGGAATGCAGATGTAAATCATATATTTCTCCTAGAAGGAATTAAAGATACCATCAACAGGCGCGGTGTGCCCCAGTTTCCACGGGGCCTGCCTCCCCCCAACTCTTTTATCGTGAGCCATGTCATGTTGCCCTGAAATGTGTCATGCTGTTTTACTTCATCAAAGATCAATGAACTGGAAATCTAGCGTCATATTATCAGCATGATATGTCTGTTCCCGAATTGAGTTGCGAGTACAGTTGCTTTCTCACAGGCAGAAGAGTGGAAGCCAAAAATTTCACGATATCTACCTCGATCTGATTTCCATTGGTCTATCAGACTTTCATCCAAGTCTCTGTAGACTCTGTCAGCTCATTATGACATTGCCTGTAACATTTGCAACTTGTGAAAGATCGCTCTCGGCACTCAAACATATCAAAAATGATTTGCGGACGATAATGGGTCAAGATCGATTGTCTTGTCTGATGGTTATCTCAACTGACTCGAAGCGTGCGTCTGACATCGATTTAGATGATGCTACTGAACATTTTTGGAACAACTTGCGAACTGTGATGTCAATCAATTTCGATTGTCTTCACGTTTGATTAGAAAAAATACCCTCTTTACATACATTATTTTTCAACATTGGAATACATGAACGGCTGAAATTATTTTAGGTTTTTATTTGCTGGTTTATATACACAAGTAGATCTCTTGTTTATTAGACTTATTTTATGTTTAGGTGCAACTAGATGTCATGTAACTGTAGTCCTTCATCACGTACACTGTATAGATCAATAGAACATATAATGTACATTCAATGATGTGTTTGACCCATTATAAGATAAATCACAAACTGTTACTAGCATTAGAGACCAATCTTCCTACATATCAAAATTTGCAAGAACAGTCGGCGACTTTTTTGCAATGTGTCGACGTATTAGAAACAAGGTCAAAAATTTGAAGTGCACACCGTTACTGACCATCACCATCAAAGCGAAGTATCACTAAAAGTCAAAGACTGCGTGTTCTTCCATAACTTAACTGTCAAATACAATTCTAAATTTTCAAGGTTGGGAATGGATTGATGCATTTTCCTCATTCATTTCAATCTACATTTGATCTTCAGGAAGAGGATTCCCAGTAAACATTGTGACGTCATTGCGACGTCCCATTGATGTCATCATGTGTCTGAGACGTCTATGACCAGAACGGGATGTCGCAGTGACCTCCCATCAAAGACGTCAGAATGACCGCCTGTATATGACGTCACTGTGACATCCAAAGTGTGACCACAAACATGATCAATGAGCCACAACCACGATGAGTCATGAAATTATGACGTTTACGCTATGATGAATGAATTCCACTTAATTGCACTAAGTTTTGGGACTATCTTTTTTAATTTCCATTCTCGAACTCTCGATCTCTCACTCACTTTATCTATCTCCTCGCTTTTCTTGATACTTTTTCTTCCGATAATGATTCTCTGTCATAGCCTAATTTCTCTTCTACTTCCTCTTCTCTTTCTCCCTATTTCTATTAATCAATTATTCATTGATTATTATTGCCTTGACAACTGATGTGTGGTGGTGAGGGTTTGATCCTGCCAATTGACAGAGTCGCGTAAGTGGCTCGTAGCTCAGTTGGTTAGAGCACAGGTCTAGTTAACCTTGGTCGTAGGTTCGAATCCTACCAGCCGCACATCTTTTGCATGGCAATTTGATCTATTGTTTATTTAATTTCATTGTTGTTAATATTAATCTCTCAACTTAATTCTTTTCTTCCTCCTCTTCTATTTCTCCCCACTTCTCTTCATTTTTTCTCTTGTTCCAATTCATCATTTCTTTTCTTCTTCCATATCTCCTCTCACTTCTCTTTTTCCTCCTCTCCTTTCTCTTGATTTCTCATTTTTCCTCCTCTACTCTGTCTCCTCATTTCTCTCATTTATCTTCCTTTTATTCTTCTGTTTCCTTATCAGCTCTTCTTTTTCTTCTTCTATTTATTATTCACCCATCAATCTGTTTTCTGCTTTGTTTTTATCGAAAATCGATGTGTCTTCGAAAATAACATAATGTAAAAATTCGTCACTAATTTCTACCTATGCATTTCTTATTAATAGGATTCATGTTTATCGAAGGGCATTTGATGAATCCCAATTTTGCGATTGCAGTTGGAATAGAATACTTGTAATTGCAATAGTTCAATATCATAATTCAACGGATCTCTTTTTCGGATTCATTCGTGCCCGTACTCGATGCATGGAATGAGTCTGTCTTTCGATGATTTAAAAGCATTCCAGCGTTGGCGGTCACGTCATTAAGTGCAGCCCTCGTATTTCATTTCTGAATAGAGGAGAACTGCGCACAGATTATTTCCCTACTGCCGCCTGGGCGAATGACCTTCAATCAACGCGTTACTATCGATAATCACATGACAGCGAGAGGAAACGTGCAAGCAGTCCTTCATTTCATTCATGTTACTCGCACTGCGCATCGAACGTGATTCATGTTTTGCGATACGGTTTAAGTGATAAGTCTAAGACTTAGACCAAACGACGCCTCGAGCACCTTTCCTTTGGACATTTGGAGGAACTTAAATCCACCACCCATATTCGACCTCCACATTAATCAATTCACAGATCATTTATTTCTATTTTCAAGTTGCAGACCAGCAGTTGACGACTAAGCTTTTGCCTTTATCATCTTACAAAACATCTTGTGATTTGGTTCACCTCATATTTAGTGACTTGACTTTATCTCCTACATTAGTCGCTGAAAACCAGGGCTTCGAATGTCATCTCGTGATCTCTGACAAGAAAATAGTCTAATGCAGTACAACAAAATGTTTTTTGATGATTGATATCTTCAATTGCCGGAGTTTACAGGTGAGATGTCTACTCTTTTCACTTCTTATTAAGTTTAAGTGAATTAACTACGCACTGGATTAGTTATAAGCCTATTTTCACGAAATTATTATAAATGTTGAAGCTAATTGATGAAATCGCAAAAATAAAAGAAAAATTATTTTAATTGTCCATAAAACATGGCATCATCTGATATCAATCAATTTGTTTCAAATTTCGTGGCTCTCGAATTGGAATCAGATTAATTCCTCCCGCCGAAGATAATTTACCATAATTAGAGGCTTTACATACATTTTGCCATGCTTAAAAAGGAACGCTGCTATTCGAACATTTTCATCTTCCTGTTATTAAACTGTTGTATGATCATCAATATAATAGTTAAAGTTTTCTACAAAATACTGAAGTTTGTACCATAGGATTATAAATGACAATGCATAGGCAACCATTTTGACGATCAATATGTTATGATTGTGCATTGATTTTTTTACGTAAGTGAATGATTTAAATGTACTGTAACAATGTAATAATGTAAGGCACAGGTATCTAAGCTTATTAAGAAAATCTAGATAATGATTATGATTCTACTGTATATTTGAATAATTGGACGATTGTACGTCACACATATCAGTTTGCAATATCGTAATGCATGCACATACATAAGTTTTGTTGAATAATATTCAAATAAACTTATTTTGTTGAATGTTATCAATTATTGCGAAAATGAATGAATAAATAATTTGCTTTTGCTCATGAATGTATCGGATGCAATGTATTTTTTGCCAGCCTGGATTTTTATGAAATGGTTGCAAACATGACAATATTATAATTTGCATATTTGTAAGGTTAGCAACACATTCTGGGCTACATAAAATAGGCCTATATTCGATTTAATTATAATAAAACGTTATGTTTCGTATTGTGTTGTAAATAGAACAAAACGTTTATTATTTGATGATAATTATGATGTCTAAAAAATGATTCCCCTTTACTCAGTTTATAAATAAAGCCACTAAATTCATTTTGATAAAATTAAAAACTAATTCTTGCACAATGCATTTCGTCCATTCTTATTCAAGTGCAAACATGCAGGATTGAATATGAAATACAAAATCTGAAATCATATTTCTACAGCAATGAATCTATGGACAAAAGGATTGTTCATAAATATATATTACTGTAGAAGTAGGCTTATATGATTTTAGATTTTGTATTTTATATTCAGTCCACGTTTGCACTTGAATAAGAGTGTGCGAAAGACATTGTGCAAGAATTAGTTTTTAATTTTATCAAAATAAATCTACTGGCTTTTTTATTTTTTGATAATTATGATTAATTTTATCATGATTGTGCAATTAATTGTGTGTAAATAAATTATAGCCGGAAGATGATGGTCGCTTGTCCCGCATTTGCTTGAAAAACAGAGGAAATACTATCTAAACAAGGAATTCTCTCATCATATGAATGTCAAATTTTATTGGGTTGTACAGTATTAATGCAAAATCATGTTAAAATTCATGATCTAATTTTACAGGCGATAAATATCCAAAGATGGTCAAAAATCAAAAATATATCAAAAACTGTGTCTCTGTCCAGATGCAGAGCATTGTAAGCATTCAAAATATAATGACAATGTGATTTTCTAAATTTTAGTCTAATTCTAGTTTCTAATTATGTCTTCAATTTATAATTTAGCTTCGATAGCCTCTAGATTTTAGGCAGCAAGCATGAAGAAACTTTTATTTTGGATCAGTTGTGCCTCATGTCAATGAAAGAAATCTTATATTTTACTAACTATACAGAATTATATATTGTTCATATTCAATGTAGGCCCTATATGCCTACATGTCGAAGCATCTTCTCTACCGTGACTCAAATTCAATAGGCATGCATTTCGATACCTCTGATGAGCAATTTCATCATATTAGATATTGATTTTCTAATATAGTGATTTCTCTTTTGAGCGTTGTATATGTATGCCTACGTGTATGTAATTTTTGTGATCTAATTAAAATTTTGCTGTTTCTTACTTCAGGTACGTCGTGCTTACAAAAGGCCAATGGAATATCGAAGAAGGATCCGTGATTTATCAGCGTCTGCTTTTGTCTCAAGTGGAACGTGTATGCAAACAGAAATACTTAGATAATTTGCGAAAATATAATTATCCACAGATGATTCCAATGTTTTCGCTATCTTCATAATTGGGTAAATGATTGAAACTAGTTTTAAGTATGGTAATGGGATGTCTGTCACGATGTCAAGTGACTCATTAGGACGTCTCGTAGGAGCACTTTGAAGACGTAGGTTGGATGTCCCGGCGGGATGTCAGACTGACGTCCTGTGAGAGTTCCGCTGTGACGTACGTGGGATGTCCCGGCGGCATGTCATACTGACGTCCTGTGATGCTTCCGCTGTGACGTCTTTTTTACTGTCAAATAAGACGTACGTGGGCCATCCTGGAATGACGTCGTCATGACATCCCGCTGACGTCACATGTTTACTGGGTTTTACAGTTGACTCTGCCGTAGCGTAGGAACCAGCTGATTCTAGTTGGTGATACTTCACCACAACGTCATGCTGCATGGGTCCTCGTAGTCGCATGTCTTTTGCGATTGTTTTGGTAACCGAAATTCAGCTTTTCTGCTATACATCCTGAAGTCTGCACACACAAACACCTATTACAATAATAGCTTTCCTTCAAAAAGCTGATTTGAATCTTTTGTTGCCATCTGTCGGACTTCTTTATTTCAATATGAATATAATTTTCTACGACTGTGTGGTTATTATATTCCCAATATTTTGGCTTAGCCTTCATCAAGGGATACAAAGAAATTGCCCTTAATGCCATCAAGAAATTAAAGACGACCTATCTACTCCTATCTATTCATTAGTATCCAGCTACTAATACAACCTAGAACCTTAGTGAGACATGTCGCAAAATCTATATTTCTGATAGACCAAATTATCACAAAATCATCCTCCAGGTGTTTCTACAGGGTGGGTAGTGGAAACATGTTTAAAACGTTTTAATGTCCTTGCATTCGGTTAAAACAATACAAATTTATAAATTCTGTCACTATGATTGAAAATATGTGTTGTAACAGTTACACGCCAAAGCCAGCAGCGAAGTATTGGTACAGGGCACCATAGAAGATTGGTTCCACACACCCGTCGGAGTGCGACAGGGTGTCTACTCTCACCCACCTAAATTAACATCGTCCTTGAACGCATCATAACTGATGCCCTCGATCACCATGGCACAGTCACCATCGGAGAACAGCTTATCACAAACCTACGGTTTTCTGATGACATCAACGGTATGACTGGAAATGAGGAAGAACTAAAAATAAAGACAAGACTGCGTCGATATGGGGTGCTTGTTTGCTTCGTGCTTGCTTCGTTTGGGGACGTAAGAAACAATTGAGCAATTTGGTAGAAAACCAAAGACTGAGCTTACGACAGGCCTACTTGCACTCGGAGAAGTCTGTGGAGGCAGTTCCGGTTTGTTTTTTCGAATAGTGCCCAAGTATGTCAACTGGTATGCCTGTACCAAATGCAAGCTTGAGAGGAAGTTATCTGCAATTATATTCCTCCCGGAATTAGAAATGGAATCAGTTAGTTCCAGTACCACCCGAGAAGCTTGCCCAACTTCTCGACTATTTCCTCGCCGTCCTGTATAGTCAGCATTGTAGCAATACTGACGTGCGACTGTCCGCCAGGATCCGAATCTTTATCCCATAACGACCGGGTTTGGATGGGATGTACATGCGAAATCCGCATCGGCCTCTGAAGGTTACAGGCTGCTCATCAATAGTCATATCACATCCTGGGACATAATTGGACTTGCATTTGGAAATGAAACAATTCCATATTTCGCGAAATGGCGCTAATTTGTCATCTGCTCTCCTTTCTATTCGTGTGTGAGCGTCGTCAAATCTGAGCTGAGAGCATACATCTGTGAATCTATCTCGGGGCATCGATTGTCTGAATATAGGTCGTCCATCTTCCAAACTCCATAATTGACTGATTGCCTCATTCTTTGAACAATTAACTCCTGATAGAAGGAGGAGACCAATAAATTTTCGTATTTCTTCTTCGTCTGCATCTTTCCAGGCTGAATTTCGACGACGTCCTTCTGTATTGGTATGTTGCTTGATGATACGAATCATGCGAGGTGTGATAAAGTTCTCAAATATCTCATTCGCCGATGCAGATGACTGTCGAATCTGTCTTGATGGTCCTGGATGCTGCCTAAAAATATTAGCAGCTCTTTGACGACCTAACGTGTTGTATGGTGTTTTCCGCCAACGAACCAATCCATTCCTTGATATCATTTCGGCTTCATTTTCATCCACCTGCGCAATCGTTTCTTCCTCAGAGCTTGATTCAGATTCACTATCTTCCGTGCGAATTCTCTGCGCCATGATGTGAATATGACCATGTGCTTTGCTGCGAGAGAAGATATACCTGAAAACAGAGTGAATGGTGAATTTGTTCGATCATCAGCCAATCACAGCTTTCCGAACAAAGAAATGTGACACACATTGTCAGCGATTGTATCAACCGAGTGAAATAATAACCTTTCGAATAGGGTTTGAGTTTTGCTACTGTTGACACCTTCTTGTAATTGCATTTGTGCTGTCACAAAAGTACTTTTATCTTGGCGAATGCAGTCAAAGACAATGAGGATAATATAATAGACTGCAACTTTGAGCGAATCCTGAAATATCTATGATCAATCGTTAACTATCTATGTATGGTAACTCCTATCTTTCAATGTATAATAATTATCCGATATCTTCATTCAGTGAAATGAAGTTCATTCCATAACATGCAGAGATAGGGAAGTTTCCAGTCATTATATATGATTCATAGTCTTTGAACACAGCGCTACAACTGCGATTTATTTGACAACTTGTTACAAAATAAGCAATGTCACAAAGTTGAAAATTGATATACTTCAATGATACATCGGAAAAGTTCATTAGGTCAGTTTGACCCATTTCGTACTAAGTGTGTAGTGTTTGACAAAACATTGTTTTGAGTTTCTTCTATGTGAGATACAACGTTTATAATTTGGTTATCTACTCAAGATACGTAAAAAATAAAAGTCAATGAGTTACAAGTTCATTCGTTTATATAATTGAGATCTACAACAATTTGAATTCAAAAAATGGGTCAATCTGACCCGTCCGTAGTTAGAGGGTTAAGTATGCCGCTTTCTTCGTGATAATGATATCTGCTGCTGTATATATTCGGATTATATCGTTACCTGCTCGGACTTACTTGCTTGGGTGATTTCGACATTCGCTTTCCGGACTACAGCGCTTATGATTTATATTTACAACACTATATGCGGTTATATTTACAAGACTGTTCCTTCCAGTTTGCAACCTTCCTCAGTCGTCAATGCATAGTCATCGTCTCGCCTCCGATTTCCAATTGCACATTTATCCCCTCTTAGAATTCTGTCGCCGCTATCGCCTGCACATTATCTCTACATCGCTTGTGTGCTTGCAACGCAGTGTGACGTGTTTATGTCCTGCCCTCTCGCGATTACTTTTTGTGACCCTACGCGAGCACCGCGCTAGGGTTTTACTGTAAAGCTCTCGCCAATTGTTACTTTGTAAGATTAATAAAGACATCATTATTATTATTATAATAAAATCTCCGCGATATCCATGGATTTTTCAAAATTTTCGATTTCCATTCATAGATATCTCTATGGATCTCCATATCCATGGCAAGCCTGGTCATATCTGCTGTTTGAAAAGCAGGAATGCTTTTGTTGGCAGGTATTAGCATATTTCCATTTCCGGACACTCATATTTGCGAATATGAACTCAACTGACTACTGCGATTTGATTGCCCATCGTCTAGCCAAAAGGTATCCTCAGCATCCACTATAATCTATCGAGATGCTCACTTCAATATGGCACTTTTCATTATAAAATCAAAACTCTGACCAAACATTTCAAGTTATCCTTAATAAAGTTAACTTAAGCTCACTTGTGTTCTGTCACTCTCTTTATATACTCGCCACGGCTGAATCTTGTGTGAGATGCAATAAAACCATTATTATTATTATACTCAGGTCTACTATATTCATGCAAAGGTTAATTTTGGTAGATGACTAAGTATATTAGTATACATATATAGTTTACATATACAGTTCAGATACATATGTGGCTTTGTGAATGACTGAATATGCTAGGCTCGACACAATTTTAAACTAATATTTTGGGAATCCAACTACGGTGACTGTCAGTAAAAATATAGTCTGCATGTATACATGAAATGAATTTCAAATTTCGATCGAAAAACATTGCAAGCTTTTATACATGTAGATAGTCAAGGGAAATGGGATATGCAATTTTGATGAACAAATTTTAACTCTATCCAAAAGGAGCACATGCTACATCGACAATTGCTACCTGTAACTGCACACAAAGCACACTCAGACCATGACTACTAGTGCGAACAGTGGACGGACATTCATCAATCGAATGATCCATACTGACTTTTCAAACTGACTTTTCCTTTTCTCTCTTCCTTAGTAGCATTTGCAAGCGATAGGCGACATTTCGCAAAAGACTTTTTACTATTATTATTTTAGCAAGCCCCTATTTGAGGTATTTTCAATTCTTAGAATCATGCAGGTGAGGTAAATAAGAGGTTTTCTTATTTCTAAAGGTCACTAACTTTCATTGGGAGAAGTGCATTCCGCATGGATTTTGAAATTCTGATCACTGTCGCTACTGTTTACACCTCAAATGCAACACATATGAACGAAAGTAAACACTTTGGAATTCTAGAATTTTGGAATTGAGATCCTTTTATTTGTGTCAGGCGAAGAAAAAGGAAAAGACTCCTTCGGAAGAAATAAAGTGACAGGTAAATTGACCACTTATTTGATAAATCTGAAATAGCTATAAATCGACAATACTTTAATCCACTGTTATTATTGCGCACAACATTGAAAATACATGAGTAGTATATAGTGTGACATCCGGCGCGACGCTTCGCTTCGCTTGCGCCGGATGTCACACTTTTGCGGGGTTTTTTTAAAATTTTACGTGGTCTATAATTTTCAAGAAAATTTAGGTAGACTCCAAATTTCACGTGGCCGAAAATTTAAGTAGTGACAAATTTTCAAAAAATCAAAATTTCAAAAATTTAAGTTGTCTCCAAATTTCGAAAATTTAGGCAGACGAAAAATATCACGTAATCGAAAATTTAAGTTGTCTCAAAATATCACGTAATCAAAAATTTAGGCGGTCTCAAAATATCACGTAATCGAAAATTTAAGTTGTCTCAAAATATCACGTAATCAAAAATTTAGGCGGTCTCAAAATATCACGTAATCGAAAATTTAAGTTGTCTCAAAATATCACGTAATCGAAAATTTAAGTTGTCTCAAAATATCACGTAATCGAAAATTTAGGCGGTCTCAAAATATCACGTAATCTAAAGAAAATCACGTGGTCGAAAAATATCACGTAGTCGAAAATTTAGGTAGTCCAAAAAATATCACATAGCCTTAATATACCAGAAGATTGTATTCAAAATATGTCTTTAAAAATGGAAACCTCAGAAATTGAAGAAGCCTCAACAGGGACGGCGTCGACGGCAACGGCGACGACGAAAATGGAAGAAACAAAAGTGGAAGAAATCGCAAGAATATATCCTTCGTTATCACAATTAAAAACAAGTGAAATGGACATTGAAAAAATGAACAAAGAAAAACATAAAGATAGAGTTAGGTATATGAAAGATAAGGAATCTCAATTATTATTAAGATTAGAGCATTATAAAAAATTAAGAAAGAGATGGTCTAATGTTAAGAATGTAACACAAGGAATTGGCATATTCTTAACAATAAGTTTAGGTGCTTTAACAATTGTTATATCTTCAGGTGTTTTAGTAATTCCAGTAGTTGCTACAGCTTTAACAGGTACGGGTGTTTTTGCAACTTCACTTGTTACAATGTTAGATAAATCTTTAATAACTAAGAAACGAAAATCATTAAAAACTAAGCATTTACATATTAAAGAAGTCTATGACAAATTGCATTACTACTTTCAAAGAGTATGTGATGATAATGTTATTACGTTAGATGAGATTGAAAAATTTGATCAAATAGCTAATGAAGTAAATCAAATATCATTTCATTTAAAGACCGAAAAAGTTGATGATAAGAATAAACAGGATGGTAAAAATTCTAGTGATGGTAAAATTTCTAATGAAGAAAATGATAAAGTTTTTTTAGAAGAGCTAAAAACTTTAAGCGAAAATTTAAGCAAAACTTTATTAAACAAAACTTAAAACGAAAAGATGTCAGACAACAAAGCAATAAAAAATATTCTTTTCAGTAAAATGTTTTTGTTGTATTCCAATGTTACCACAAAATTCAAATATTATATTTTAAAAATGGATAAAATTAGAGCTGATAATTTTAAAAGAATAAAACAATTAGAAGAGAATTAGAAGAGTTAATAAAAGAAAGAAATATTATGAAAGAAAATCATCTTCAACATAGAATGATAAAAGCTGGTATTCAATCTGATATGTTTGAAAAAATGCAGCAAACCGAGCAAGTAAAAATTGATTTTGAAAAAACTATGAAACCATTTAAAACTCTTGAGAAAGAACTTACAAATAATGATAAACAAATTGATATAACAGATCCAGAGCACAAAACTATATTAGATGACTATGGATTACTAGAATCAAACATTAATAAGAAATTACCAAAATCTATGCAATTTGAACATTCTATCTCATTTATAGATGGAAAAACAATACCTAGATTTTATCTCGGGCAAAAAGAAATATTTCCACAACCTTTTCGAGGTTTAATTTTTTCACCAGATAAATCTCCTTTTAGTTTAGATAGAAATTTTGTTGATCTTTTAAGAGGAGCAGATTTAAATAATTATGCTGTAGATGATCTCATAAAATATAAAGCTATGTTAGATAGAATTGGTGCAGCAAAATCTCTTAACCGTTATAAACAATTAGAAAATTTATTATCAACGGGAGTTAAAGTAGGAAAAGGTTTTAAAACAGAAACAACTGTATTTTTACCAGATGATCCACAAGAATTACTAAATAGATTAAATATTTTAATATCTGCAATAAAAGAAGGACATAATTCTAGTTTCAATGAAATTCATGCTATATTGAAAAGACTGTTAGAAAAGAAGATTCTAAATGAAGAGGATTATAAAAGTGTAGCTGAAATATGTTGTTGTTTTTAATTTTTTTTATAAAAGACATTTATTCAAAATTTTAACTAAAAAATGTGTTCAGCAGATTTAGACAAAATTAATAATCATTTAGAAAATCTAACAGAGATTTTGGGTTCATCAAAATTTAGTACGACGTTAAAAATTATAACAACTACTTCAGCACACACTTGTAATTTAGAACCCATTCTACATTTAGAACAAAATAAAAATTATCAAATTGCATTGACTAGTTTCTCCACATTTAACACTATTCAAAACGTTATCAAAGATGTGAATGATCTATTTAGATATTCTACTGATAAAGGCAAAACGTGGAAAATACTAACTTTTCTTCCTGGTTCTTACGAAGTTGAATCAATATCAAATGAAATTAAGAGACATTTAGGTATACCATTTAAAGATAAGAAACAATTACATTTTGCAGTTGAACCGGCAGTTAATAAATTTTCTCTTACTTTAGACGAAAATCATCAAGTTGATTTTAGTCATGATAGATCATTGTCAAAGCTATTAGGATTTAACAAACAAACTTATAGTCAAGGTTATCGTTTAGGTGAGAAGATTCCAAAAAAATAACTGAAATAAATTCAATTGTTGTACATTGTGACATTATTGAAGGAGGATATATAAATGGTAAATTGTCAAATTTGATATTCAGTTTTCCAGCTTTTACTGTACCCATTGGTTATAGATTAAATGTAATTCCACAAGCATTAATATATTTCCCTATTACAAGAAAAACTATCAACACCTTATAACGGAGAAGATATTCAAGCTGAAATATTTCAAACAATCGTCAGTGAGAGTAATTTAAGTGATGATGATGACACGTGGGAATAATAATTTCTTTATTACATCTAAAAACTTATTACATCTAAAATTTATGTCCAGAAAATTTACATCTAAAATTTATGTCTAGAAAATTCATATCTAAAGATATAATTAATTAGTTATAGCACTCACACCGTTTATTATTGGTTTTTATCTTCATGTTTGTTTTGCGTCAGCTAATGTAGATTTGGCATCAGATATTATTGATATTATTGGTGATGCTTTTTTCAAGGCATTTCTTTCATCATCAATTCCAGATTTTAAACATTTTAATGTATCATTATTTGTTAATCTGTTAGGTATTGCTATACCAAATGTTGTAATTGTTGAATATTTGACATAGATTGAATTTCTTGAACAGGTTGCATATTTTGAATAGATTGCATATTTTGTTGAGATTGTTCTATAAGTTGGCGGCCCTGTTGTATCGACGTTGTTCGATGATGTTGTTGATTGTTCAATAATTTGATCGTCCCGTTCTTGTGATAAGGTTCTATTTAAAGAAAATATTACTCTCTGCCATTGTTCAATTAAGTTTAATATTTTCTTATCAATTGTATAATTTATGTGCGAGTCTCCGATCCATTCAAAAATTCTTCCTATATCCAAGTGTAAGAATATTTTACTTCGTGCTTGCAGATATATGATTTCCCTTGTTAACTTCTGAATTCTTCTCCGCTTTGCCTCCAATCGAACAGATCTTCAGTAGATCCAACCATTGTGATGATAAAATTTAAACTAAGATTGTAATGTGTCACGTTTTATGAATTGTGTGTGTTTAAATAGTAAGTGAAAATTATGAATGGTGATCTAAGCAAAGCGGCATTGTAGGTGAATGAAGTTTGCTTGACAACATACGGGTATGACATGACGGGTATGATTAAATGTACTTGAATGACAATGGGGAAAGTGCACCGCATTGTAAATCATTTCATCGACCAAAACGTAAACCAGATCGCAAACCAAAACCAGAACTTTTGCGGTTTTGGTTCGACAGTCGGTCTCGACTGTCGATACTGCGATATTGCATTGAATGATTGCTATAACAACAGAATATTCCCTCAAAGCAGAGAATGAATTAATATATTGCTTTTATGTTATTAACGCTATGTTATGAATGCACAACCCGTATGATCGCCTAAAACAATCATGCGGTTTGAGAAATGTGGTAACAGATGTTGCTATTGTCTTAATACAGATAAAACAAACAATATCCTCTTAATGGGAGTTCATAAAAATAAAATGGCACATTGTTAAACAATACATTTTATTCCATTAAAAATGTCTAGCATTACCGAGTTCTTAAAATTATATGGAACACAAACAACTACAAATTTCGATCTAAAGAAAATCGCTAATCAATTAGGAATAAAGAATTTTCATATCCTAATGAGAGGCGAACTACAATTCCTAAAAAATAAGCCAACTGTAAACTTGATAACAAATCTTCACACGTCAGACCAAAAAGGAGTACATTGGTCAACGGGACATAGAAATAAAAATGGAGATAATTACTATTTTGACCTCCCAGAGGCTGAGAACTATTGGTTCGACTCATATGGATTGCCTCCAACAAATGAAGTCAAAGAATTACTTGGCAATGGAACTTATAATACATTTCAAATTCAAAAACCAGGAAGTACTTATTGTGGTCAATTATGTCTTTATGTTTTATTGAAATTACAGGAAGGAGTACCATTTCTTGATATTATGTTAGAATTGAATAAGGGAGTTGAATAAGGGAATTTAATTCCCGAAACGATAATTCCAATGGTAATGATGATGATAATGATAATTAAAAATCACTTCGTTGTAATTCGTTTTGATAAAATCGACCTCTGATATCTTCATCATCTAAATCTTTGATTTCGTAAGTAATCGGATAAGTTTGATTTATTTTACAAACTTCAAATATCTCTTTAGTCCAATAGCCAACAAAGCCTTTTTCAAATTTATTCTTATACTTAAATATTCTAACTCTATATCCAATCTTAAATTTCGGCTTAAGTTTCTGCAAATTCGGATTACTCTCATTCGAATAATTATTTTCGAATATTTTCTTTCGTATTAAATCAGGATCGTCAGAAGCATTCTTTGGAGTTTCTTCAATACCTGAATGAATCTTATTGTTATAATCCTCAACAATTCCTGGTAATATCTTCAACCATTTCTGATTACCTTGTTCTGTAAATTTCTTGAAGATCTTACCTTTTAATGATCTATTAAATCGCTCTATTACTACAGCCTTTCCTGCATTTTCAGTTGAATAAGCAGTTTCAAATAGTGCCTGAATATTTCTGTTATAAAACTCAGTCCCTTTGTCAACGAATAGCTTCCTTGGCTTTCTATTAGTTTCTTTAAAGATTTCTTCAAACGCATATTTAACTGACAGACCACTTTTGTTTTTTAAAGGCTTTACCCAAGCGTATCGTGTATATAAATCTATAACGGTCAATGCGTACTTAAACCCTCTTTCATTCGGCATATGAATAAGATCAGTACTCCAAATATCATCTTTATTGAATACTTTTGCTTTCAATAAATATTTAGGCTTTCTGTATTCCTTGTGAATTTCGGAGGCATAAGTTCCACTATGCCGATCTGGGTCATTCGACATTTCGGACGCGTAGGTTTCAGAGCTATGAGTTTTGTCTAAACCCTGTCCGAATAATATTTTAGCTTGTAAAGCTTTCTTAACAAACATTCTTTCAATTCTTTCTCTAAATGTAGGATTTTGAATACTATCTAATTCTTAAATCATCTTCTTATCAGCTACATGTCGAGAACTTAGGTCATGATTTCGATAAGCTAAATCGTGCCTGTAAGCTGCTACATCTACTCTGTTTATTGGTTCTTCACCTGGTTTTGGATTATTATTCTCATCTAGTCTTACATCTAATCGAGTTCCTGGACCGGTATATGAATGACCAGGAAGATGTTTTTCTTTCAAATATTTACTCCAAATAAATCCAGGAAAGTTTTCTAATGTTTTTTGCATATCACCTCCGCTGTGCAGCCGACCGGTGTGCTGACAATTTGAGGTTCTATGTACTTTTAAGAGATAATCCATTAGATCTAGATTAGAAATTTTTAATTTAATTAAATTTTCGGAATTTGTAGAATACATTTTTAAAGATAAAATAAAATAAATGTTTTATCTAATCGGACCAAAGGTCCTCAGGTTATTAACCTATCGAACTTTGTTCAGAGGCTTTAGCCGATCACTTTTGTTCATAGGCTTTAGCCGATCGAACCAAAGGTCCTGAGGTTATTACCGAATCATACTGGTACTTATATATATTCCAGAACCATCTTTAGTTTCTTTAATTTCAATTAAATCATCAACATTGTGGAGAATGTTTTTAAGAACTCGTTTTCATTCATCAACTAAATTTAATTTACTAATAAAATTATCTACTATTCCTTCACCCCTAGCAAGTTTTTCTAACTCTCTATTATGACGTTTTTGTTCTTCTAATGCTGCTTTCTCTGATTTGTTTTTATTTACTGCTTGGACAATACCAGGTGCCCCACCTGCAACACTTCCTGCAGCTGCTATACCTCCTATTATTAGTGGAATTAATGGGAGAATTCCACCATTCTTTTCTTCTTGTAATTGAATATTCTCTATCATTGGCTTACTTATGTAATATTTCTTTTTGTCAATCGTAATAGTTTTAGGTGTATTTTTGTCAACAATGTTACGTAGTTTTAATTCAACAGTTTTATTATTATTATTATTACTTTTCGCTTGCGACATTCTTAATAAAAAATTTTAAGTTATAAAAGAATTTTAATCTATTCTAGATATGAAGAAATTTTAAGTTATCAAAAATTTTAAGTTATCAAAAATTTTAATTTAAGAACAAATTTTAAGTTACTAAAAAAATTAACCTATAGAACTTTGTTCAGGGGCTTCAGCCGATCCTAGCCATCTTTCCATTAAGAATTTCAATAGAATATTTTACATCTTCTAGCAATAAACCATAAGCCATCAATGAAGTTGTGGAATCTTTCTTTTCAATATTAATTGTTACATCACAACCAGTCTTGATAATATCTTCAGATTGTGCACTTAAATCGAAACAGAAAACAGGATATAAATGTCTCCAATCTCCAGGAGTTAATTGTGGTTCAACTCCAAATTCTATACAAAGATTTCTATAGGCATCATATCCTTCCATAAATTGATTATTGGTATCATCGAATCTTAATGGATCAATTGGATATCGGGTTGGATTTAATGAAACTTGTAAACTTCGAATTGTATTAATATGGAAGAGATTATTGTTCTTATCAAAACTTGGAGAATTATTTCTTTGAAAAGTTAGTGATAAATATCTTGGAGCATTCGAAGTTCTAGTAAAATGCCAGTTAAATCTTTGTTGGGAAAACGTTACAGCGTTACAGAACTAGCAGTACGCTTTAGAAAATTTACTGGAATTGGTTTGTTAGTATTTAATCTTTTTGCAATGGCTAATTCGACCTCTAAACTTGGAGTAATATGCTTAATCCACCATTCAAGTCTATCAATTTTTAGATATGCTTTTTTTCCAGTCTTACCAAAAAAGATCAATTCACTATTTGCTGTGCGATGAATTATTAATTTAAATTTTAATTGACATGATACTTTGTCATAATCTAAATATCCGAATAATGGAGACAATGACCAATTTACTGTCTGTTTACTTTTCTTGTTAAATTCACGTCTTTCTTTATATGCACTATTGTTTGTTTTATTTAAATGTTTTGCAATATTTTCTACATCTTTCGCAATTCCTGCTGCGTCTGTTCCAGCGTGAGTTAAATCATCAACAATTATACCATCATTCGTATCAGGAAACCAACCTTCGATTTCATACTTTTCATTATTTTCACCAATTGTTACAAATCTAAGCATTGTATCAATTACACCTGGAGAATCACTTATTGTTTCTATATTTTGAGTTGCAACATCTAAACGCATTTGTGTAAATAATCTTGGAAAAAAATTATTCTCTAATGCAATATTATCGCTATCTGGTAATGGTGTTGTAAAATTGGCATCACTATATAGAGAATATTCACAGTGTAAAAAGGAATCAGGTAAATATAAATAACTCTGCTGATTATCAACTTCAAAAATTAAATCACCTCCAGTATTTACTCTACTAGAAGATCCGGGATTCATAACAATTCTTATATAGTCATTCTTTTTTTGATTGCAACTGACGAACGGAGGATCGTCTAATCTAAATTTATTTTCGATAAGAGAAGACATTTTTAAAAAAATTATTTGACTTTTTGTTTTTTCTCACACACAGAAAAAATGTAATTTTAGAATTTTGCTAAACCAGTACCTAACTGCGTTCCAGCTTCGCTGTTCACACCATTACCTCTTATTTCTTCAATTGAACGACCGTAGGTTCTATGGCTACGCCTGATTTCTTCTCCTGTTTACTCTCAGACCCTACAGCTATGTTAGCAATTTTTTTTGTTTCCTCTGAAAGTTTTTTTAATTTTTTTAGTTCGTCAGAATCATTCTTAAATTTACGAATAGTTTCTAGTTGTTTTAATTCGTTTTGAGACTTAACAGCATTTGATGTTGCACTAGCTGTACTACCTATAGCAGCTGCTCCTTTTGCAGCAGATGTAATCAAATCTTTATTATTTTTAATCAAGTTAACGATACTTCCAATACCAGAAAAGATGCCAGCTCCTTCCGTGTGAACTGTTTCTCTATTATCATAACGATAAACAGGATTCATACGTGGTTCATGAGCAATTCTTTGATTTGAAGCAAAATGTTTAAGATTGTGTTTATAAATTATAGGCATTTTTTAGGATTAAATTTGTCTTTTGGAAAAAATATTTACGTTAAGATTTACGTGCGTCATCGGCTAAAGCCTCTGGACAAGGTCCGATCAAGCTTTACGTGTGTGAATGTCCAACAAGTTCGTGATAACTTTATTAATTTTCCGTTGCACTTTATCTATTGCGTTAAGCAGCGTGTGATGTATTTTAATTTCTTTTCTATTAACTTGCATTTTCTCCTGATTCATCTTCAACGCCGTTTTAGGAGCTTTCAATTTAACTTTAAGAACATCTAACTGTTTTTTAACAGCATCTAACTGTTCTTTATTTCCTTTAGAGTTTTCTTATAAATTTTTCTTTAATTCATTTTCTAAATTAATTTTAAGAGTTTTTATTTTATCAACTTTTTCATTAAGTGAGTTTACTTCATTGATTATTCTATTCATCTTTTTCATTTGTTGAGTTATTTTAGAACTTAATTCATCAACACTTTTTTGGAATGTAGTTTGTAACTGCTTTAAATTTTTTTAAATTCTTTCAGGAAGTTTTTCTATTTCATCTTCTAATTGTTCTTTTAACATTTTTATCTGATGTTTATTTTTAATTACAGCAGATTTTAAATTTATAGAAAGTAATATTAAAATTTTAGATTGATCAGAAATTTTTTTAAAAAGTTTTGCTTTATCTGCTTCTGGCTCTCTATCCTTTTTATCAAATTTTAATAATTTTTCGTTTAATGATTTGTCATTAAGTTTAAGCAACTTTAATTCATTCATCAATGGAACCAAAACATCGTTTATATATTTTTCTTTTAAGTCATTGATTTGTGTATCAACATATTGTTTATTTATTAACTCTGTATTTTGTTGCGGAAGAATAGAAAGATGCAATGGACCAGATAAAACGTCTCCAGTTTTCATGATATTATTTTCTATTTCTATTTCTGATTCACGATTATTCGGGATACATGCACCTCCACCAACATTTGGTAACATCATTTTTTAACAATAAAAGATATATATGTCATGGAAATAAAAATTGTTTTCTCATGAAAATAAAAAATAATTTTTTCACGGATCAACAAAGACAATGAATAGACATCAGATCACTCAGTCAATTAGCCACATCACGAGAACAATTGTAAAGTGCGATTGTCAGTTATGTTGATGAGTAAGAGGAAAAAGAGATCTCATCACGAACAATTCCAATACCTTGTGTTACATTCTTAACATTAGACCATCTCTTTCTTAATTCTTTATAATGCTCTAATCTTAATAATAATTGAGATTCCTTATCTTTCATATACCTAACTCTATCTTTATGTTTTTCTTTGTTCATTTTTTCAATGTCCATTTCACTTGTTTTTAATTGTGATAACGAAGGATATATTCTTGCGGTTTCTTCCACCTTTGTTTCTTCATTTTCGTCGTCGCCGTTGCCGTCGACGCCGTCCCTGTTGAGGCTTCTTCAATTTCTGAGGTTTCCATTTTTAAAGACATATTTTGAATACAATCTTCTGGTATATTAAGGCTACGTGATATTTTTTGGACTACCTAAATTTTCGACTACGTGATATTTTTCGACCACGTGATTTTCTTTAGATTACGTGATATTTTGAGACCGCCTAAATTTTCGATTACGTGATATTTTGAGACAACTTAAATTTTCGATTACGTGATATTTTGAGACAACTTAAATTTTCGATTACGTGATATTTTGAGACCGCCTAAATTTTTGATTACGTGATATTTTGAGACAACTTAAATTTTCGATTACATGATATTTTGAGACCGCCTAAATTTTTGATTACGTGATATTTTGAGACAACTTAAATTTTCGATTACGTGATATTTTTCGTCTGCCTAAATTTTCGAAATTTGGAGACAACTTAAATTTTTGAAATTTTGATTTTTTGAAAATTTGTCACTACTTAAATTTTCGGCCACGTGAAATTTGGAGTCTACCTAAATTTTCTTTAAATTTATAGACCACGTAAATTTTGAAAAAAAACCGCAAAAGTGTGACATCCGGCGCAAGCGAAGCGTCGCGCCGGATGTCACACTATATAGTACTTACATGATGTTGAAAAATATGGTGATGATCCTAAACTTTTCCGAATTTGAAGGAGAAAAGTAAAATTGATGTCATCACTTCCTGCGACAATTTAACATTAATTAAATAAAATGACAGTTTACAAAATAGAAAGGGATAGCGACGATGCGAGGCCGATATTCATTAGTGGCATCAAATATTTCAGTTTGTAGTTAAATACTGCGCCTATTTTGCAGCGTTTTTTATGAAAACAAATATTAAAGAACTACGTTAATATACTACGTTAATTTTCTTAATTTTTTAACACATTACTGGCATTTCATTTGATTTTGAATGCCAGCAGCTATAAGTAAATGATGCTGAATGAAACAAAATGTAAATAAAATCACTAAATATTGAGTTGCACCTTCAGTTGAGCAGATCTGAATGTCCAACTATTATACTATCACAGAAGTGTTATCGAATTGCGTACAAACATCTCAAATTTACTCCGGGTATGGCTGAAGTTTAAATAGGGAGCTGTGTTGATGTTAAGTGATGAACTAAGCCTGCTGATGTTCTCATTTTTCATCTGAGGATGCAAGCATCTTATTATTCTATTCAAAATTTGCTTTGAAGTTGGGAGAATGTTGATTGATTGATAGTATTCATTATTGATAAGTCGGTAAAAGTCAGTGCTTTGGCCTCATACAATTCGACATTCACGTTGCCACAAACCAGGCCTGTATAGGTGCACTTTTCCAACAGCAAGATAGGGGAATCTTCAGTGAACATGCATGCAATAATTCAAGGGCTTAAGGGGATTAAAAGATCTTCAAGTTTCAAATAGACACGAAACTACAAGTGCAATGAAAAAATGAAACATAAACCAAGTCTGGGATTAGAGGCCCATATGCAAGTACTTCAGCCTACCTTGATACCCTAATGCAGACCAAACTATGGAAAAATGGGAGGAAAAATTTAGCATTCGTAAATCAGATCATGCCTTCAAATTCAACGTCAAGCGTCATTGTTCTAAAGATGCTTTGGAGAAATCAGACCATAACTTCAATCATTAGAAGATTAATTGTCAGTATGAATTCTACTCACATTGAACGTCCAATTTCATTGTTTTCGTTGGACCATCCTCAAATCCGCAGACCAAGGACTTTCCATTGTCGGAACGAAGAGGTGTTATCCACCAACCCAATTCCCTCACTTCATATCCTTCACTGTCAGCCTTCAGAGTGTCATCATCCCATCTGCCAAGATCTCTTCCTCCTGAAAATGAGAATTACTTCAAGAGGAGGTTTCACAGAAGGAAGTACATTCACTCACCAATCGTCGCATTTATCCTTCTAGAATGAGAAGAATCTCCTATCTGCACCTCACAGGTGATGTAAGCGTCCTTAGAGGCAGTTACAGGATATTTATGCTGTCTGTCTTTGATCGTTAATTTGCGAACAGAAGGACTCCATCTGACCGTCAGACGTTTTGTCTTGACACCTTTCTTTCCTTGGTCGGCCTGTTGATGATGAAAATGTGTTCATTCAATGACAAATTTACTTGAAGGAAATTCAGTTTCACTCACAGATGTTTTGGTATACTAGTGTGATTACTTTCTCAGTCAGTTACCTTTTAACCTTTGCTTTCAAGAATAATGCGGAGCTGGGCGAGTGCGAACATGACACAAGCATGCAAACGACGATGCAAACATTCTTCATCCGGATCGGATATGCAATGTAGCGACTACAGACGCGTATAAACGGCACACATTCCTTACCCAGCCCTACTTGATGGATGCATAATCCACTTCGAATCAGCAGAAAGCACATCATTACTCACCGGGTCATTTGGACTCTTTAATGTGCGCTCTCTCTACAATGAAGTAGACGATATCCTTAAGACTCAACGTGACTATTCCTTGGATGCAATACTTTTGATTGAGATCTGGCATAACACGGACTCCGTTCCGTGCTGAAGCCTTCACAGTGACAGAGGGACCAAGACCGCGCAATTCCCATACTGATCAGCAACTTCTTGCCAATCACGGTGGCATTACGGTGACGTCAATTTCACAAGTCAAACACTTACATCTCCGAGTAAGCGATCCCACGATTTTTGAGCACCTATGTGCACGAGTTGCTTTAGGATCTGCATCTTGTGTTGTCAAACTTATTTATCGCAAAGGGAAAGTCTCAACTCCCTTCTATGCCGAACTTGTGAGTCTACTGGAGTGTGTCATGACTAGGGCGGCTTTTATTGACCTAAAAATTAAGAACTTTGACCTCATTGCATTATTAACTTTATTCTCCGCCCTAGTCATGACTTATTCTGAACCTGGCGTTGTCGCCGGAGTTGAGGACCCAACCAACCCATGCACCCGTCGTCAACTCGGCATCATGTCAGAATTTGACCTCATGTGCCGCGTGAATGAACCTACTCACGACCTCGTGCACCATCGATATGGATTTCACTCCCACTGATCGCCCTTGACCTGCAGTGACATTCTTCTGATCCAGGACTCTCGGATCACCGCCTCCTTCACTGTGTCTCATGCTTGTCCTGTCCTCTATTTACCTGTGCGACCTCGACATATCGACCAAGGAATGGTCTTGACATTGACAACTTTCGAAGGCTTCTAGCTTCGTCGTCACTCTCAGGCTGCTTGATGCTCACGAACTCGCAGCATTGCACGATACAACTATAACTGCGAACTTCGACGATCTCATCCCTCGCCGTTCCTCTTGTCGACATTCAAAGCGTGCGGTTGGCAGTCTTGAGCGACCTTTCGTAGTACCTCCTCTCCGGACTCTGCTGCAGCTACTCATAGCTTATGGAAGAAAAGACCCGTTCGCTATTGCGACAGAAAAAAGTTTTGCACTGGCATATTGAAGCCAGCTCCGAGTGGCAGTTGCCAAAGAAACTCTGGCGAACCATAAACCAACTTGTGGGTAGGACTCGTCAACCCTCTGCAGCTCCCATCTCAGCATCTGAATTCATCCAATTTTTTCAGCACAAGGTTAGCGCTGTCTAACAAGTCACCTCAGCATCAGCAGCATCAGCAGTTTACTCCTCATCGCCTGGTTGCACATCCATCATACAATTTTGAAGCTTCCTGACAAGTACCCACACTGTGACCCATTAAATGCTAGACTTCTGAATGCCTGTGCCGATCTCTTGATGCCATTCCTGCTGAACAGCTCCTTTTCTCTGGTGCGTTCCCTGTCGTTGAAGAGCATCTCCATCATTCCAACTTTCAAGGCAAAAACAATCCCAACGATATCAGCTCATATCGACCCATTGCGAATCTAACAGTTCTCTCGAAGCCTGTTGTTATTATTGAAGTTCGACAGTGTCTGTATTCCACCTGTCTTCAACCTGACGCCCAAAAAGCTTCCCGCACTCACCACTAGCCACCTGAAGCTCCATGATCAGTTTTGCAGCATGGACAAAGGAAATGCTTCACTCCTGTCTTTTTTCGGACTTTTCCTCCGCATTCGACACTGTCGATCACAAAATACTGCTGCGTAAAATGTACTCATGTGTGTCTTATATATTGTCACTTTCAGCATGCCAAACTTTGAGAGTCATCTTCCGCCCCGCTCCTCTGTCACCGCTGGAGTTTTACAAGTATCCGTGCTAGGTCCACTGTTTTTATGCTGTACACTTCTGATCTCCGCAAATTTATGGAACAATGTGGCTTAAGTATACATATGCATGCTGATGACACCCAGGTGAACGGGTTCTGTTCTCCATCAGATACAACATCGACAAGTGGCTCTCCACCAACCACCTGCAGCTGAACGCGGATGAAACAAGTTTCATGTGGTGCTTCTCCACTAAACGACGAGACATTCCCATTGAACCTATTCCAATTCGTTTTCTTCGCCAGATTAGATCCGCCAAAAGTTCTATCTCTCGCCTAATCGTCATCATGCTGATCAAATCCCTTATCGTCAGGCGCCTCGACTACTGTATCACTACCCTGACCGGACTGTCCCAGTCATCACTCTAACGTCGTTATTAATAACGTTTCTGTTCGTCTGGTTTTCCCCTTCAGTGGAACGATCCCATTTCTCACTAATTTCATGAGCTGCAGTAACTTCCCATTAAAGTAAGATTTGACCTCTAGGCTGGTCCCGTCCAACTTCTCGACTTTCATTCAGTCCGCATGATACTTGCCGGAGAGTAACAGACTCTGCTCTGTTTCCACTGCTTCACTCAACACGTCATTTGTGCGCCACCGGACACTTGAAGGTCCTACATTCCAAGTATCTGTCTCGATGGGTTGGAATCATATTCCACATAACATTCCCGAAATCACTTGTTTCTCGCAAGTGCGACCATCTTCCCTTTGTCTTCATTTGTCTACATCAGTGCAAATGTGAATTTCAATTAATCTTGAATTTAGTGCCATTTCAATTTAAAGAAAAATAATTCATAAAATATGGCATTTAAAAGACAGCGGAAGTTCAGGACTTCAAATACTGAGCATTTTAACTACCATGGGTTTAACGACGTCGACAAGTGTTAGTGTTGTGACCAACATAATGCGCTCATGGGTTAATGCGACGTACCACAGTCCTATTCAGTGTCAGTGCTGAACGAAGAAATCGCGAACTTCATGTTAGCACATTTTCCGTTGAACATATTAATGTTGTAGCGCTAGAACGCGTTGCACTGGTAGATGTGTATATGATGTCTGGACGCTCCTAAGTTGGGGTTGAATGGATTGCCAGGGATGCTGATACCACCACACCGCAGTGAATTGATTGTCTCGAAGTGAGTGACTGAAAGGTTGGATACTGAAGGAAATCTTGTTGCATGTCCTTTCGAACGCCACATTCTCCACCAACGGAACTAATGTGAGCTTGGCTGCACTCCTATTCGAGAAAATATCTCACTCCCTTGAATTTCTTAAAATCTTCGCTAAAATTAAAAGAACGAGTTTTCCTCAAAGTCTTGGGTCCAGACCCTTCTTCACTGAGTTAAAACATGCACACATGACATGCTACTTAGACATACATGTATGTATGTAAAGCCTGAATAAAAATCTATTTGACGCAACCTGTGTTCTCCTACAAGCCAGCAAGCTCATGGCGACGATTCATTGATGTACATCAGTCCTGAATCATGCGAGCTTCTATCAAAACAGTTGACATTCACATCGAAATCATCGAAGTCAACAGCAGTACAATCACGAAGATGCACGCTCAATTCATAATGCTCCGTTTATGCTCTTTATACCTAATTTTAAAAGGTCGTGAAGTTTCACCAATGTAACTAGCATTACAAAAGCGACATTTAAACTCATAAACAACTTTGCAGCATTTACAATTTATCAGTCATTTAACCAGATTGCGAGCAAGTCCGCTGATTAATGGTAAATTCAATTCCAGATCCGCACCTCGAGAACCCTTGACTTTGTAGTCTGTTGATGTATCATCTGGGCTCAATGCAAACGGCGCCTTTTGTGGAGTCAACCGAATCCTCATCTCCGTTTGAAAGAGGAAGTAGCTAAGGTTCGCAGCCCGAATAAAATTCAAGCCCGGGCTAGCCCGCTTCAAAAACAATCTGGCCCAGAAGCCCGATTTTTTAAGCTTCCTATTAAGTCATTTTAAGTATTGCTATCGACTTACCTTCTTCGATTCTTGATAACATTTCTTTCTATACATTGTCTTGGATCTCGCCCTTGACCTGGACATAATGATTTCACTGATAGAATCATCTGATTCGGCTGTAGTTGGTGGACATCTATACTTTTGGCCATGATATTAACAGCAAGACTGTCAGTAGCAATAAGACGTAAAAACGTTGCGAAACCTCCCTAGCTGTTTCATCGTGATGATTGAGCAGGTTCTAGTCATGAGTCATGAGTCACTTGGTGAAGCTTAAAGTCATCGCTAAAATCTGGTTGCAGGCTTTATTACTGCCAGCCTGTTTTCGCGATGGTGCTACCATTGGCGTATTGCTTCTTGATCCATATTTAATTGTTTAAACTGTCCATGAAATGACATCATTTCGAGATCGCACGATTTCACATGTGTGTCACATTCAGCGACTGTGTATTTTAAGTCTGTGACGTCATATTGAATGCAATATCGAAGGAAAGGAGATCGTGGTTGAGGTTGGTCCCACATTTTCCGCTACTTTCAAGTTCTATCAGTTGCTTGATTAACATTTAGGTTACATCATTATAATTTGCACTCGTTGAGCCCGTTGTGAAACATGTGTTTTTCTGGGAACCAGCGTCGCGAAATCTAGCCGCGGGCAATATCATTTGTCTGCGGATATATCATATGTCATCAGTGCAATGCGACCGACAGCCACAGATCTGACAGCTCATCCAATGCACGTCATCATATTTGATGACTTTCTCCTTTCAGTGAGCGAATGAGAAATTGCTCTTTCTGGGATTTTCCACTAAAATTCCACTGCGCATTTTAGATAAAGCAATCATCCTTTAGTAATCCGGGCTACTTCTCACAGTCAGGGTTAAGCCTGAAAATGGATAATTCAGGAAGCAAATTCAGTGGACTGCCCGGGCTGCGAATCCTAGAAGTAGCAAGAATAGCGATTTAAGTCGAGGTAGAGTGATTCGCATGGGACCATTAAGGTACTTTGCTTACCGGCGTTGGATAATTTGATGAAGAACACGCCAGCATGTCTACCTGTTGATCGACGCCCGATGGCACAAACATATCGACAGCACCCACTCTTCACCGTTCTTTGCTGAACCACTTGCTCCACAATGAATGTGTCCTCATCGTCATGCGTCTTCATGCCGCCATAGTGCAAATCTCCTCCTTCCAATTCGGTATTTGAAGTTGCATTCCAGTTTGGAGATGCGCACAACTTCGCCCACATCAATAACGTTCCGCTCTTTTGATGGCGGTTTGTGCGGCCAGTTTAGCTCATGCACTTCATCAACAATTGATGAAATGATATCTGCCAGGTCTCCGCCGACCAACGTCCGCTGTTTTGAATGACTGTACTCATAAACCGCATCCTCCTGCACCCAGGTCTACCTAATCTGCAGTAATTGTGCCCAACCCGTTCGAATGAGAGGTTTTGTCTTATTGAATAAGATCTTCCTCCTTTACGAAACTGACGATGTCTCACAAGACCTGTTTCCCGTTTTTAGAAGTGCATTGTTGACGCCAACTGATAGTGCAATACAGGGATGCAGAGTCCTATCATTTTGATAGGACTCCGACTCCGGGGGTTGATAGGACTCCCACTCCGACTCCGGGTGGCAAGTACTGGTAATCTATGTCATAGATCATTATAAGCTTACCTGAACCTATCTTTAGTGATCATTGCTGTATCAATTATTAATCATTTTCGATGGAAGTTTATCAAATGTCGCTTTAAGTTGCATGCATACGACTCGGCTCCTCCATGATGTGTGCTTCATACAATTTTTGTCCAGTCTCTACCAGGCAGGAAAATCCCCATCCTTCTCCAAAAACATGAGTACACTTTCGATTTTAATATGCGCTTTGGAGGAGCCATCACACACGATTAACGTCTGATGAATAGGGATGTGTTGATAGGACTCCGACTCCGGGTGGCAAGTATATAAATAATCTATTTTTTTTTAAAAAAAACAGGTAACCTACATCATAGATCATTATAGGCTTGCCTGAAACTATTTTTAATGATCATTACTGTATCGATTATCAATTATTTTCGATGAAAATTTATCAATGTCGCTTTAAGTTGGTTACATGCGACTCGGCTCTTCCCATCTTACTAATGAGTGCTTCACACGGTTTTTCTCCAGTCTCTACCAGGCAGGAAAATCCCCCATACTTCAAAAAAAATAAGCACATTTTCGTTTTGGAGGAGACATCACACACGATCGCTGATGTCAGGTTAAGAGGTAATGTTCTCAAACAAACTAGTATTTCATTTTTGTCTCTGATGTGACCTTTGGTGCGTATTTGTGATCGTGGCTAGGAAGGCTTGTCTTCTTTATTAAATCACCGAGTGAAAAGACAATCCTTATTTCACTATCACGGTTCATTCCCTCAACTATTACAAGCTTTGTACGCAGCAGTTTCTCTGTACTTTTGTTTGACGGAAAAAGTTGACATCAAAACAGTGACGGCTATGCACGAGGATAAATCATTTGTTTCTGTTATACTTCGGGTCTAGTTATAGGCCGGCGTCCGGAGTACTATCATTTGATAGGACTCCGACTCCGCATCCCTGGTGCAATACCAAAAGTTAGGCTGCCTTGCGGTCTACCGACTACAATGTGCAGCTGTTCTCAACGATCTCTTCATGCTAGCCCTACTAAACTACTGCTCCCTTGGTCTGAACACAGTTGTGTGAAATTACAAAATAAAATACCTTTCAGTAGGCTTTGATAGCGCTTACTTGGTATATATTGACAGCTTGAGCAAGACTCAGTGGTTGCTAAGACTTTGTATGCGTGGTTCGTTGACGGTTGGGGGGGGGGGTAGGTTTTGTGTACGAAGCCTCTAGGAAATCATATTTTCTAACCCTCAAGATCGCCACTCATCATGGTAGACAATGACCTGGTTGTAAATCGAAGAAATTGAACTCGATTATGCATCAACACAATTTTTAAAGAGTGTTCAAGTTAACAAGGCGCGTGTTTTAAGAGATAAGAGAACATATCTCTGAAATCGACAACTTGTCTTTGGTTCGCACTCATTCTCACAGAAGTTAATTCTGTGCTCAAAACATTCCAACAAAATAGTACAATATCTTTCAGGACGAAAACTTGTTATCACATCAACAAGTAACACATCCACATATAGCTGTCATGCATAGGCCTACACCGATTTAAGGTTTTCAAGAATTGTATGCGCACATAACTGTTCCTTTATAATTAAGAAGATCCAATCAATGCTGATATAAAATGACAGTTGCAAGCAATCACGGAGTAAAACAAACAGTAAACAAGTAAAGTAAGCGATGGAAGATTGTCCTAGATGATCTCAGAACTCAAATTACTGATGGAATAATAATAAAACTAACTACGGAAATGAAACAATCGTGAAACCTTAAATTCAGTAGATTTCAGGAGGCATGTGAGCTGTGGTATCGCAACACAAAAGTCACACATAATGAAAAAAGATGAATTGTGTATTTGGTTCTATGATTGATGACATCATCTTAAATGGTCGCAAAATTTCGTACTATGCGAGGATGATGCCTCTAACTTTAGTAGATCTTGGCCAGACATCTATGCACTCACCGAGATTACCGTACACTTCACATTCCGGCCGTTGTATTGCGGAGTAGCCAACAAGGAAGCGGTCAACTTCTGACCAGAAGACGGAAGATTGTGGACGGTGATGCCGCGCATTGTGAAAGGAAAATGTTTCTTTGTCTCCCAGCGCGTCCACCCGGACTCGAATACTTGAATGAAATTCTGTCCTTTTTTCTTTGAGATGAGAACCCGATCATCTCCAGGATTGAATTCCAACTCAATCTCATGAAGATCTCTGTCATCAGACGAACACGTGATGGAACGGTTTTCCTTTTCTTGCAGCTCAGAATCTCCGACATCAAGACTGAGATTCATCGGCCGTTCTGCAAGTGAATTTACTTTTATTGATACAAGTCATTGTCCTTTATATCTGGGTTGTTCATCGAAAATCTATTCAACACAATCTTCAAAGTGTAAGATTGATGAAAGGGTATTGAGTCAAAATAACAAGTAATTCACAAATTGCTGGAAATAATCAATGAAGAGTGATGGTATAATATTTATGTGCAATTAAGTACGTAATCACAAATTTATAAAAATGTCAAAATGTGAAGAAGTCACTTCAAGACCATATACAAGGATGCATGCACAGATGATAAAAGGAAACAAAGCAAACAAGCAATTTCACAACGATCTTTCATATAAAACGTTTTAACAGCATGCTAAAAATGGCGACAGGAGTGTGACAATCTTCACTCGATAGGCAAGTTGCAATTAATGAATGAATTCAGAAGATGCCAAGTCTTTAGAACATTGGGTACGGCACCGAAGGTCATCCAAGGCCAAGGTTAAACCCAAAGTCCAACCTTGTTCGAAACGTTGAAATAAATGGCGATCACAGCGTGGAAGAGGTCGAAGAAAACGAGGCCGTCGTTCACATTGATCACAGAAATTAGATGAGTGATCATGAACAAAAAGTCGATCATACACGAGATGGAAGAGTAAATGCATGGACCAGATCGCAAGTGTGCTCCTTGACGTAGCCTATATTTTGCAGACGAATCTCCTCCTCTTTAAACTCAACACATCCTTTGAATCCAATAGTGCAGAGATAATGCACGAGACGCATGACAGACCAACATAGATAGCGAACGACAGTCGAGTACAATTCTACTCGACGTGCTTGCTGTACAATCGCCTGCTAGCGACGCGAGTGATCGAAAGAATAGAACAGTTGATAAGTCCTTGTCGGTTGCTTGAAGGATTTCCATTGACGTATCACAATTTTTTAAGGACACTGTCTTGTTCTGTTGAAGTGTTTGAATGAGTTTGATGGAAGTTTAACTCATGTTTTGAGTTTTCCAGGAATCTCCCTCAAAAACTATCAGCTGCTGTTGATGTTTATTGAAAATCTGGGACCAACAGAAGAAGGTCCAGACTAGGCATATACATGCGCCAAGCTTTCACGAGACTCCTCGCATCTTCCGGGCTTACACGGTAGCTGCATGCGTCAAGAGTGGACTACGGCCTTACCAACTCGCTATTTCATACTTGCGATTTAGCTCAGGTCTGAGTTTCAATCATTTGCGTTTCGATGATTCTAGCTTCTACCGGAGTGTTGCAACGTTTCATTATCATTACTTGAAAGTCATTGATCGTTAGAGAATTATTGTAGTCATTTTTAGAATGGTCAGACAGCGCACTATTGTCGTTATTCATTCTGAGACTATATTCGTGTTCGCGATATTTAGTTTCGAATTGCCTACTGGTTTGACCAATACAGCTTTTGCTACAATATTTACAAACAAACGAATAGACAATGAATCTGTCGTCACAGGTATAACTGTCAAGCAAATTTTCACAAATTTTGCAGTTTGAGTGTTTATTTCTCTGTTTTTCGCATTCGAGGCTTTTGTACAAGTATTTCGCAGGCTTGTTAACAACTCTGATAGTCAGTGTTTTATTGCTGCCTTGCCTTGAGAAAGGGTCTGGACCCGAAACGTCGGCTGTGTACATATTTTTTATTCGTAATTATGTAGTGGCAAGTAATGAGAAAAAGACCGTCCCAGGACACCATAAAATTCAAAAAAATAGTATCTTTAAAAACGACATAAATTCATGAATTTTAACCCTTTTTCCGGTTTTTAAGACCTAAATTCATAAATTTAGACCATTTAAAAAGTACCATTTTTTGAAAAATCGGTATTTTTAAAAACGACATAAATTCATGAATTTGAACCCTTTTTCAGGTTATGAAGACCTAAATACATAAATTTGGGCGTTTTTAAAAATACCCAATTTTTCAAATTTTTCAAAATCTCAAATTTGAGAATTACAATTTTCACCCTTAAAATCATGACCGTTCCAGGACACCGAAAATCAAAAAAGTTAAGAATCTCAAATTTGAGAATTACAATTTTTACCTTGAAAATCATGACCGTTCCAGGACACCGAAAAAATCATAAAAGTTAGTATTTTTAAAAACGTCTTTTAAATCCGTTTTCAGGTTTTTTAAAATATAACATGTGTCTAATAATATTTCTTTAAAAATGGAAGAAACAAAAGTGGAAGAAACCGCGGGGATGTATCCTTCAATATCATATGAACGTAGTTCTACTACCCCCTCCCTTCTAACTTCCAGGGGGTCCCTTCTGACTTCTAGGGGTCCCTTCAGAAATTTTTTTATTATGAAATGAGCAACATAAATCAGTTTTTAAAATTATATGGAACACAAACAACAACGAATTTTGATCTAAAGAAAATCGCAAATCAATTGGGAATAAAGAATTTTCACATATTGATGAGAGACGAATTACAATTCCTAAAAAATAAGCCAACAATAACTATAAATTTCATAACAAATCTTCATACGTCAGATGAAAAAGGTGTACATTGGTCTGCAGGTATGTCTAATAAAAATAGAGATAATTACTATTTTGACTCATACGGACTTCCACCTACAAACGAAGTTAAAAAATTACTTGAAAATGGAACTTATAATACATTTCAAATTCAAAAAACAGGAACTACTTATTGTGGCCAATTATGTCTTTATGTTTTATTTAAATTACAAAAAGGAGTACCATTTCTAGATATTATGTTAGAATTGAACGAACCGTAGGTTCTATGGCTACGCCTAACAAGGGAATTTCATTCCCGAAACGTTAGTTCCAAAAATTAAAAGTCGCTTCGTTGTAATTCATTTTGATAAAATCGGCCTCTGATATTTTCATCATCTAAATCTCTGATTTCGTAAGTAATCGGATAAGTTTGATTTATTTTACAAACTTCAAATATCTCTAATATTCAAATAATATTCAAATATTATAGCTTTTTGTATATCGTTACCGTCATAAATTTTACAATTTGAGGTTTTATGTACTTTTAATAGATAATTTAATAAATCTAAATTAGCAATTTTTAATTCAATAAAATTTTCGGAATCCATTTTAAAAGATAAAATATTTTTAAGCATAAAATAAAATAAATGTTTTTACCGAATCATACTAGGACTTAGATATATTCCAGAACCATCTTTAGAACCATCTTTAGTTTCTTTAATTTCAATTAAATCATCAACATTGTGGAGAATATTTTTAAGAACTCGTTTTCCTTCATCAACTAATTTTAATTTACTAATAAAATTATCTACTACTCCTTCTCCCCTAGCAACTTTCTCTAACTCTCTGTTATGACGTTTTTGTTCTTCTAATGCTGCCTTCTCTGATTTATTTTTATTTACTGCTTGGACAATACCAGCTGTCCCACCTGCAACACTTCCTGCAGCTGCTATGCCACCTATTATTAGTGGAATTAATGGGAGAATCCCGCCATTCTTTTCTTCTTGTAATTGAATATTCTCTATCATTGGTTTACTTATGTAATACTTTTTTTTGTTAATCGTAATAGTTTTCGGGGTATTTTTGTCAACAATATTACGTAATTTTAATTCAACAGTTTTATTATTATTACTTTTCGCTTGCGACATTTTTAATAAAAAAATTTTAAGTTACTAAAAAATTTTAATCTATTCTAGTTATGAAAAATTTTAAGTTAAGAATTTTTAATCTATTCTAGTTATGAAAAAATTTTAAGTTATCAAAAATTTTTAATCTATTCTAGTTGTCAAAATTTTAAGTTATCAAAAAAAGTAATTAATCGACGAAGTCTTGGGCTTTAGCCTATCCTTGCCATCTTTCCATTAAGAATTTCAATAGAATATTTTACATCTTCTAGCAATAAACCATAAGCCATCAATGAAGTTGTGGAATCTTTCTTTTCAATATTAATTGTTGCATCACAACCAGTCTTGATAATATCTTCAGATTGTGCACTTAAATCGAAACAGAAAACAGGATATAAATGTCTCCAATCTCCAGGAGTTAATTGTGGTTCAACTCCAAATTCTATACAAAGATTTCTATAAGAATCATATCCTTCCATAAATTGATTATTGGTATCATCGAATCTTAATGGATCAATTGGATATCGGGTTTGATTTAATGAAACTTGTAAACTTCGTATTGTATTAATATGAAAAAGATTGTTGTTCTTATCAAAACTTGGAGAATTATTTCTTTAAAAAGTTAGTAATAAATATCTTGGTGTATTCGCAGTTCTAGTAAAATGCCAGTTAAATCTTTGTTCGGAAAAAGTTAAAAGAGTACTGAACTAGCAGTACGCTTTAGAAAATTTACTGGAATTGGCTTGTTAGTATTTAATCTTTTTGCAATAGCTGTTTCAATCTCTAAACTAGGAGTAATATGCTTAATCCACCATTCAAGTCTATCAATTTTTGAGTATGCTTTTTTTCCAGTCTTACCAAAAAAGATTAATTCATTATTTGCTGTGCGATGAATTATTAATTTAAATTTTAATTGATATGATATTTTATCATAATCTAAATATCCGAATGATGGAGACAATGACCAATTTACTGTCTGTTTACTTTTCTTGTTAAATTCACGTCTTTCTTTATATGCACTATTGTTTGTTTTATTTAAATGTTTTGCAATATTTTCTACATCTTTCGCAATTCCTGCTGCATCTGTTCCAGCGTGAGTTAAATCATCAACAATTATACCATCATTCGTATCAGGAAACCAACCTTCGATTTCATGCTTTTTATTATTTTCACCAATTGTTACAAATCTAAGCATTGTATCAATTACACCTGGAGAATCACTTATTGTTTCTATATTTTGAGTTGCAACATCTAAACGCATTTGTGTAAATAATTTTGGAAAGAAATTATTCTCTAATGCAATATTATCGGTTTCTGGTAATGGTGTTGTAAAATTGGCATCACTATATAAAGAATATTCACAGTGTAAAAATGAATCAGGTAGATATATATAACTCTGCTGATTATCAACTTCAAAAATTAAATCTCCTCCAGTATTTACTCTACTAGAAGATCCGGGATTCATAGCAATTCTTATATAGTCATTCTTTTTTTGATTATAACTAACACCTGGTGGTTTATCTAATTCAAATTTATTTTCAATTAGCGAAGACATTTTTATAAAAAATAATTTGACTTTTTGTTTTTTCTCGCACACAGAAAAAAATTTTACTAAAATAATTTTACTAAAAAATATATTTTAGAATTTTGCTAGACCAGCTCCGCTTCTCACACCATTACCTCTTATTTCTTCAATTGAACGTTTTATGGCTACGCCTGATTTCTTCTTATGTTTACTATCAGACGGAGCTCCGCTCCTCAAGGTTTCCCCCACAGCTATGTTAGCAATTTTGTTTTTTGTTTCCTCTGAAAGTTTTTTTAAATTTTTTAGTTCTTCAGAATCATTCCTAAGTTTACGAATAGCTTCTAGTTGTTTTAATTCGTTTTGAGACTTAACAGCATTTGATATTGCACTAGCTGTACTACCTATAGCAGCTGCTCCTTTTGCAGCAGATGTAATCAAATCTTTATTATTTTTAATTAACGGTTAAATGATGAACCCGGGTCTGGCCAGACCCGGGCTATCTTTCATACAGGATATCTCCGAAAATAAGATCGACAGGAGGCTGAAATTTCATGACTTTTCTGCATTATTCGAGTACTCAATCTGAGAGCTTTTGTTACAGTCCACGATAGTTTGTTTTACTACATCGAGCCTATGACTAGGTAGATGATGAACCCGGGTCTGGCCAGACCCGGCCGTGTCTATGGCATAACGAGCTATATCTTCTCGTCTGATAACGGTCTTATTTTCTGTCAGTATGCGCTATTAGTGAAGTTCATGACTTTTCTTACTTACATTCTCACTTTGTAAACCTTAGACTCGACTGTTGTAAAGCATAATGTACTTACAAAGTACTTGCAGTACTTGTAAAGCTACTGATCAAGGTCAAATGTTTGTGCATCGTTCGCAGCATCGCCTACCTAACGTGTGTGCTTCTCATGGATTACCTGCTTGGTAACACATGGTAACATCTAGAGAATCACACACACACAAGTACACGCGCGCGCTTATTGCCCATCTGTTTTTCTATTTGATCAGAAGGAATCAAGGGACCAATAGGAGTCACGAAATCGTCTGATTGAATGAATTCATTTTTCTTCCCTTATATGCACGAAGGAATATTCTGCGATTGTCTACTCATGTATTGGTATGTCAATGGCATCTTCTAATGAAAGACGTCAACTACTGCCCCGCAATGCCCGGTCTATTGTATTTGCTAATATCAATCTACAATACGATGCTGATGAAGAAGAAGACAATTTTCCTGTTGGAATATCAAGTAAGCTGAGTGTGAGGGATCGTTGAAGGCCAATCTATGTGAACAGATTTGAGGGGGAGGGAGGGTTCGAGGATCTGTTTAGTGTCTGTTCATGGTGGGAGGGTGAAATGCAATTTATACTAGTACACGTGAATACTTATGGGGAGATTAGAATTAGCTACTGTTTACGTACTTATATGTAGGATTGTAAGTGGAAGTACCGGTAGAGCCATTCGTTACTATTTTGAAATGACCAGCTTGAATCTTGAGCTATGTTTAGGCACAGATATACATATGACTAGACTAATGGAGATTTCAGAAGAAGGACCAAGCTTGTACTATGTACGTACTGCAGCCCGTCGTAAAGTGATCAATCCACTCAGATTCATTGACAATAGTTTATTACACAACTCCTTTTAGGCCTGCGTGCATTAAGTTTTTGCGTCTTTGCTTTTACAGATAAGTTCTGTGCCGTAGAGTAGCCGTAGCCGACATGTACATGTAGGTTGATAACGATGTCACCCATGTTGTGATTGCCTATTGGCTATGCGTGTAGCCTACATTTAGACCTATCAGCAGACAACCAGCCGATATTTATGGATATAAAATTTATGGACTGCCCATTGAACTTATCATCTGACTATGTACACTGTACTGCCTATTATTATAGCAATATGTTACAGATGTATACATGAACACATGTACGTGTACATCGCTATGCTATACATATGTAGCCCTGCAAATTCAACTTGCCGGTAACTCTAAATGAAATCATCTCCATTTCAGCTGATGATGTTGCAGCTAGTGCTGTGATAAATGACAACGATGCAGGCAGCGACGAATATGACTCCCTTGCCGAGATTTCTGGTAAGTGATTTAGCTCTTGCAAATGTTACACCCATACTTGTTGCAATGATTTCACAATCGGCGTATCATTTCATTTCAGACCAAGTTGCTGCTAGTGGCCATGTCAGTGATGAAGAGTTGAGTATAGAGGCTTTAGAGGAGATGGATTTCAGCGGAGAAGAGGACGACGACGAGACTCCCTCCCTAGTGGCACCTGCCCTAAGAGCTCCCACTGGTCTCTTGTGGTGTCTTCAGACGGCCCAGCAGCATCCACCAGCCAGATAGCCAGTGCGCAACTCTCTGTGCTTCTCACATTGGATTCAGTGTCGGGTTTCATCCTCAGACACCATCAGAAGCATTCAAGGCATATTTTGGTGACAGTTTGCACCTGACACTTCTCCATACTAATCGTGAGGGTCGCCGTATCGCCGCTGCTAAGCACACTACATGGAGACCATTATCAATGACTGAATTTGAAGCCTTCGTAGGTCTGCATCTGATTGCTGGCGCGTTGAAGGCTGGGCACCGTAACACTCGGGAGCTTTGGGATCTCAGAAATGGCAATCCGATATTTAGGGCTTCAATGAGTTTCCAGCGATCCCAGCAGATCAAAGCTGGTCTTGGATTTGATAACAAGATGAGACGTGACCGCACCGATCCACTGGCTCCTATCCGTGAAGTTGTTGATCAAGTGAACTCAAACTTGGAAAGTCACTATGATCCGGGATCCCTTCTGTGTGTTGATGAACAGCTCGTGGAGTTTCATGGTCGTGTTCGCTTTCAACAGTATATACCTTCGAAGTAAGCATAGAAAGTTTGGTATAAAGATCTTTTGGATTACGGACGCTGAAAATAGCTTTCCTTTACGCTGCCTTGTGTATGTTGGGAAAGAAACCCTACCGGAATCGGAGCGAGACTGTCCAATCAGTGCATCTGGCCAAGGCATACATGGGTGTCGGGAGGAATATTACACTGGACAATTGGTTTACCTCGGTCAATCTGTGCGATCGACTCACAGATGCCAAAACTATAGTGTTGTTGGAACCATCCGCAGCAACAGGCGTGGGGTTCCTCCCGCTGCGAAGTCTTCTCAAGGAAGAACGAAAGGTGACTCTCGGCATTTCGTATCTGGGCAAAAGGTGCTATGCTCCTATTTTGACAAAGGCAATGCACCCGTTCTCCTTCTATCGACAAAGCACACCTATGACAAGCACAACGAGAATGAGAAGCCCGAAATCGTGGAATGCTACAATGCGACAAAGTCGGGAGTCGAGAACCTAGACAAGTTGGTCCGTACTTACCGAAGCCAACGGAAGTGCCGGAGATGGCCCTACGGTGTGTTCATGGCACTGATGGATGTTGTTGTTATTGCAGCCATGAATGGCAGCTACGAACCATTACTCCTTCAAGATGGATCTTGGCTACGAGATGACCCTCCCTCTTGTTCGTCAACGTGCTACTCATTCTCGTCTAACCAACTCAATCAAAGTGGCCATGGAGTTGGTCGGTATCAAACCCAACATCTCGCAGCCTGCTGTCGACAGCAACCAGCAACGTCAACGCTGTCGGATCTGCTTGGATGAAGGTGTAAAGGAAAGGAAGACTCGCTTCAAATGTGCTGAGTGTCAAAAAGCCATCTGCATACAGCATGCAACAACCGTCTATTATTGTCCTGATTGTATGTGATACTTATGAACTTTCTCCATTACTCAGTAATGGAATACAGCAGCTGACTATTTCAATTATACTGGTACCTGGATGAATTGTGTTTTACATTATAATACGTACAGTATGTAGGCCTATAATTGACAACTGCTATCACTTTTTAGATAAGCCAGATAAACATATATTTCCACAGACTACATGGCATCACCTAAAACAGTTTCACAACATAGGCCTACTGTGGTAAGCATATAGGCCTAGTTATTAGCTGAAACTAGCTAAATGCAGAAGTGAAGTGATGATAAACCATGGTATTCTAAAATCCAATGTTCCTACAACCTTCACTAAAGATGAATAGCGGTGCTTATCTTCAATTTTATTACGGGTCTGGGCAGACCCGGGTTCATCATTTACCTAGTCTTACGTGAGGACATCATTTAACCGTTAAGTTAACGATACTTCCAATACCAGAAAAGATGCCAGCTCCTTCCGTGTGAACTGTTTCTCTATTATCATAACGATAAACAGGATTCATACGTGGTTCATGAGCAATTCTTTGATTTGAAGCAAAATGTTTAAGATTGTGTTTATAAATTATAGGCATTTTTTAGGATTAAATTTGACTTTTAGGAAAAATATTTACGATAGGTTAGTAACCTGAGGACCTTTGGTACGATCGGCTAAAGCCTCGAGGAGCTTCGCTCCGATAGGTTAGTAACCTGAGGACCTTTGGTCCGGTCGGCTAAAGCTTCGAGGAGCTTCGCTCCGATAGGTTAGTAACCTGAGGACCTTTGGTCCGATCGGCTAAAGCCTCGAGGAGCTTCGCTCCGATTAAGATTTACGTGTGTGAATGTCCAACAACTTCGTGATAACTTTATTAATTTTCCGTTGCACTTTATCTATTGCGTCAAGTAGCGTGTGATGCACTTTAATTTCTTTTCTATTAACTTGCATTTTCTCCTGATTCATCTTCAACTCCGCTTTAAGAGCATTCAACTTAATTTTAAGAACATCTAGTTGTCTTTTAACAGCATCTAACTGTTCTTTATTTTCTTTAGAGTTTTCTTGTAAATTTTTCTTTAATTCATTTTCTAAATTGATTTTAAGAGTTTTCATTTTATCAACTTTTTGATTAAGCGAGTTTACTTCATTTATTATGCTATTCATCTTTTTCATTTGTTGAGTAATTTTAGAACTTAATTCATCAACACTTTTTTGGAATGTAGTTTGTAACTGCTTTAAATTTTTTTAATTCTTTCAGGAAGTTTTTCTATTTCATCTTCTAATTGTTCTTTTAACATTTTTATCTGATGTTTATTTTTAATTACAGCAGATTTTAAATTTATAGAAAGTAATATTAAAATTTTAGATTGATCAGAAATTTTTTTAAAAAGTTTTGCTATATTTACTTCTAGCTCTCTATCCTTTTCATCAAGTTTTAATAATTTTTCGTTTAATGATTTGTCATTAAGTTTAAGCAACTTTAATTCATTCATCAGTGGAACCAAAACATCGGTTATATATTTTTCTTTTAAGTCATTGATTTGTGTATCAACATATTGTTTATTTATTAACTCTGTATTTTGTTGCGGAAGAATAGAAAGATGCAATGGACCAGATAAAACGTCTCCAGTTTTCATGATATAATTTTCTATTTCTATTTCTGATTCACGATTATTCGGGATACATGCACCTCCACCAACATTTGGTAACATCATTTTTAACAATAAAAAAAATAAAATTATTTATATAATGAGAAAAAAATAAATTTTTTCTGATAAAAATAAAAAAATAAAATTTTTTCTAATAAAAATAAAAAAATGGAAAAACCAAATTTAAAAAAATTATATTCCTCTACATCATCCTGTTCTTCTTATTCGACGAGATCAACGGGATTTGAAAATAAATGTTTTGATAATAATAATAATCCATGTATAGATGTAAATATTTTATTTGAATTGCAAGCCGAAATATTTAGAGAACAAACAAAAGGTTTACCATCTATAGAAACTAACTATTGTTTTTTCCCGGGGGTTCAATTTATAAAATTTATGGATATTGTAAGTAAATATAATGATGTGGCTTATGTAGAATTAAATAAAGAAAATATGGTTATAATAGGTCATAATAATGTTTATGGTTTTATTGGAGCAGTTTTGCCGATTAGTAATACTGATTGGATAGAAAATGAAATTATTAATTATATCAATATTAGAGAATTAGTTAAAAAATTAAAATCTTTTTCAAAGGAAAAAATTAGATTATTTGTTGATGAACATAATCAATATAACATTCATATAGAGAGTAAGAAACATAATGAAGAATTATTATGCCAAGTTTATTATAGAGATACAATTTATAAACAAGAAACATTAGAAATGCCACAAAGATATGATGATGATACTTATATAGGATTATACACCAACTTAAATATTAATTTATTAAAATCTTATATAAATGGTTTAGCACAACAAGAAAAAATTTATATGTGGACTACACCTTATATGTGGTCTACACCTTATACCATTAACAATGACCATAATCATAATCATAATAATCCTCTGAATCATATTGAAGAATCTGATAAAGATGATGATGATTCTGAAACATCTGAAAAAGGTGTAAATGGTAAAAAAGATTATAAAAATATCAGTAATTATAAAAATGTAAGTGAAGAAAAATTTATATCTCATACTGATGTACATGATATTGATACTACATATAATCAAAATTTATCTAAATTTCATTTTCTTACAATTGAAAATAATAATGATGGTATAGTTGAAGATACTGTTAGACAACTATGTGTCGGGTCTACAAAATTTAAATTAGGATTTACATCTAATCAATTTAAAATTTTATCATCTTTAATAAAAACTAAAAATGAATCAGATTATGGTGGTGTTATTAAATTTTCCAAAAGAGTTTAAAGACCAATATTTTTCTCTATTATATTATTATAAAATAATAAATATAATTTAGAATTAGATATACCAATAAGAGAATGGCATCCAATTCCAAAAAGTGTAATTTATGATGATGATGATGAAGAATCAATTTATGATGATGAAGAATCAATAGTTAGTGAAAATAAATTTAAATTATCTTTTGATAAAACATTATATGATGAAACTTAATATGATAAAACTTAATGTGATGAAGAAAATATAATAACTAAAGAACGTGAAATATATAATAATATAAAATAACACTCAAGACCTTGACATTAGAATGTTTATATCTAAAATTAAAACACAAATTTTTTCTTTAAAAAATAAAAAAATGGAAAATACCAAGTTTTATTGTAACTTATGTAAAAAAAAGACGCAAACAAAAATAAGTTATCAATCTCATTTAAGTAGTAAATTGCATTCACAAAATGTAGATCGAGTTGATGAAGGAAATATATTAAAATTAAATAATTATATAAACTATCTAGAAACATTGCCTACTGATATAAAAGTTAAAAAATGTTTGATGATTATTCACATTCGGAATATAAAAAAGTTTTTAATAGTGAAGATGAGTCCCTACTAGATGGAAGATATTTATTTAGCGATACTGATGAATTTAACGAAATAGATGAATTTGATGAAGCCGTAACATATATAAAATATTTATTTAATGAATCTGTTGAACATAATGAAACCGATAAAACTTTTTATAATGTATTAACAAACTTTTATAATATATTTAAGAAATCTTTCAAATGTTATATGAATGTAGAAGTACTTTATACAAAAAATGGACCTGATGGAATTCCTGAAGAAATAATACAAGGACATTTTACAAATTCACAAGAAATTCATAATGTAAATGATATACAACCCATATTTGAATCGATGATACTTAAATTAGAAAATTGTATAATTGAAGCCCAGTTACGTGAATCTGGTTGGAGATTTGTTAAAATACTATCTAAGAAAATAGTAATTGTTAAATATAAAAATAATACTGGTGGTAGTTATGTTCCTTTACCTTTCAGTTCACCACAAATAATCAACATAAAAAATGAAGATGATTATTGTTTTCTGTGGAGTATTATAGCACATTTACATCCTGCAGAATATCACAAAGAAAGACTAAGTCATTGAAATAAAGAAGAATACATAAATGAATTTGTTCTCTCTGATGGTTTAGATGAATTTCCATATGATTATAATAGGTTAAAAAAGTTTCATAAAAAGAATAAAAATTTAATAGAAGTAAATGTTTTTGAATTAAATGTGAATTATGTTTCTATTGGTAATATTACTCCATTTTACTCAGATTCAAAAAAATTTTATTTGAATAATAAAAATTTATGTCAATTAGAAATAGTATATGATGATAGAGGAAATTAGATGCATCATAATATTTTTTTACCAAGGAAATATAATATGTACTGAAAAATTTGAAATTATAAAAACACTATCACCAATAATGATTAATCATAATAATTATAAAGGACGTAATAATAATTATGATTATGATTACAAATATTCATCTTTGTCTTTAGAATATCATCAAAAATTACAAAATTTAAATAAAATTTTACAAAATTGAAAAACAGATTATCAACAACAAACAAAAATATTAGTACAAGAATATGGCCATAAATATCGAAATAAGATAGAAACGATTCAAAAATTAAATGAAGAAAATAATGAAGACAATAAAGAATTAAATAATGAAGAAAATGAAACCAATCAAAAAATAAATGTATCTTTACAAAAATGTCTACAACAATATAAAGAACAATATGATAAAGAATATAGTTATCAGTTACAAATATTAAATCAAAATTTTCATCGAAATACATTTAATCTTACAAAAGAAATTGATGAAACACATGAAATATATCAAGATAAATTTGAAAAACTAGAACAAACAAAGCAACCAGCACAAGCTAATATATTATATTATCAGGGTCATTTTATATTGTGTAAAGATGTTTCTATATTTACAAAACTTCAGATAATGCTAATTTTTCCTGTCTCCAATGTATGACGAGCTTTAGAACTAAAGAAGAAATGAATAGACATTTGGAGAATTGTCAACAAAACGAAGCAGTTGAAAATACTTTTCCTAAAGATGATTATTTAGAATACAATAAATGGCATTTCAAAAATAAAGTACCCTTTACAATATATTGTGATTTCGAAGCATATAATGTTAATATGACACAAAATCACGGGACATCGGAGATGTCTTCCAGGGCTTCACCCGATTCTGAAAATGATAATTCTGAAAATGTTACGGGCCAAGCCCTAGAACCTTAGGTTTGTAACTATGAAAAAAGTGCACCTGAGCAAAGTAAAGAAAAATATTTATTTGAACAAAAACCATTATGTTGGGGAATGTCCATTCATTCAAATTATCCGGAATTATTTAAATCAGAATATTTTCAATACTATGGTGAAGATAGTTCAGAAATGTTTACAAAGAAAGTAGAAGAATTACAAGGACGTTTTTCACAATTGCTTGAAACAAATATACCAATGATTCCATTAACGGATGAAGAAAAAATTAATTTTGTTAATGAAACAAAATGTTATTACTGTGGAAAAGGTTTTACAAATAATTATAAAACTGGCAGAGGTAGATATATTGATAAGGTAAAAGATCATGATCATCTAAATGGATTATATAGAGGTGCAGCACATAATTCTTGTAATCTTAATGCTAATAAATTTAAATATAACTTTGTTCCTTTATATTTCTACAATGGTTCTAAATATAATTTCCATCTAGTAATGAAAGATTTATTTTCATCTGAAAAATTACAACTACAACAAATAAATGTACTATGTAAAACAGAAGAAGAATATTTTTCAATGCAATTAGGTTGTATTAGAACTTTAGATGCATTTAGATTTTTTACTCCTTATTCATTAGATGTTATGGGAAAAACTTTGAAATCTGAACAATGTAAAATATTAAATAAATATAATTTAAAACCTTTAAAAGGAATATTTCCGTATGAATATATAACTGGAGATATAAATAGAATAAATGAAATAATGAAAGAACAAAAACTTCCTCCAATAAATAAATTTAAATCAACATTAAAACAATCACAATTATCTGAAGAAGATTATGCAGAAGCTGAAAAGAATTGGAGAGAGTTAAATTGTAAAACAATGTATGATTATACAATGAAATATCTTCAGATAGATGTATTAATCCTTACTGATCTTTTTGAAAACTTTCGTGACATGTGTTTAGAATATTACGGAATAGATCCATGTTATTGTTATTCTACACCAGGTTTAACATGGTTAGCAGGATTAAAACATACTGGTGTTCAAGCCGATGGCTCTAGGGCAAAGTCCGTTAAACTTAAACATTATAAAGAAAATACATATGATAAATTATTATTTTTTGAATCTGGAATTAGAGATGGAGTTCCATCAGTTTTAGGTAATAGATATGTTAAATGTTACAATAAAAAAGTAAATCCTGATGATTATGGAATAATGAAACCTTTATCTCCAGAAGAAAGTGATCAGTTTATAAAATTGTTTAATCAAAATATAGAAGGACTTATATCAAATGAAGATAGTCAAGCAGCAGTTGATGAAATCATGAGAGAAAACTATTTGTTATATTATGATTTTAATAGCTTACATTCTTCTTGCATGATACAAGAATTACCAACAGGTGAGATGGAATGGTGTAATATTCTAGATTATCAAAAAACATATGATGGAAATCGTAATTTTGGTTATATATATGAAGTTGATTTAGTATATCCTGATTATATAAAAGGTGCAACAAAATATTTTCCTTTCTGTCCCGAAAACAAAATTCCCAATATAGAAGATTTTTCAGATTATCAAAAATCTATAATTCCTAAAAAATACAGACCAACAAAAAAACTTATGTTAACACAAAGTAATAAAGGAAAGTATGTTATTGAAGGAAGAATGCTAGATTGGTATTTAGAACATGGAATGATTATCACTAAAATACATCGAAAATTAGTTTATAAGAAATCTAAATGGTTAGAAAATTATATAGAGTTCAATATTGAAAAACGTAAAATAGGTAGAAGAAATAAAGATGATTTTGGAAACGTGTTCTTCAAATTAATGAATAATGCATTTTATGGTAAGACTTTAGAAAATGTGCGTAATAGACAAAATATTGAAATAGTTTATGATAAAGATAGGTTTCAAAATTTAACAAGGAAACCTACATATAAAAGAACTACTAGATTTAGTGATGAACTATGTGCTGTACATTTACGTCGAATCAGCGTAAAACATGATAAGTTTAATTTCATTGGATTCACTATATTAGAATTAGCTAAACTATTTATGTATAGATTTATATATGATTATTTAGCACCTGCTTATGGCAAAAACTATAAATTACACTTTACAGATACCGATTCTGTTTTCTTAGAATTAACAATACCGTATAATTCTTTACTTGATGAAGAAATAGATAAAAAAAAAGATTTTATTCATCCTTCAGAATTATGTAAAGTAAAAGTAAAAGATGAGTTAGGAAATGAAGATTTCATAACAGAAGCTATATTTTTAAAATCTAAATGTTACTGTTATGATACAACTAATAATATTAAAACACGTAAAACATTAAAAGGAATTTCAAAGGCATCAGTGGCTAACCAAATAACATTTCAAGATTATAAAAATGCATTATTTAATATTGAAATAAAAACAGCATGTAATTATAGACTTAATTCAAAGAAACATAAAATGTATTTAAAAGAAGAACATAAATTAGCATTAGATCCATTTGATGATAAAAGAAAAATTTTACCTGATGGAATAACTACTTTACCTTTTTAATTTTCTAATTTCTAAGATAGACAAATTTGATATATATATAAAATAAAAAAAAATATTGTAACACTATATTTGTATATTTTTTATCACTCGGCAAACAAATGTTCTATAACTCTATCATGAATTTTTTATCAATATTAATTGTAATGAAGCCATAATCTTTTGACCAAGCATTGTTACACGATTGTTTAAATTCATCTTTATTTCTTACACATAAATCTCTTAACAAATCACTTAAGTTTCTTGCATTTATTTCAAATAGTATAAATATATTTGCATTCTTTCTAATAACACTTCCGTCTAATGAATACATACTTTGTGTTAAATAAAAAACACTACAGTGATTATGTCTACCTCTTGTGAAATAATTTCTCTGAACTGACTGATTTCTATCATTAACACAATCATCAAAAATTATGATTATAAATAAAAAAAATTAAAAAATAATGATTAATCATAATAATTATAAAGGACGTAATAATAATTATGATTATGATTACAAATATTCATCTTTGTCTTTAGAATATCATCAAAAATTACAAAATTTAAGTAAAATTTTACAAAATTGAAAAACAGATTATCAACAACAAACAAAAATATTAGTACAAGAATATGGCCATAAATATCGAAATAAGATAGAAACGATTCAAAAATTAAATGAAGAAAATAATGAAGACAATAAAGAATTAAATAATGAAGAAAATGAAACCAATCAAAAAATAAATGTATCTTTACAAAAATGTCTACAACAATATAAAGAACAATATGATAAAGAATATAGTTATCAGTTACAAATATTAAATCAAAATTTTCATCGAAATACATTTAATCTTACAAAAGAAATTGATGAAACACATGAAATATATCAAGATAAATTTGAAAAACTAGAACAAACAAAGCAACCAGCACAAGCTAATATATTATATTATCAGGGTCATTTTATATTGTGTAAAGATGTTTCTATATTTACAAAACTTCAGATAATGCTAATTTTTCCTGTCTCCAATGTATGACGAGCTTTAGAACTAAAGAAGAAATGAATAGACATTTGGAGAATTGTCAACAAAACGAAGCAGTTGAAAATACTTTTCCTAAAGATGATTATTTAGAATACAATAAATGGCATTTCAAAAATAAAGTACCCTTTACAATATATTGTGATTTCGAAGCATATAATGTTAATATGACACAAAATCACGGGACATCGGAGATGTCTTCCAGGGCTTCACCCGATTCTGAAAATGATAATTCTGAAAATGTTACGGGCCAAGCCCTAGAACCTTAGGTTTGTAACTATGAAAAAAGTGCACCTGAGCAAAGTAAAGAAAAATATTTATTTGAACAAAAACCATTATGTTGGGGAATGTCCATTCATTCAAATTATCCGGAATTATTTAAATCAGAATATTTTCAATACTATGGTGAAGATAGTTCAGAAATGTTTACAAAGAAAGTAGAAGAATTACAAGGACGTTTTTCACAATTGCTTGAAACAAATATACCAATGATTCCATTAACGGATGAAGAAAAAATTAATTTTGTTAATGAAACAAAATGTTATTACTGTGGAAAAGGTTTTACAAATAATTATAAAACTGGCAGAGGTAGATATATTGATAAGGTAAAAGATCATGATCATCTAAATGGATTATATAGAGGTGCAGCACATAATTCTTGTAATCTTAATGCTAATAAATTTAAATATAACTTTGTTCCTTTATATTTCTACAATGGTTCTAAATATAATTTCCATCTAGTAATGAAAGATTTATTTTCATCTGAAAAATTACAACTACAACAAATAAATGTACTATGTAAAACAGAAGAAGAATATTTTTCAATGCAATTAGGTTGTATTAGAACTTTAGATGCATTTAGATTTTTTACTCCTTATTCATTAGATGTTATGGGAAAAACTTTGAAATCTGAACAATGTAAAATATTAAATAAATATAATTTAAAACCTTTAAAAGGAATATTTCCGTATGAATATATAACTGGAGATATAAATAGAATAAATGAAATAATGAAAGAACAAAAACTTCCTCCAATAAATAAATTTAAATCAACATTAAAACAATCACAATTATCTGAAGAAGATTATGCAGAAGCTGAAAAGAATTGGAGAGAGTTAAATTGTAAAACAATGTATGATTATACAATGAAATATCTTCAGATAGATGTATTAATCCTTACTGATCTTTTTGAAAACTTTCGTGACATGTGTTTAGAATATTACGGAATAGATCCATGTTATTGTTATTCTACACCAGGTTTAACATGGTTAGCAGGATTAAAACATACTGGTGTTCAAGCCGATGGCTCTAGGGCAAAGTCCGTTAAACTTAAACATTATAAAGAAAATACATATGATAAATTATTATTTTTTGAATCTGGAATTAGAGATGGAGTTCCATCAGTTTTAGGTAATAGATATGTTAAATGTTACAATAAAAAAGTAAATCCTGATGATTATGGAATAATGAAACCTTTATCTCCAGAAGAAAGTGATCAGTTTATAAAATTGTTTAATCAAAATATAGAAGGACTTATATCAAATGAAGATAGTCAAGCAGCAGTTGATGAAATCATGAGAGAAAACTATTTGTTATATTATGATTTTAATAGCTTACATTCTTCTTGCATGATACAAGAATTACCAACAGGTGAGATGGAATGGTGTAATATTCTAGATTATCAAAAAACATATGATGGAAATCGTAATTTTGGTTATATATATGAAGTTGATTTAGTATATCCTGATTATATAAAAGGTGCAACAAAATATTTTCCTTTCTGTCCCGAAAACAAAATTCCCAATATAGAAGATTTTTCAGATTATCAAAAATCTATAATTCCTAAAAAATACAGACCAACAAAAAAACTTATGTTAACACAAAGTAATAAAGGAAAGTATGTTATTGAAGGAAGAATGCTAGATTGGTATTTAGAACATGGAATGATTATCACTAAAATACATCGAAAATTAGTTTATAAGAAATCTAAATGGTTAGAAAATTATATAGAGTTCAATATTGAAAAACGTAAAATAGGTAGAAGAAATAAAGATGATTTTGGAAACGTGTTCTTCAAATTAATGAATAATGCATTTTATGGTAAGACTTTAGAAAATGTGCGTAATAGACAAAATATTGAAATAGTTTATGATAAAGATAGGTTTCAAAATTTAACAAGGAAACCTACATATAAAAGAACTACTAGATTTAGTGATGAACTATGTGCTGTACATTTACGTCGAATCAGCGTAAAACATGATAAGTTTAATTTCATTGGATTCACTATATTAGAATTAGCTAAACTATTTATGTATAGATTTATATATGATTATTTAGCACCTGCTTATGGCAAAAACTATAAATTACACTTTACAGATACCGATTCTGTTTTCTTAGAATTAACAATACCGTATAATTCTTTACTTGATGAAGAAATAGATAAAAAAAAAGATTTTATTCATCCTTCAGAATTATGTAAAGTAAAAGTAAAAGATGAGTTAGGAAATGAAGATTTCATAACAGAAGCTATATTTTTAAAATCTAAATGTTACTGTTATGATACAACTAATAATATTAAAACACATAAAACATTAAAAGGAATTTCAAAGGCATCAGTGGCTAACCAAATAACATTTCAAGATTATAAAAATGCATTATTTAATATTGAAATAAAAACAGCATGTAATTATAGACTTAATTCAAAGAAACATAAAATGTATTTAAAAGAAGAACATAAATTAGCATTAGATCCATTTGATGATAAAAGAAAAATTTTACCTGATGGAATAACTACTTTACCTTTTTAATTTTCTAATTTCTAAGATAGACAAATTTGATATATATATAAAATAAAAAAAATATTGTAACACTATATTTGTATATTTTCTATCACTCGGCAAACAAATGTTCTATAACTCTATCATGAATTTTTTTATCAATATTAATTGTAATGAAGCCATAATCTTTTGACCAAGCATTGTTACACGATTGTTTAAATTCATCTTTATTTCTTACACATAAATCTCTTAACAAATCACTTAAGTTTCTTGCATTTATTTCAAATAGTATAAATATATTTGCATTCTTTCTAATAACACTTCCGTCTAATGAATACATACTTTGTGTTAAATAAAAAACACTACAGTGATTATGTCTACCTCTTGTGAAATAATTTCTCTGAACTGACTGATTTCTATCATTAACACAATCGTCAAAAATTACACAATGTTTCATTGTTTTATCTAGTTTACTAGGATCTTGCATATTACCACTATCATCTATTAATTGTATCTTTATATGTTTATTTTCATTGGTTTCAACTAACTGATTATTTTTTGCTGCTTCTTCACACCACGAACTTATTTCTTCTTCATCTTCAGATTTTTCATATTCTTTGAATAATGAAGCAATTGCTGTTTTTTTAAGATTATTTTCAAATCCATATTTCAAAAATTGATAGACGGGTTGTTCTGCTGTTGTTGTATAAATTATAAGATTGTTATAATCAAAAAAAAAATTTGGAGTCGTTAAAATTTTAAATAATAGATACGTTTTTCCACAACCTGATCTTCCGCAAATAACTGACAAAACTTTATTAGATAAATTTGGATGATGATTAAATCTAAGTTTTTTTTAATGGGGGCACTTCACTCATTTTTTAATAAAAAAAATTTATTTTTATTTTATTTTTATTTTTAAAGAAGAAGAAGAAAATTAAACTTCTCTAGCTTCGCGTGGGAGTTTATACCTCTCGAACGGGAGTTTATACCTCCCGAACGGGAGTTTATACCTCCCGAACCAAAAGATCTATCATAATCTCTTCACCTCCAAAATTTATTTCTTGTCCTTTTTCATCAGTGATTCTAATGTTTATGTTGTTAATAGTTTTTCTTGTAATAGGGAAATATATTAATGTTTGGGGAAATACATTTAATCTATAACCAATGGGTACAGTAAAAGCTGGAAAACTGAATATTAAATTTGACAATTTACCATTTATATATCCTCCTCAATAATGTCACAATGTACAACAATTGAATTTATTTCAGATTTTTTTGGAATCTTCTCACCCAAATGATAACCTTGACTATAGGTTTGTTTATTAAATCCTAATAGCTTTGAAAATGATCTATCATGATTAAAATCAACTTGATGATTTTCGTCTAAAGTAAGAGAAAATTTATTAACTGCCGGTTCAACTGCAAAATGTAATTGTTTCTTATCTTTAAATGGTATACCTAAATGTCTCTTAATTTCATTTGATATTGATTCAACTTCGTAAGAACCAGGAAGAAAAGTTAGTATTTTCCACGTTTTGCCTTTATCAGTAGAATATCTAAATTGATCATTCACATCTTTGATAACGTTTTGAATAGTGTTAAATGTGGAGAAACTAGTCAATGCAATTTGATAATTTTTATTTTGCTCCAAATGTAGAATGGGTTCTAAATTACAAGTGTGTGATGAAGTAGTTGTTATAATTTTTAACGTCGTACTAAATTTTGATGAACCCAAAATCTCTGTCAAATTTTCTAAATGATTATTAATTTTGTCTAAATCTGCTGAACACATTTTTTAGTTAAAATTTTGAATAAATGTCTTTTATAACAAAAATTAAAAACAACAACATATTTCAGCTACGGGCGAAGCCCTAGAACATTCGATTCGTTATACTTTTATAATCCTCTTCATTTAGAATCTTCTTTTCTAACAGTCTTTTCAATATAGCATGAATTTCATTGAAACTAGAATTATGTCCTTCTTTTATTGCAGATATTAAAATATTTAATCTATTTAGTAATTCTTGTGGATCATCTGGTAAAAACACAGTTGTTTCTTTTTGTAATTCTGTTCCTACTTTAACTCCCGATGATAATAAATTTTCTAATTGTTTATAACGTCTAAGAGATTTTACTGCACCAACTCTATCTAACATAGCTTTATATTTTATGAAATCTTCTACAGCATAATTATTTAAATCTGCTCCTCTCAAAAGATCAACAAAATTTCTATCTAAACTAAAAGGAGATTTATCTGGTGAAAAAATTAAACCTCGAAAAGGTTGTGGAAATTTTTCTTTTTGTCCGAGATAAAATCTAGGTATTGTTTTTCCATCTAGAAATGAAATAGAATGTTCAAATTGCATAGATTTTGGTAATTTCTTATTAATGTTTGATTCTAGTAATCCATAGTCATCTAATATAGTTTTGTGCTCTGGATCTGTTATATCAATTTGTTTATCATTATTTGCAAGTTCTTTTTCAAGAGTTTTAAATGGTTTCATAGTTTTCTCAAAATCAGTTTTTACTTGCTCGGTTTGTTGCATTTTTTCAAACATATCAGATTGAATACCAGCTTTTATCATTCTATGTTGAAGATGATTTTCTTTCATAATATTTTTTGTTTTATTAACTCTTCTAATTGTTTTATTCTTTTAAAATTATCAGCTTTAATTTTATCCATTTTTGAAATATAATATTTGAATTTTGTGGTAACATTGGAATACAGCAAAAACATTTTACTGAACAAATTATTTTTTTATTGCTTTGTTGTCTGACATCTTTTCGTTTAAAGTTTTCTCGTTTTAAGTTTTGTTTGATAAAGTTTTGTTTAATAAAGTTTTGCTTAAATTTTCGCTTAAGGTTTTTAGCTCTTCTAAAAAAATTTTGTCATTTTGTTCATTAGAAATTTTACCATCACTCGAAATTTTGGCATCCTGTTTATTCTTATCATCATTTTTTTCTGACTGTAATTGAAATGATTTTTGATTTACTTCATTAGCTATTTGATCAAATTTTTCAATCTCATCTAACGTAATAACATTATCATCACATACTCTTTGAAAGTAGTAATGTAGTTTATGATAGACTTCTTTAATATGCAAATGCTTAGTTTTTAATGATTTTCGTTTCTTAGTTATCAAAGATTTATCTAACATTGTAATAAGTGAAGTTGCAAAAACACCCGTACCTGTTAAAGCTGTAGCAACTACTGGAATTACTAAAACACCTGTAGATATAACAATTGTTAAAGCACCTAAACTTATTGTTAAGAATATGCCAATTCCTTGTGTTACATTCTTAACTTTAGGCCATCTCTTTCTTAATTTTTTATAATGCTCTAATCTTAATAGTAATTGAGATTCCTTATCTTTCATATAACGTACTCTATCTTTGTGTTTTTCTTTATTCATTTTTTCAATGTCCATTAAAGTAGAACTACGTTCATATGATAACGAAGGATATATTCTTGCGGTTTCATCCATTTTCGTCCCCTTTGAGGTTTCATCCACTTTTGTTTCTTCCATTTTTAAAGAAATATTTTGAATAAATATTTTGAAACTAATCTTCTGAAATTCTATTTAAAACGAAATTAGTAGTTGTTTTGTCTACCGTATATTTTCTAAGAACTCAGTCAGACCAAAAGCTCTGGGAGATAACTCAGTCAGATTTCGCCATTCATTTTTAATGACGATGTTTGCCAGTATGAATCGTAGATAAGCAATTGAATTTTTTGTATACTCCAGTATACCTCTACTGCCCAATACCGATGCAATCGTACATGTTATGAGGATAAAAACTACTCTTCATTCCACGAAAAATATCCTTTTTGGGAAGACATGCATCTTAATGCACATTTTAATTAGTTTTTGCAGAAGAAGTCGCTAATCTTAGTTTGTTTCGCTTGACTTGCTTTGACGTTGAACATTGAAGTGGTAGCAGCTGCGGCTTGTGGCAGACAATAGCGCCATATACGGGTATGTTTTTGTCGCTTCGCTGGGGCAAAGGTCATAAAGATTCTCTCTCTCTCAGAAACAGCTGCTGCCATTATTCCACGTATTACAATTTCATTCTTACTGCGTGCATTCATTCTGTGAGCGTTCTACGAGACTGACTTTGTCTGCAATCACTTCATGTCTTCATCCTGGAATATGTCATTAACACCTCTAGAACGAGCATTTGCAATCTTCTGCGAATCAATTTTCCCTCTAATAGTTCCTGACCAGCAAGCACTGTTTAAAGATTTGGCTGTAAACTTCATTGAAGAAAATTTGAAAAAGAAGAAAGCAACTGTTGACAAAAACAAAGAAAAGGAAGTGAAAGACCTTATTTCAAATTCATTTGTGGATACAGAGTTGGAGGAATTTTATCCGGAGAAAGTGGACTATTTTTCTATTCCAACCTGTATAGATTCGTTGAAAAAACTAATTTTGACAGAAAAGAGAGGTAACCAAAGATTGTTAATTTCATATATTAATCAAGGTAAGGTATTGTGTAAGTTGAAAACATTAATCAAGTGTTCATTTGTAAAGTTCATTAAATGTTTGAATGATGAACACCAAATCTTTTTTTCTAGAACGTATGTTAGTTTCTTAATCAAGTTGTATAGACTATATCTCGAATTCCCGAAACTCAATACTTCAACATTGAGTATTCATTTTGTCAAAAAGCACTTGAACCAAATTGAGGACTTTCTCACAAATGAAAAAGAAAAAATTGGAGAAAAAGAACTGGTGTAACTCAAGAAATAGACGAGTTAAATTTATGAAGTTTTGTAACTGTATTTTCAGACTTCAGAGAACGTCGTTAGTGTATTTTCAGACTATACTTTTAAAGTGAATGTAGGTAATTTATTTCAACCTTGTTCTACTGAAGGATTTAAAGTTGAGAACAACGTTCTCACTTTGCAAGTGTATTTTCAGACTATACTTTTAAAGTGAATGTAAGTAATTTATTTCAACCTTGTTCTACTGAAGAATTTAAAGTTGAGAACAACGTTCTCACTTTGCAAGTGTATTTTCAGTCTATACTTTTAAAGTGAATGTAAGTAATTTATTTCAACCTTGTTCTACTGAAGAATTTAAAGTTGAGAACGCCGTTCTATATTTGTGTTTTGCTTTATCCATTTGTTCCAATATCGGATATAAAGGGGCTGATGGTTCTTTTGTTTTTTCATCTTCCATTTTTAAAGAAACATTTTTAGACACATCATTTTAGTTATCTGATATTTTAATAACCTGAAAAATGGATTTAAAAGACGTTTTTACAAATACCAATTTTTTGATGTTGTGTCCTGGAACGGTCATGATTTTGGGAGTAAAATGTCATAATCGCAAATTTGAGATTCTTAACTTTTATGATTTACGGTGTCCTGGAACGGTCATGATTTTCAAGGTAAAAATTGTAATTCTCAAATTTGAGATTCTTAACTTTTATGATTTTCGGTGTCCTGGAACGGTCATGATTTTAAGGGTGAAAATTGTAATTCTCAAATTTGAGATTTTGAAAAATTTGAAAAATTGGGTATTTTTAAAAACGCCCAAATTTATGTATTTAGGTCTTCATAACCTGAAAAAGGGTTCAAATTCATGAATTTATGTCGTTTTTAAAAATACCAATTTTTCAAAAAATGGTACTTTTTAAATGGTCTAAATTTATGAATTTAGGTCTTAAAAACCTGATAAAGGGTTAAAATTCATGAATTTATGTCGTTTTTAAAGATACTATTTTTTTGAATTTTATGGTGTCCTGGGACGGTCTTTTTCCCATTACTGTGGCATTAAAACTACTCGGGAGAGAAAACTGATATTTTTCACATCATTGATTCAAATAGATTTTTTCTTTTGTTTTCTGCTAATGTTTTTCTCTCTATTTTTCAGAACTAGATGTTTCACTGACATTTTGTAGTTTTGTATTTTATCCCAATGTAGAGTGGCAAATTCAATAACCGCTTGTATCCCATATTTTATGTCTATACTAAGGTACAGGCTGACGACGTCCAAAGAAACAAAGGTCTTATTTCTGACATTCAAATCGCTTTTCTTTAGATGACCTATAACTTCATCAGATTTTTTTACGTTACTCGTAACGAACTAAGTAATTGTGTCAACATCTTGCCAATATACCAATCCAATTTTTCAGTAGGCGTATTGTTAACCGCTGCTATCGGCATCAAAGGAAAAGCATCATTCTCGGCATCCTTGGACTTGCCTTATAAAATCGCAGAAGCACCAAATGCTGAAAAATTGAATAAAAAGTGGAGAGAGCAAATATTGTCACTTCAATTTAAAATGGTGATATAACTGAGAAGGCACTATGATGCATTGATTCATGCAATACCAAATCATAAACACAGGACTGTGATGCCATCTGAACATTTTTGATTTCAGTAAACTTTGTAATTTAGCAAATTGTCATTATTGTGACGTCATTTATTCATCAATGAAATTACTTTTACCTTTGAAAGTATTATGAGACCGAGAAATCGACGTATTGTGCGTGGTAGACCTCCTTCTCCAAGAATTCGTCCTGAGATCAGCGATGAAGATTTGAATAAAACTGTTATATCTCTGACATCAAATGAACTGACAAGAGAAGAAAAACTGTTGAACAAGGGACTTGGTTTTGCCATCAAACATAAAGAGTCTAGCCGTTATGATTAGATTAGCCGTTATGAAGCACGGCATCATTCTGTAGCTCATTATTGAATCATAATCAAAGTCATGCAACGAGGGCATTTGTTGAATCAATCAAGAACAATATTCAAACTATAAAGGTCACAAGAGCTAAGCTACGAGTAATCTAAATTATGAAGAATTCAAGATTTTGAAATCTCTTCGAAGCAATCCGAACATCGTTTTAAAACCTGCTGACAAAGGACGCGCGATAGTCATTTGGAAGAAAGACGACTATTGCAACGAGGCCTATCGTCAATTGCAAGATGCTACAACATACAAGCAAGAATCTGTTGCTCAAACAATAATATTTAAAGAGAAAGTGATAATGGAATTGGACAGGCTAGTTCATCATGGTAAACTATCAATCCAAACTATGGAATGAATAAAACCTCCAATGACTCCAAGAACTTTCATTTTTTATCTTTTACCAAAAAATTCATAAGAATATTTCTCCTTGTCCTGGCCGACCAATTGTTTCTTCATGCTCCAGTGTGACAGAGAATATAAGCGCCTACATCGATTCACAAATTAAACCCTTGGCTTATAATGCAACCTCATACATCAGAGATGCAACGGATTTCATCAGGAAGTTAGAAAGTCTGAAAAATGAGCTTCCATCTCATTTCATCCTTGTCACGGCCGATGTCAATTCAATTCCTCATAGTGATGGACCAAGAACAATGCGTGAAGCAGTAAATACGAGAGGGAATTCATATCACAGCTCTGATACTTAAGTGAAGCTGGCAAATTTGGTTTTTACATACAATGAATACTTTTCAATTTTATGAGAGTTTTTATACCCAGATACAAGGAACTGCTATGGGTACCAAAATGGAGTCAAATACACAATTAAAACCTTTGGTATGGTGGCGCAATACGATTATAGATGATGGACTCATGGATTGAAACTTCACAAGACTTTGAAAATTATGCGAACAATTATTTTCTAATCATAAAATTCACATTTGAGAAAAGCGATAATGGCGTTCACTTCTTAGTTACAAAGGTAATCAAAAATGGTTCAAGTTTACAAACGGACTTGTACATCAAACCAACAGATACCAGACAGTTTCTTCATTTTGATTCTTGTCATCCAATAATTCATAAAATCCCCATCGCTTCCTTTCAGGCTTTACGGATTTGACATATTTGTTCTGATGAAGTTCAAGTGCGATCACATCTTCAGGAATTATGCCAGGCTCTAGTTATAAGAGGTTATCCCCGAGGGTGAGTTCTACAGCAGATCAACAAAGCCTTGACCTTGGATCAGCAGACATTATTTCGAAACAAACAAAATGCCGATAGTGTTAAATGATTCCTTTCATTGTCCCATATCATCCATCAACTTACAATGAAATGAGATCAGTTTTTGATGATAATAAGCACTTTCTAGATGATAACAACCTTAAGGTAGAACTTTGGTGGAAACCGCCATCAAAGATTAAAGAATTTCTAGTTTCTTCAAAATTATATGATGTCCCATGAAATTTAGCTGCTCGACAGACCGGAAGCGTTACACCTTGTGGCTCAGCGCGCTGTGAAACATGCAAAATGATTTCGAATGAAACAACAATAATATCACCAGTCACAGGTCTTTCTCATACTATCAAAGCAACTAACACTACATGCAGAACTACCAACATTGTATACGCTCTTCTATTTGAAAATTGCTCATTTTTATATATTGGGGAAACAGGGAGGTCTCTTAGGGAGAGAATAAAACTGGACATCGCTTTAACATCAGACATAATGATGAAAATAAAGTAGTTTCATTTCACTGTTTAGAACATGGTCATCAAGAACAAAACGTGAAAGTCTCCATATTGGATAGAATCGAAGAAAATGAAAATGAACGAAAGAGAAAAGAAATGAAATTTATAAGTCAATTGATGACCGACTATCCTTTTGGCTTAAATATGCAGCACGCTTTACAGCGGTCACCCATATTTGACCCTAAATCTCCTATCTCTGTGACCACTATGTCTGCTAATTGACTTAAAGAATTTATGCGTTATTCTATCTCTTCTGTGTCTATGATTCTATGCATGCACAACGTTTTTTAATGCATGTACCATTTGAATTTTATATATTTTTGTATATCTTTCCATTCAGGATGAAGGAAAGGAGCGGCTGCTCCACTCCTATCCGAAACCGGTAGAATAAACATTCAAAACATCTTCGAGATTTAATCACGGCGTTCTCGCAAGCATCATATGCTCGCAAGAATCTGAAATGGAAACATTAATCACGACCAGTGGCAAGCCAGCCTATTTTCGGTCTATGATAAAAGATCACAAACCCAAGGATGCCGAGAATGATGCTTTTCCTTTGATGCCGATAGCAGCGGTTAACAATACGCCTACTGAAAAATTAGATTGGTATATTGGCAAGATGTTGACACAATTACTTAGTTCGTTACGAGTAACGTAAAAAAATCTGATGAAGTTATAGGTCATCTAAAGAAAAGCGATTTGAATGTCAGAAATAAGACCTTTGTTTCTTTGGACGTCGTCAGCCTGTACCCTAGTATAGACACAAAATATGGGATACAAGCGGTTATTGAATTTGCCACTCTACATTGGGATAAAATACAAAACTACAAAATGTCAGTGAAACATCTAGTTCTGAAAAATAGAGAGAAAAACATTAGCAGAAAACAAAAGAAAAAATCTATTTGAATCAATGATGTGAAAAATATCAGTTTTCTCTCCCAAGTAATTTTACTGACACTACATAATTACGAATAAAAAATATGTACACAGCCGACGTTTCGGGTCCAGACCCTTTCTCAAGGCAAGGCAGCAATAAAACACTGACTATCAGAGTTGTTAACAAGCCTGCGAAATACTTGTACAAAAGCCTCGAATGCGAAAAACAGAGAAATAAACACTCAAACTGCAAAATTTGTGAAAATTTGCTTGACAGTTATACCTGTGACGACAGATTCATTGTCTATTCGTTTGTTTGTAAATATTGTAGCAAAAGCTGTATTGGTCAAACCAGTAGGCAATTCGAAACTAAATATCGCGAACACGAATATAGTCTCAGAATGAATAACGACAATAGTGCGCTGTCTGACCATTCTAAAAATGACTACAATAATTCTCTAACGATCAATGACTTTCAAGTAATGATAATGAAACGTTGCAACACTCCGGTAGAAGCTAGAATCATCGAAACGCAAATGATTGAAACTCAGACCTGAGCTAAATCGCAAGTATGAAATAGCCAGTTGGTAAGGCCGTAGTACACTCTTGACGCATGCAGCTACCGTGTAAGCCCGGAAGATGCGAGGAGTCTCGTGAAAGCTTGGCGCATGTATATGCCTAGTCTGGACCTTCTTCTGTTGGTCCCAGATTTTCAATAAACATCAACAGCAGCTGATAGTTTTTGAGGGAGATTCCTGGAAAACTCAAAACATGAGTTAAATTTCCATCAAACTCATTCAAACACTTCAACAGAACAAGACAGTGTCCTTAAAAAATTGTGATACGTCAATGGAAATCCTTCAAGCAACCGACAAGGACTTATCAACTGTTCTATTCTTTCGATCACTCGCGTCACTAGCAGGCGATTGTACAGCAAGCACGTCGGGTAGAATTGTGCTCGACTGTCGTTCGCTATCTATGTTGGTCTGTCATGCGTCTCGTGCATTATCTCTGCACTATTGGATTCAAAGGATGTGTTGAGTTTAAAGAGGAGGAGATTCGTCTGCAAAATATAGGCTACGTCAAGGAGCACACTTGCGATCTGGTCCATGCATTTACTCTTCCATCTCGTGTATGATCGACTTTTTGTTCATGATCACTCATCTAATTTCTGTGATCAATGTGAACGACGGCCTCGTTTTCTTCGACCTCTTCCACGCTGTGATCGCCATTTATTTCAACGTTTCGAACAAGGTTGGACTTTGGGTTTAACCTTGGCCTTGGATGACCTTCGGTGCCGTCCCCAATGTTCTAAAAGGTTGGCTAGTTTTTGATAAAATCTGAAAATTATACCAGCCATTTAGAAAAATAAAATCGGTATTTCTGTCACCTAACATCAATGAAAATCAAGTGCAATTATTAAATTATAGCACTGGAAGAATTCTGGACAAATTACTGTCAATCAGTTTTCATTTGGAAGCGGAGGTCAAGGTTTCAGTTTATGTTTTTATTCAATGCTGCATATATGCAAATCAAGTCACAAAGGTAAATTTTTAGATTTGAATCTTGGGAGAACTACATGATAAGAGCATGAAGTTCTGATTTTTCAACAAAACCCCTACTCAATTCACAGAATATCTCAAATAAGAAATACTTGCGGTTAATATCTATTTCATTTTGGGGTTGACAACACCGCGCATTGAAAGTTCTCATATATTGTATTTGCTGTAAGCCCACATAGTTTGTTGTATTTGTGGATACTGAATTTTTATATATTTCATATTTTCGCAGCCTTCTCACCCTAAAATGCTTGCGACAGCCGACATTTATCGAAAAATGAATTCATTCCAATTTCGCATTCTAAATATGTGTATGTTTGACCATGTACTCAATAGTCACTAGTCACTGCGCAGCTATACTATTTATTAAATCTGTTTATAAATAATGATAAGCGCATATATTTCATCGAACTGGAAATCATGCAAAGAATTGGTGAAGAAGATAGTGATAAAATTCTCAAGATTAGCTAGCGTGCAGGGTATTCAGTAGCGACAACAGAATGGAAGAAAATACATCAGAGATTTGGACGCGTGTGCCGATCATTTACCAATTTAGAAGTCTTCATGATGAATGAACGTAGTCTTCTTTCACTTCTCGCAACTGGGATTATGATTCTACCACTTTGTGATATTGGGGTTACGATCGAGTTCAAAATATGCTGGTCATTCGAAGCTGCTTGACGAAATAACTTTGGCTACAGCTTTACGTCTGCTTGGTAGCGGTTCCAGTTCATGAGCATCACAGTTATCGCCACACACTATTCTATGAAATCTTTTCTGAACTCCTCAAATTTCAACGACTTCTCCTTTGATAGCCCAACGAATAATGGCGAACAATATTCTAGGATGGATATTACGATGGCATTGTATACTGTCAGCAAGAAGTCGCACGTGAGAATTTCTTTGAGTTGGCAAATTAGAAGCAAATTACACAAAGCGGAGCGAATAACGTAGTCAACAAGCGATGACCAATTCAAGTTAGTGTCGAATATTGCCCCAAGGAGTTTCAAATTGTCAACACATCGCATGTAGGGTAATTGTATCGGAGAAAAGTCGTTGGTCCGAGAAATGAGTAAGTATGTGCATTTACTGATATTCAAAGGTAGACAGATTTCTTCACTCCACTTTGCTAGGGAGTTATGGACTTCATGTACATGCTGATTATCAGAACTTCGAAATATGGGTACGCAAATTGAAAAGTCATCTGCATACTTCATAACGTGGGATGGAGAGTTCGGAAATTTAAATGAACCAGTCACAAGGGAAAAAAGGTATGTCGAAAGGACGGAACATTGTGGGATGCCGGAAGAAACATTTGAAAAATTGCTCAGGTCACACCCGATGCGCACACATTGAGTTCGGTCTTCAAAGAAACTTCGTATCCATTTGATTATTGGAATAGGGATAGAACATTCAGTCAGTCGACTTATGATAACTTCGAATTTCGACTTATCGAATGCCTTTGTAAAGTCATAAGCAATTATTTGCAAACCGGAAACATCTGAGTTTTCAAAACAGTTAGTTATAATATCATGGAGTGAGATAAGTGCACAGCTTGTGGACGAATGTGGGCGAAACCCAAATTGCCCCATACCGTAGCCACAAATTAGATCCTGCTTGACTGAGGTCAATAGAAACTTTTCAAGTATCTTAACCGGGATTGGGAGAAGACTTATCGGTCTGAAATCATTCAGGTCTTTCACTGTATTTGCTTTTGGAACAGGAATGATAATAGCTCGCTTCCACACTTTTGGGACATTTCCATTGCTCAGCGATAGATTGAAAACATAGGTCAAACACAGGAGCTTTAATAATCTTGTTAGAAGAATCCTCTGAACCTCTTTGAATCCTGCGTATGTCCCCAAACAAGCCTACAATCTGACTGCTAAATCCAATGCTGAAGCTAAATCCAATACTCCTTCGATCTCTTCGTCTGCGTTGATAATTTACGTGGCTTTTTTGTGACAGTTTTAGCAATAAATGCAATTTTGATAATCTAAAATGATAAAGTGATGTTAAAAAATGATATTCTAATTAACCCTCTGCAAAGTATTATTCTCTCACAAAAATCTGGAGCCGATTGACTTTCCTATACGTCCTCTAGCATCGATTAATCCTGTTGAAAAGATAGCCGTACTTTCGTCCAAAATTCGGACTAAGACTGCTTAACATACTCCATCCAAAATAAACAACAAAAGGGAAGCAATTTCGAGAGTAGATAGCATCCGTACATGATATGAAAAGTCTCACTCTTGTTTCCTTCGATATTTCAAATTTATTTCCTAGTATTTCTCCAAGTTCTGGAATTAATGGGATCATGAAATCCGTGGATGAATTTCGGGATCTAAATAGTTGTTATGACTTTAGTGATGATAATTCAAAATTCGGAATGGTGCTGTTGGGTAGGCCTACTCTTGTTACAGTAAGGACGCTCATTCTGGGATCACCCTCAGAAAGGATTCGCATGTTCCTAACCATGCCAAAAGATGTTCCTTGCAAAATATATTCAGAATTATGAAAGAAACTGCGTCTGACAGCTTTTTATGCAGTTTACATTGGACAAACTGCAAGAACAATACGTTCGAGAATTCTTGAACACCTCAACTCCGCATCATCCTATGTGCTGTACCACATCTCAACCCACCCACCAACGTCGACTCCCATTGTTTGAAAAATTCTATCCACATCTCGAGATTTCACACTAGACTGGCAATTGAATCTATTTACATCGAACGATCAAAAGACAATCTGATGAATGGATGTGAGGGGCGTCGGATTCTGCCTCAGTTACAACAATAGCTCAATTTTTGGTAAGCGATTGATCCCAGTGATTTCATAATTCAAATGCACCAATTATGAGAAAAAAGAAAACCACGTATATAGCTTTAAAGTACATAGCTTTAAAATTTCTGCCCTGATGATGTTTACTGAAGAGTAAATGAAACATGTCGGCCATACGTGGTTTTCTTTTTTTTCATAATTGGTGCATTTGAATTATGAAATACATGTAGCTCAATTGTTGACACCAAAACAGTGGAGACTTTGTTATTGCACTTAAGAGCATTCAGCTAGTCTCCGTGGCTGTCGGACATCTGAAGTGTCTGTTTGATGTTTGTGTGCTGTATATATTCCTTCTGTGAATGTTCTTAAGTCAGAAATCGGCTGACAAAGATAATCGAAACGTCCCGACACTTGGCTGTTCCCAATTATCTATTTTTTATCCGGAAAGGCGTTAAGCAAAATTTAATACATATTGATCATACCGGGTATGGCCGACACTCCTAAAAAACTCCTTGAAAATTATCGATCGCTAGAAAAACAACTAGAAAACAGTGTAGTAAACAAAAGTTACAACAAAAGTGGAAAAACATAATTATCGTAAATATAATCAAAAAAGCAACAGCGTGAACGACATGAATCTTGCAGATAGTAATCTTGCAAAGTTTAGCTGTTTCTGACAAATGCGCTAAATAATTAGAGAAGTGATATGAAATCTTCAAATTCCGCTGCGTTTGGTGGACATGACAGGTCCTAGGCTCCTTTATATTGTGAAATGTGAATAGACGTAAATGCAAAAGTCTTCAAATTAATTTCAGTTGCAAAATATGCTGTGATCTAAGTAATGACAGTTCGATTAAAGATAAAGAAATGCATTGTAAATCGAGGCATGCTGTCTATCCGTAGACTTGCAACATTTGAAATGTAGCGCATATTGGCAGAACTAGATCGCAGACAAGGAACACAGCAAATTCATAGAACTGAATAACATTAGAATCCAATCCTATTGTGCCCAGCAAAAGTATAGACTATTTTCAATGATCATCTTCTTGACAATAGCAACAACAACAGTACAGCGATCTCCGATTGCATTGCCCATATCTAAATACGATCCCCGCAGCAATAGGACATTTACCAAAGACTGCAGATCATCTTCTCAATTTCTTAAGTGCTACGTAGCGGACTAAGGAAATTTCCCTCGCTGCCCACAGATTGCATGAGCGAATCGATCAGTTGTTAACTCATCAATCTTATCATCAGTGTCAATGTCTGCATCGGTCCATCGAACCTGCATGACGCCGAGAATTCAGACAATAAAATTGCAAAATTTCATTTTTTCTTTACTTCGGAAGCTTCCATCACAGCATTATACGAATAGTTTGCGTTAACTGGTCATTTTTTGATGTGATATTGGGAAAAGTCTATATTTCGTTTGTTCTATAAGTCCCTAGTTCTATCTGCCGCATGCCTACTCACCCTTCCTAAACCATTGCCCCCACAATTTATACCTACGTACGCTAAGTATGCACTGTAATTTGATGCGTGTGGTTTCTGATTTCTTTATGCATTTTGAATCACTATCATTAATGTTATTCTGATCCTTTGCTCCTGAAGATAAAACCGCTGAGATACTGAAATGTATCGAACTGATGCGAGTAAATCAACTTGACCTTTCCCAAAGTTACAATACATGTAATTGGGATAGTGCTTCCATCGGTACTTCATTGTCAGTCACCAACCAATTCTGTTGAAGAGGATTTTCATGTGATTTTCATGATGCTAGCGGCTCTTTCTCCCAAAAGTTTGAATGATCTCATATTGTTGAACTCTTCTGTTAGTCCATGCCAGACATAACTCACGCTGCGGGTTTAATCATTTTGAAGGCCCTTTGTCTCGGCAACAGTGAATCTTGATGTCCACTCAAAAAGCTCGCACCCCTTATATCTTTTCCATAATAAGGCGCTGTCCTCAGCTTCGTAATTTTCTAAATAAAACATTCGCAGCAAATAGCTCCCAAGATATTCGAACATGGAAAGTCTTTGGGCCGCTGACGGAATTTATCCTTGTCAACGCAGACAGAGAAATTCCATTGATACAGTTCTCGTACCCAAAATATCGAGCCAGAAAATAGCTGTGGGAAACAGAAAATCACATCCAGGAAACAATGCTTCTTTAAAACAATTTTGCGAATATATTTTCATAGCATTCTTTCGCGGCAAAGTTCCCTTTAAAAACTTTGAGAGGAACACAAATTTAGACATCAAAAATATACAATAGCCATCCGATGTGAGATTAAATGCAAATGGTTCTCATGAATATGCGCTAAGGACTTGGTTCATACTAAACAGAGCTTTACATTGTGCTTGCAAAAAGCAGCATTTATTAATCATTTCAAACACACTAACTTAGCCGATTTACCAGTAGTGTATTTGAAGTGATATTTGATGAATATTCGTCAAAATTTCACTAACTTGTGATTGCAAGGTTCATACAGGCTAAAGTTGAATAGTTACATTTGGAGATATACCGATATTTACGGAAGTTTTATAATTTGCAAGACATTCCATGTGACCACCCTTTATGTTATGATATGATCACTGCTGTCATGACATTACTTGTATAGATAAAAACGATATCTAAAAAAGCCCTACTTGACAGCAATGCTGAAAATCCCCTACTCCAAAAGTGAAACGCAAGCATGGCAATTTCAGGATTACTGCAACACCTCTTATGGAATGATTTGGTGGTGTGCGGAACCGCTACTGCACGCTGCATGCAAGCGAGGGTGCATTTTGGGTGATTTCAACACTTGCACTTGTCGTGTCTTGGAGTTAGAACCGCACAGCTCGTGATCCATTCAAGTTATGATTTATTTCCAATGTCCATTAACATAACATTCGCTTGCAAAGTACCAACTGAGACATGTTCATCAATACATTGTAAACAACTTTGACCTTGGTAAGTGTACTGTAATATCTAATGTTCTATAGCGCTACATTACAACGCTAAAGCAGTTCGATAATATTAACTATTGCTAATTAAGACAAATTAAGTAATACCATCATTAACTAAATATATGAAATAGAGATAAAATTTTATTATCTGTAAAACTATATATCCAGTTCAATCACGAATATATAACATTTCCCTTCTTCAATAGAAAATTTCCATTACCACAAAAACAAAATCATGCACAAGAACCAAGTTCATAATAATTGTTAGTCTTTCAGGTTGAGTTCTCACTCGGGTTGAATTTCGCACTGGTTGACATTCGGGATTAGAATCGTACCGTACCATACCGCACAGTACCGTACCATGTCCTCCAAATCTTTGTCAATATTGGTCCACCAAACATGCGCTCTTGCCAAGGCTTTCATACTGCCAATACGTGGATGTGTTGAATGCAGTTCCTTCGTAATATCGTCCTTTAGCTCATCTGGAATTACCACTCTCGTTCCCCAAAGTAAGCAACCATTCTCGATTGACAATTCGTATCGCTTCATCCAATAGCTCCTTATGTCATCGGTAATTTCTTTTGGCCAGCCGGATCGCAGGTAACTCATAACCATCCTCAAGGTAGCGTCTTTCGAGGTTTCTTTCTCAATTACTCTGGCAGTAACTGGCAATGACTCAATCTGTTTGATGTTGCAGATTGGAGCAGTGGCCGATTCCACCTCGTTCTCCTCAATCGGCAATCGCGATAACGAGTCTGTATTTCCGTTGTCCTAACTTTTACGAAATTTTAATTCTAAGTCATATGCTGCTAGAATTATCGACCATCGCTGTGATCGTGCCGCTGCTTGAACCGGTATCGATTTTCTTGGACCCAGGATAGAAATGAGTTGCTTGCAATCAGTCCATATCATAAATTTTCTTGCCCATAGATACGCGTGAAATTTCTTGGGACCGAATATAATTGCTAGCGATTCTTTGTCCAACTGGCTGTAACCACGTTCTGCTTGATTGAGTGTTCGCGATGCATAGGAGATTGGCCTCTCTTCACCCCTGATAACGTGAGTTAAGACCGCGCCCAAACCGTCATCACTGCTGTCGACAGACATCACCAGAGGTAAGTCAGGGTTGTAATGGACGAGAACTTCATCTGAGGTAAGACATTGATTAACAGTTTTGACCGCTTCGTCTTGTTCCTTTGTCTATTACCAAGGTATGTCCTTACGTAAAAGACGATTCAATGGTTCAGCCAACGTTGACAATCTCGGTATCCATCTGACGTAATAATTGACCATACCAAGATATGCACGCACCTCACGCACATTAGTCGGCTTCGCTTGCCTTTGAATTGCCTCGACTTTCTTGTTATTCTTCTGAATGCCTTCCTTGGAGATAATACAGCCCACGTATTCGAGCTTCTCACCCATAAATACGCATTTCGACTTTTTCAATCGTAACCCGTGTTCTGTAAGACGCTGGAAAACGCTTCGGAGATTGTACGGATGCTCACTATCATTGCGTCCACTTATAATGATATCATCTATACGATTGTAGCAGAACGGAATGTCTTTCAATACCTTCTCGATCGTTTCTTGGGCAATGCAGGCAGCTGAGTTGATCCCAAAAGGCAGCCTTTTGAAAGAAAATAGGCCCTTGTGGGTATTGATGGTCGTGATTTCTTGGCTTTCATTATCCAAAACGAATTGCAGGAAACATTGAGATAAGTCTAGCTTCGAGAATTTCTCTCCCTTGCTCATGCCATTGAATATCTCTTCGGCTCGCGGCTGAGGATATTGTTGAAAGTCTAACACTTGATTTGCTGCAATCTTGTAGTCACCACAGATTCGCACGGACCCGTCAGGCTTCATATTCATCATTCATCCATTCCTTGAGCTTGTCTTCAATTGGCTTTCTCAGACTGTAAGGGACAGTTCGAGCTCTGTAAAACTTCGATTGTGCACCATCTTTGAGTCGCAAATGAACTTCCAAACCTTTCATTTCACCAAGTTGAGAGGAGAACAGCTCTTGAAATTCTTTTTTCAGCGAATCGACCGCATTCACCACCACACATTGACGACCAATCGAGTTTGAACCTTGATATCCAATTTCGCCCAATAAGATCAGCTCCATTGCCTTCATGCAGTAACGATAAGAGGAAGTACTCGCTTTTGGTTCTGAATCGTAACATCGACCATCATCTCCCCTTTGATTTGAAGCAAATGACCTGAATAATTCTTAAGCGGTTTGTTACTCTTCTGTAACACCGGACAACCAAGTATTTGCCACGTCTTCTCCGATATCAGCGATACTACGTCACCTGTGTCGACCTCCATGTTAATATCAGTCTTGTTAATCTTCGCCGTAATTACGTATTCTCGATCTGACCGCTCGTCATTGCTATAATCAATCCAGTATTCTGCTGTTTCCTCTTGTGTCTCCTTCTCTTGGACATCTTTAACATTATGAACATGGTGCGAACTTTTGCTTTGAATATATTTATCTTTCTTGAATTTTGGCTTATCGCTACCTTCACGTTGCTTCTTGTAACATGCCACCACAATATGACCCTTCTTCGAACAGAAATGACAAGTAGCTTCTTTGAACTTGCATTGACTAGGACTATGAACAGATTTAGAACATCGAAAGCAAAGCTTGTTTGTCGATTGGTTGGATTTGAATCGATTCTTCTCTTGAACCTGATTAACATTCTGATGATGAAATCCGGAAACTTCCTTGTCCGCCGCCTCCATACCTTTGGCAATGTCAATCGCTCGCCCCAAAGTTAATCCAACTTCTGACAGCAACCGCCTTTGAATCGATTCGCTCCACACCCCACAAACCACACGATCACGTAGCGCTCTCGGTCTGTATGCTGCAAAGTCTGCTACCGATTCACTCACATGTTGATTTCTCTGGTAGAATCGAAACGTCTCAGCAATTGGTAATGGCTTTGGTTGGAAGTGTCCCTGTAGCAGATCGCAAAGCTCAGCATGTCTTTGTGTTCGGCTTTGCTGGCAAACATAAGTCTCGCAGCAACGTATATGTGCGTTCATTGATAACTGTCAATAAAATCGCCACCTTCTTCTCTTTGTCTGTCCCTTCAGCCGTAAAGAATTCCTCCAAACTTTCTTGATACGTTTGCCATTCACCAACATCAGGATTAAACGTCCCCAAAGTTCCAATTAAGCTCGTCGCCATTTTGTCGTGTCTTGGAGTTAGAACCGCACAGCTCGTGATCCATTCAAGTTATGATTTATTTCCAATGTCCATTAACATAACATTCGCTTGCAAAGTACCAACTGAGACATGTTCATCAATACATTGTAAACAACTTTGACCTTGGTAAGTGTACTGTAATATCTAATGTTCTATAGCGCTACATTACAACGCTAAAGCAAAGTTCGACAATATTAACTATTACTAATTAAGACAAATTAAGTAATACCATCATTAACTAAATATATGAAATTCTCATACGATGATGAAAGTCATCCCAGTAGCCATTTATAATAGAATATAATGCTTACTAATTTAAATTATTAGTTAAAGTAGTCCTAATGAGGACTGATGGCGTTCTCCAATCCGCAAGTGTACAAAGGCAATGCTACTGTAACCATTGGATTAATCAGTTCTTAAAAGAACTCAATGTAGCTTTCTCGTGGCAACGAATTAAAATTGATCAGCTTTGGCCCAATATCTGGTAAAAATGGAAATCTTAAGACTTGTACTGTAATACTACTCATTCTTGCTGTTAATATACTAATACCATAGATTCCAAACACTGCCGTATACACGTTCAAAACAGACGTCTAATATACTGTACCGACTACAGATAGTGATAGTGGAAATAGAATAAGGCAATGGTCACCATAGGTTAAGGAAATTAAAAATGAATATTATAAAACAACAGGAAACCGATGAATAAAAATTGGAAAAGTGGAGGTAAAATATGGAAATACAACGATGCTACTACACCGATTACAAGTGAACCATATCTGACACTACACAAAGTGGATAATGATAAGAGTGGATAAGTGGAAAGTGGATAATGGAGGTAAACAATAGAACTACAATGACATTCTACTACACCGAAAGCAATGAAACTATACACACTGTACCTAAGACTACACATGGAAAATACTATTTCTTCACTTGAATTTGTTATCGCCAGTTTTTTCATCCGTCTATAGTACTTCATGTAATTCCACATTTCTTCATTTGAATTACAATACATCGACCACTACTTTAGCTAAGGGATATAAAATATAATACTGCAGTCCGTCAGTCATTAGCAGGTACTCGTCTAGTTTTGTTTCGACCCCTAACCTGAACACTCAAACCCAGACGAGCGGGGATAGAGATATAATTTCATTAATCTGTAAAACTACATATCGAGTTCAATCACGAATATATAACAGCACTGTCATAATGACTCTCATTAATTACAAAAGCTAACATGATTTGACTTGTTTAATAGAACATCAACAGATGCTGGCACAAAACGCATTAAGTAGACAGGGTACATAATTTTCACATTATTCTCCTACTTGCTTGGCCTACTGTCGGAGCCCGCATTCGTGTGAAGAACTCACCTGAAGGATCGATGACGTCGTATGTGATGGAGAATCCTGTACCCTCCATGTCATCATGACTTGTGAACTGAAGTTTCATTCTCTGTCCACTGGAAAAAATGTTAAAAGGTTTCAGAACTCCACAAAGTTCCCTCCTCCTTCCACTGCCATCAGTTCTATCGTAAACAACAAGTCTGTCTTTGTCTTCTCTTGCACAGTCATCCAGTGAAAAATGAGAGAAATGAAGACGAACTCTCTTTGATTTCCTCCCTTCAATGATCCATTCACAGCTCTGATTTCTGTGGTATTTATTTCTTCCGTTAAAGTCTTTGTGACTGGTGATGGTGCCATTCCGTCCTTTCAACAGAGGCGGACCTCCACACCATGACGAAGCTGCAAGACAACGACAGCAAGTTGAGATGTTGATTAGATTTCGGAAGATGAACGGCTGATGATATAATGTGCTGTGAATATTTGCAGGTTAATGTTGCTAAAATTTGCAATTAATACTGACACATTATTTCTCATCCAAACTACAAAAAACACGCATTTATCTAAGCCGATCCTTCAACTAGAGGAACTCATGAGCAGTCAATGAGACTTCTACTTCCAATGAAGATTTGTTGATTGGGAAGGGCCAAGTGTTTAAAAGGAATTATGCATTCTTACCGATGTATTTTGGGACGAATCCACATCCCGTCACCAGGGTTGATAACACTGTGACAAACAATTGGAATTCATGTCATAGCCCAACAGAGCAAACTTGAGACTTCTGCAGTAGATGCAGTTTAAAGTTGATACATGTGCTGCATGTGAAAGTTGTCTTAGGAAAATGTTTGCGATTGCAATTTCGAATATCATGGATAATGTATAATATCATATTTTGCGAATGTATTGCAAGATGGCCAGAAAACACATTAAAACATTGTGTTATAGCTCATGATAGTCTACCATTTTGATTATCAAGCATGCTAATAAGCTGGTTGTCTATAATCTTTAAACACAGAAAAATGTAGCCAAATACTTTTTAAATAGATAGCAGATTTCAATAATTAATCAATTAATTGATTACATGAAGGATAATGAATTATAGTTAGGGTATTTATTGATTTTCAGCTACACATAGTAACCTTCAATAGCCTTGCTGTTACACGAAGCAATAACTAAAAATTCGGCTGTAACTTTTTGTTAAACTGCATCATCCAAGAAAATCCGCATGTCATAGGTTACTGACGTTTCCAGTAAATTTATGTAATTTCACTTACATTCAAGTTGTGGTAATTAATGAAATTTAAACAAATAAAACATAACTGCATCTCTGACTTATTTGAAAGACTTGTCATGTACTGAGAACTGACCGCCGCTGAAATTCAAGACTTACTTGCCTCATCCACCAGATTGAAAGAAATGTTAAATCCTGACTTCTGCGTCGAACCATCACTTTTGAACTTCAAGAACAGCTGCTGTCCACTGGAATAGATATCTGATGGTTTCTCTCTGCCACACAATGTCTTCAACTTCCTGCTGTTATTATTTCCAAGATCGTAGACGGTAAGATTGTCGTAGGAGCATACACCGCCATTCATGTCCTCCAACGCAAAATGGATGAAGTGAAGATGAACAATCTTTGACTTCTCTCCTTGAATTAACCAATAACAAGTCGTGCTTCTCCGATATTGTGTTCTCCCATCAAAACCTTGGTGACTGAGGATGAAACCTCTGCGTCCTGTCAGCTTACGAGTTGATGAGCAATCTGAAAGATAAATTGATGTCTTGAACGACGCAGGAAAGACAGAATCAGGGAAGTCAGTCCTGCACTTTTAGTTGAATAATTGCAATGCAAATGCTGTCGACAACTAATAGCGCAAATCAGGGGCGGGGAACCTCCAGAGTGCAGGCCAGGTCCGGCCTTTGTCACTCCTCTCTTCCGCCCACGGCCCAGGTCCGGCCCTTGTCACTTTTCTCTCCGGCCCGCAGGTTGCTTATCGATTGATATTGCGTCTGGCCAGAAGACATGTGTTTGATTTGTGTTTAAAATTCCCCGGAATTCTAGTTCACATCTTCTTCGACACATCAGACGTTTATCCACAGACTATTGTTGGCTGTGTTAGATTAATGAACCGTCGTCACGGACGCGCACACACGAATTAAGCAAGAGGGGAGCAATTCGAGACACCACATGCATGACGTTCAGCTTCTATGCAGCAATTTCAGCCTTCACATCAATGCTTGAATTGTTGCGATGTTTAATAGATGATCAGAAATCAAGGATGATATCCGTATTTTTTATCATGGCCCAAAAAATAACCGTGGAGTTATGTTGTGGCCCGCGCTATAGAGATGTTGCCTGTCCCTGTGTCGTAAATGAATACCTTATGCCAGTGTTCGTGAACATATTTTACCCTTGTGAGTAGTACAGCCTAGCCCCTGTCACCCCAATTTTCACGAAAAGTCATGACCTGCTCTTTCATCGGAGCACACGCCCACGCATCAGAGCACGTGGTGACGAAGAGGACAGGAAACGGAGCACTCGGAGCACACGCCCACGCATCGGCGCACCTAAGAGCACGGAGCACCAATCGGAGCACGCGGCGCCGAGCACGTGTGATGAGTCACAGCAAGGTATATAAGTAAGGCGCTGTCAGAGAAAATCATTCTCATCATATGTCGACAACATTAACGGGTAGATTACGCCCTCTGGCTGAGACACGTCATCCCAAGGAGGAGATATCCTATACACCTTATTCATCGAAAGACTTTATTGTGGAACGAGACTGTAATACACTGTATATTATTCCGACAAAGGAGAAGATTGTGTCGTTAGAGAAGATTATTGCAGATCTTCGTATCCAGTTGTTGAATGTAATACTGTATGGACCACGCTTCTTGTTTGATATTCGAACATCTGCAAAGTTCCCCAAAAGTGCACTGGACGTGTCCTATCGCTATTTGAACATTGGTGACGATTGGGACGTGGAAGAACTGGTTGATTCGTTGCAGAAGAAATTACGTTCTCAACTGGAGTGCCGTTATTTTGGGGGAATCTTGTGTATGCAGATTGACATTGGGTTTGGTTCATTGTTTACGTAAGATACATTATCTGAACCACGATATAATGGAGCCACCAACAAAGAAGAGGCGAACCACAGTCCGTCCCCGCCCTCAACCCTATTATGAGTGCGAGTTTTGCAATAAACGCTTCCGACTGTTTTCACAATGCATCCGTCATGGACGCAAGGAGATAGGGAAGAAGTATTGCGATCGTTGTGGGAAATGGTGGACTACCGATCATTGCTGCTCTCTGGATAGAGGTTACTGGGGCGACAAGGAAAGTGAGTTCACCTGCTTGCTTTGCAAACAAGACTATAATATGGAAGCTTACCATAAACATCCATGTGTGGGTCGGTGCAGGTACTGTGATGAGAAGATTCAGGAGGAGGAGAATGAATGGGATGAACATTTATGTCCCTATTTGAGCATGTATATGCCCACTGAACCCTTGGACCCGAATCGCCCAGTGGAGTCGGAGAGTACGAAATCATACCTGTACGACTTGTCAAAAGTGAAGTTGGCACGCTGTCCCTGGTGTCATAACATGTACCAAGCATTCCTCTTATGGGAACATGTTTGCAAACATCATAAGGAGGTGCGTCGAAGCAATCCGACGTGGAGCAAGACGAATGAGGCATGCGACAACTTTGTCTATATGTGTGTCTGTGGTGAGATGCTGCACCGTGACGTGGAGGAAGAGAAGGTCCGTCAATTTGTCTCGTTGCATAAGGAGCATATGGGCAAGAAAATATGGAAAAATCAGCGCGAAAAGTTGAAACAGATATATGAGAGTCAACCGAATCCGCCCAAGGAAGTGAATAGTGTCCCCCAAGCCTCGCTTCGACCAGAGAATAGAAATCGGGACCCACGCAAATATTCATTTGACTTTAGTAAGAAACGAGGGAGACCTCTGAAACCCATTGTTTTTAAGAACCAATTGAATTGGTTCACGTATAATGTAGATTTGGATGATGAATAAATGTAGTGATCAATCTCCTATTTTTTGTGGCTAAGTTATGATTGGGAAGCAGAGTAATGGGCAAAAGACCGTTCCAGGACACCATAAAATTCAAAAAGATAGTATCTTTAGAAACGACATAAATTCATGAATTTGAACCCTTTTCATATTTTTAAGACCTAAATACATGAATTTAGTCCATTCAAAAAGTACCATTTTTTCAAAAAATGGTATTTTTAAAAACGACATAAATTCATGAATTTGAAACCTTTTTCAGGTTATGAAGACCTAAATTCATAAATTTAGGCGTTTTTAAAAATACCCAATTTTTCAAATTTTTCAAAATCTCAAAATTTGAGAATTACAATTTTACACCCGCCCTTAAAATCATGACCGTTCCAGGACACCGAAAAAATCAGAAAAGTTAAGAATCTCAGAATTTGAGAATTACAATTTTCACTCCCAAAATCATGACCGTTCCAGGACACCGAAAATCATAAAAGTTGAGAATTTCAACTTCATGAATTTTATCCATTTTTCAAGTTTTTAAAATATGAGATAACTAAAATTATGTGTCTAAACTTACGTGACTAAAAATATTTGAAGGAATTGGCATATTCTTAACAATAAGTTTAGGAGTATTTACAATTGTCATTTCATCTGGCGTTCTTACAATTCCTGTTGTTGCTACTGCTTTGTACTCAGATGATCACTCAGTTGTAGAGAACATCTGCTTCTCGCATTTATGAAGAAAAGCATTTCAGTGTAAAGAGGTGTGACCCCAACTCAAACATTTGAAAGGAAACAATGTATGAAAGAACAAACAGCTGCTACACCCACTTAGACATTTGTAAGACGTGGAATATATAACCAGCAAATCCTACTCCGGCTGCAATGCCGTGAAACAATACACAACAACAATAATCGATGTGGCTATTTCAAACAATTGTGCTGAAAACTTATTTAATTTAACAGTGTTTCTTGTCAGTGAAGGTTGTGTCAAAACGCTCTCGTCATATATTTCTCAAAATGAGACAAGATCAATTTGAAGATAGAAGAAAACAATCGTTGCCAGGGAGGATGAAAAAATTACGAGAGGAATTGAGGAGGAATATATTTTGAGAGGCATGAATTGACAGATTCTTTGAGTGATTTCATAGAGCCAAATGGAGAGAATAATACAATTGTAAACTTACACAAATTCTTGTTGCATGAAAAAAGAAGCAATTCACTCAGTGTTATGTGTAAAATTGTTATCGGTAAGCACATCAACTATCCTCTATATCTTTGTGATAATGACAAGACATATTTTTATAGTCTCTTGAAGCAAAATGAGATCAATTACCGAAGTTTCATTTCAATTAGGTAAAATTAGCAGACAATTTTCCTATGCTTTGTAGGGTGTCTGTTTCTATTGTACTTTTAAAATCACGACCTAACGTTATCGGAAGATTGACTACAAAAGGATGGATAATTTTCATTGTGTAAAGCAATTATGTGACATTCCAAATGATTCCATTCTTCTCTCAAACAATGGTGCGTCTTTTAACGACAATATTGCGCTGACATATTCAATGGAAATTGGATGTGAATCCCCGCTTTGTTACTGCGACGGCCGCACGACACTTTATTTTCAATGTTTAGACCTATGCCATTATTTTCGTGAACAATGGTGCGCCATTCAGCTAAAATGCCACGCCATTCAACTAATCAAATCAACGCGTTAACATTAGACGCGCTGTGAAGAAAACTTATCATTCTTGAAACCTCTCTGTTTTATATGCAATGTTATTTCCTGTTTTACATGTACATACAATTACTATGCCATTCAGCTAAACTACCGTGTTTCAACCAATTAGAACGCGTCCACAGCGTGGACAGAAATCCCATTGTTTAGAAAACTTGCATCTGCCTGTTTTATATGCAATGCTATTTCCTGTTTTATATGCAATGTTATTTCCTGTTGCACATGTAAATACAATAGAGCGCTTCAACCAATTAGAACGCGTCCACGCGTGGACAAATTTACATGTATTTTAATGTATGCAAAGTGGTTGTAACCAAATTGAAATATCCATGTGTTGTTTTTAATTTTACATTTACGGGAATATAATAGAAACATTTTGTCTTCTATAAAAATGAGTAACATTAGAGTCTTCCAAAAATATACGGCAAACAAACAACTACGTATTTCAATTTAAATAGAATTTCAGAAGATTGTATTCAAAATATTTATTCAAAATATTTCTTTAAAAATGGAAGAAACCTCAAGAATATATCATTCGTTATCATATGAACGTAGTTCTACTTTAATGGACATTGAAAAAATGAATGAAGAAAAACACAAAGATAGAGTACGTTATATGAAAGATAAGGAATCTCAATTATTATTAAGATTAGAGCATTATAATAAATTAAGAAAGAGATGGACGATAGCTAAGAATGTGACACAAGGCGTTGGAGCATGTCTAACAATAAGTTTGGGTGCTTTAACAATTGTTATATCTTCAGGTGTTTTATTAATTCCTGTTGTTGCTACAGCTTTAACAGGTACTGGTGTTTTTGCAACTTCACTTGTTACAATGTTAGATAAATCTTTAATAACTAAGAAACGAAAATCATTAAAAACTAAGCATTTACATATTAAAGAAGTTTATGACAAATTACACCACTACTTTCAAAGAGTATGTGATGATAATGTTATTACGTTAGATGAGATTGAAAAATTTGATCAAATAGCTAATGAAGTAAATCAAATATCATTTCATTTAAAGACCGAAAAAGTTGATGATAAGAATAAACAGGATGGTAAAAATTCTAGTGATGGTAAAATTTCTAATGAAGAAAATGATGAAATTTTTTTAGAAGAACTAAAAACTTTATTAGACAAAACTTTATTGAACAAATCTTTAGACGAGAAAACTCTAAACGAAAAGATGTCAAACAACAAAGCAATAAAAAAATAATTTGTTAAGTAAAATGTTTTTGTTGTATTCCAATATTACCACAAAATTCAAATATTACATTTTAAAAATGGAAAAAATTAAAGCTGATAATTTTAAAAGAATAAAACAATTAGAAACGTTAATAAAACAAAGAAATATTATGAAAGAAAATCATCTTCAACATAGAATGATAAAAGCTGGTATTCAATCTGATATGTTTGAGAAAATGCAGCAAACCGAGCAAGTAAAAACTGATTTTGAAAAAACTATCAAACCATTTAAAACTCCTGAAAAAGAACTTACAAATAATGATAAACAAATTGATATAACAGATCCAGAGCACAAAACTATATTAGATGACTATGGATTACTAGAATCAAACATTAATAAGAAATTACCAAAATCTATGCAATTTCAACATTCTATTTCATTTATAAATGGAAAAACAATACCTAGATTTTATCTCGGACAAAAAGAACTATTTCCACAACCTTTTCGAGGTTTAATTTTTTCACCAGATAAATCTCCTTTTAATCTAGATAGAAATTTTGTTGATCTTTTAAGAGGAGCAGATTTAAATAATTATGCTGTAGAAGATCTCATAAAATATAAAGCTATGTTAGATAGAGTTGGTGCAGTAAAATCTCTTAGACGTTATAGACAATTAGAAAATTTATTATCAACGGGAGTTAAAGTAGGAAATGGTTTTAAAACAGAAACAACTATATTTTTACCAGATGATCCACAAGAATTACTAAATAGATTAAATATTTTAATATCTGCAATAAAAGAAGGACATAATTCTAGTTTCAATGAAATTCATGCTATATTGAAAAGACTGTTAGAAAAGAAGATTCTAAATGAAGAGGACTATAAAAGTATAACGAACCGAATGTTCTAGGGCTTCGCCCGTAGCTGAAATATGTTGTTGTTTTTAATTTTTTTTATAAAAGACATTTATTCAAAATTTTAACTAAAAAATGTGTTCAGCAGATTTAGACAAAATTAATAATCATTTAGAAAATTTGACAGAGATTTTGGGTTCATCAAAATTTAGTACGACGTTAAAAATTATAACAACTACTTCATCACACACTTGTAATTTAGAACCCATTCTACATTTGGAGCAAAATAAAAATTATCAAATTGCATTGACTAGTTTCTCTACATTTAACACTATTCAAAACGTTATCAAAGATGTGAATGATCAATTTAGATATTCTACTGATAAAGGCAAAACATGGAAAATACTAACTTTTCTTCCTGGTTCTTACGAAGTTGAATCAATATCAAATGAAATTAAGAGACATTTAGGTATACCATTTAAAGATAAGAAACAATTACATTTTGCAGTTGAACCGGCAGTTAATAAATTTTCTCTTACTTTAGACGAAAATCATCAAGTTGATTTTAATCATGATAGATCATTGTCAAAGCTATTAGGATTTAATAAACAAACCTATAGTCAAGGTTATCATTTAGGTGAGAAGATTCCAAAAATAACTGAAATAAATTCAATTGTTGTACATTGTGACATTATTGAGGAGGATATATAAATGGTAAATTGTCAAATTTAATATTCAGTTTTCCAGCTTTTACTGTACCCATTGGTTATAGATTAAATGTATTTCCCCAAACATTAATATATTTCCCTATTACAAGAAAAACTATTAACAACATTAACATTAGAATCACTGATGAGAAAGGACAAGAAATAAATTTTGGAGGTGAAGACATTATGATAGATCTTTTGGTTCGGGAGGTATAAACTCCCGTTCGGGAGGTATAAACTCCCGTTCGAGAGGTATAAACTCCCGTTCGAGAGGTATAAACTCCCACGCGAAGCTAGAGAAGTTTAATTTTCTTCTTCTTCTTTAAAAATAAAAATAAAATAAAAATAAATTTTTTTATTAAAAAATGAGTGAAGTACCCCCATTAAGTAAAAAAAACTTAAATTTAATCATCATCCAAATTTATCTAATAAAGTTTTGTCAGTTATTTGTGGAAGATCAGGTTGTGGGAAAACATTTATTATTTAAAATTTTAACGACTCCAAATTTTTTTTTTGATTATAACAATCTTATAATTTATACAACAACAGCAGAACAACCCGTCTATCAATTTTTGAAATATGGATTTGAAAATAATCTTAAAAAAACAGCAATTGCTTCATTATTCAAAGAATATGAAAATTCTGAATATGAAGAAGAAATAAGTTCGTGGTGTGAAGAAGAAGGAAAAAATAATCAGTTAGTTTAAACCAATAAAAATAAGCATATAAAGATACAATTAATAGATGATAGTGGTAATATGCAAGATCCTAGTAAACTAGATAAAACAGTGAAACATTGTGTAATTTTTGATGATTGTGTTAATGATAGAAATCAGTCAGTTCAGAGAAATTATTTCACAAGAGGTAGAGATAATAACTGTAGTGTTTTTTATTTAACACAAAGTATGTATTCATTAGACGGAAGTGTTATTAGGAAGAATGCAAATATATTTATACTATTTGAAATAAATGCAAGAAACTTAAGTGATTTGTTAAGAGATTTATGTGTAAGAAATAAAGATGAATTTAAACAATCGTGTAACAATGCTTGGTCAAAAGATTATGGCTTCATTACAATTAATATTGATAAAAAAATTCATGATAGAGTTATCGAACAATTGTTCTCTGACTGAAAGTCGATTGAAGATTTGTTTGCCGAGTGACAAAAGATATACAAATATAGTGTTATAATATTTTTTTTAATTTTGTATATATATCAAATTTGTCTATCTTAGAAATTAGAAAATTAAAAAGGTAAAGTAGTTATTCCATCAGGTAAAATTTTTCTTTTATCATCAAATGGATCTAATGCTAATTTATGTTCTTCTTTTAAATACATTTTATGTTTCTTTGAATTAAGTCTATAATTACATGCTGTTTTTATTTCATTATTAAATAATACATTTTTATAATCTTGAAATGTTATTTGATTAGCCACTGATGCCTTTGAAATTCCTTTTAATGTTTTATGTGTTTTAGTATTATTAGTTGTATCATAACAGTAACATTTAGATTTTAAAAATATAGCTTCTGTTATGAAATCTTCATTTCCTAACTCATCTTTTACTTTTACTTTACATAATTCTGAAGGATGAATAAAATCTTTTTTTTTTATCTATTTCTTCATCAAGTGAAGAATTATACGGTATTGTTAATTCTAAGAAAACAGAATCGGTATCTGTAAAGTGTAATTTATAGTTTTTGCCATAAGCAGGTGCTAAATAATCATATATAAATTTATGCATAAATAGTTTAGCTAATTCTAATATAGTGAATCCAATAAAATTAAACTTATCATGTTTTACGCTAATTCGACGTAAATGTACAGCACATAGTTCATCACTAAATCTAGTAGTTCTTTTATATGTAGGTTTCCTTGTTAAATTTTGAAACCTATCTTTATTATAAACTATTTCAATATTTTGCCTATTACGCACATTTTCTAAAGTCTTACCATAAAATGCATTATTCATTAATTTGAAGAACACGTTTCCAAAATCATCTTTATTTCTTTTAGCTATTTTACGTTTTTCAATATTGAACTCTATATAATTTTTTAAACATTTAGATTTTTGATAAAATAGCTTTCGATGAATTTTGGTGAGAATCATTCCATGTTCTAAATACCAATCTAGCATTCTTCCTTCAATAACATACTTTCCTTTATTACTTTGTGTTAACATAAGTTTTTTTGTTGGTCTGTATTTTTTAGGAATTAAAGATTTTTGATAATCTGAAAAATCTTCTATATTGGGAATTTTGTTTTCGGGACAGAAAGGAAAATATTTTGTTGCACCTTCTATGTAATCAGGATATACTAAATCAACTTCATGTATATAACCATGATTATAATTTCCATCATATGTTTTTTGATAATCTAGAATATTACACCATTCCATCTCACCTGTTGGTAATTCTTGTATCATGCAAGAAGAATATAAGCTATTAAAATCATAATATAACAAATAGTTTTCTCTCATGATTTCATCAACTGCTGCTTGACTATCTTCATTTGATATAAGTCCTTCTATATTTTGATTAAACAATTTTATAAACTGATCGCTTTCTTCTGGAGATAAAGGTTTCATTATTCCATAATCATCAGGATTTACTTTTTTATTGTAACACTGTACATAACGATTACCTAAAACTGATGAAACTCCACCTCTAATTCCAGATTCAAAAAATAATAATTTATCATATGTATTTTCTTTATAATGTTTAAGTTTAACATTTGTATGTTTTAATCCTGCTAACCATGTTAAACCTGGTGTAGAATAACAATAACATGGATCTATTCCGTAATATTCTAAACACATGTCATGAAAGTTTTCAAAAAGATCAGTAAGGATTAATACATCTATCTGAAGATATTTCATTGTATAATCATACATTGTTTTACAATTTAACTCTCTCCAATTCTTTTCAGCTTCTGCATAATCTTCTTCAGATAATTGTGATTGTTTTAATGTTGATTTAAATTTATTTATTGGAGGAAGTTTTTTGTTCTTTCATTATTTCATTTATTCTATTTATATCTCCAGTTATATATTCATACGGAAATATTCCGTTTAAAGGTTTTAAATTATATTTATTTAATATTTTACATTGTTCAGATTTCAAAGTTTTTCCCATAACATCTAATGAATAAGGAGTAAAAAATCTAAATGCATCTAAAATTCTAATACAACCTAATTGCATTGAAAAATATTCTTCTTCTGTTTTACATAGTACATTTATTTGTTGTTGTTGTAATTTTTCAGATGAAAATAAATCTTTCATTACTAGATGGAAATCATATTTAGAACCATTGTAGAAATATAAAGGAACAAAGTTATATTTAAATTTATTAGCATTAAGATTACAAGAATTATGTGCTGCACCTCTATATAATCCATTTAGATGATCATGATCTTTTACCTTATCAAGATATCTACCTCTGCCATTTTTATAATTTTTTGTAAATTCTTTTCCACAGTAATAACAATTTGTTTCATTAACAAAATTAATTTTTTCTTCATCCGTTAATGGAAGCATTGGTATATTTGTTTCAAGCAATTGTGAAAAACGTCCTTGTAATTCTTCTACTTTCTTTATAAACATTTCTGAACTATCTTCACCATAGCATTGAAAATATTCTGATTTAAATAATTCAGGATAATTTGAGTGAATGCACATTCCCCAACATAATGGTTTTTGTTCAAATAAATATTTTTCTTTACTTTGTTCAGATGCACTTTTTTCATATTTATAAACCGAAGGTTCTAGGACTTGGCCCGTACCATTTTCAGAATTATCATTTTCAGAATCGGGTGAAGCCCTGGAAGACATCTCCGATGTCCCGTGATTTTGTGTCATATTAACATTATATGCTTCGAAATCACAATATATTGTAAAGGGTACTTTATTTTTTAATACCATTTATTATATTCTAAATAATCATCTTTAGGAAAAGTATTTCTAACTGCTTCGTTTTGTTAACAATTCTCCAAATGTCTATTCATTTCTTCTTTAGTTCTAAAGCTCGTCATACATTGGAGACAGCGAAAATTAGCATTATCTGAAGTTTTTGTAAATAAAGAAACATCTTTACACAATATAAAATGACCCTGATAATGCAATATATTCGCTTGTGCTGGTTGTTTTGTTTGTTCTAGTTTTTCAAATTTATCTTGATATATTTCATGTGTTAAGTCGATATATCTTTGTAAATCTTTTTCAGTCTCTTGATAATTTTGATTTAATATTTGTAACTGATAACTATATTCTTTATCATATTGTTTTTTATATTGTTGTAGACATTTTTTCAAAGATTCATTTATTTTTTGATTGGTTTCATTTTCTTCATTATTTAATTCTTTATTGTCTTCATTATTTTCTTCATTTAATTTTTGAATCGTTTCAATCTTATTTTGATTTTCATGGCCATATCCTTGCACTAATATTTTTGTTTGTTGTTGATAATCTGTTTTAGAATTTTGTAAACTTTTATTCAAATTTTCTAATTTTTGTTAATATTCTAAAGATAAAGATGAATATTTGTAATTATAATCATCATTACGCCCATTATAATTATTATGATTAATCATTATTGGTGATAATGTTTTATAATTTCAAATTTTTCAGTACATATTATATTTCCTTGGTAAAAAATATTATGATGCATGTAATTTCCTCTTATTGTATACTATTTCTGATTGACATAAATTTTTATTATTCAAATAAAATTTTTTTGAATCTGAGTAAAGTGGAGTAATTTTACCAATAGAAACATAATTCACATTTAATTCAAAAACATTTACTTCAATTAAATTTTTATTCTTTTTATGAAACTTTTTTAACCTATTATAATCATATGGAAATTCATCTAAACCATCCGAAAGATCAAATTCCTTTATATATTCTTCTTTATTATAATGACTTAGTCTTTCTTTATGATATTCTGCAGGATGTAAATGTGCTATAATACTCCACAGAAAACAATAATCATCTTCATTTTTTATGTTGATTATTTGTGGTGAACTGAAAGGTAAAGGAACATAACTACCACCAGTATTATTTTTATATTTAGCAATTACTATTTTCTTAGATAGTATTTTAACAAATCTCCAACCAGATTCACGTAACTGGGCTTCAATTATACAATTTTCTAATTTAAGTATCATCGATTCAAATATGGGTTGTATATCATTTACATTATGAATTTCTTGTGAATTTGTAAAATGTCCTTGTATTATTTCTTCAGGAATTCCATCAGGTCCATTTTTTGTATAAAGTACTTCTACATTCATATAACATTTGAAAGATTTCTTAAATATATTATAAAAGTTTGTTAATACATTATAAAAAGTTTCATCGGTTTCATTATGTTCAACAGATTCATTAAATAAATATTTTATATCTGTTACGGCTTCATCGGTTCGTTCAGCTTCATCTGTTTTTTTAATTTCGTTTAATTCATCTATTTCGTTAAATTCATCAGTATCGCTAAATAAATATCTCCCATCTGGTGCGGGCGAAGCCCAAGAACCTTCGTTTCGTACATGTTCATCTTCACTATTAAAAACTTTTTTATATTCCGAATGTGAATAATCATCAAACATTTTTTTAACTTTTATATCAGTAGGTAATGTTTCTAGATAGTTTATATAATTATTTAATTTTAATATATATCCTTCATCAACTCGATCTACATTTTGTAAATGCAATTTACTATTTAAATGAGATTGATAACCTCTTTTTGTTTGCAACTTTTTTTTACATAAGTTACAATAAAACTTGGTATTTTCCATTTTTTTATTTTTTAAAGAAAAAAATTGTGTTTTAATTTTAGATATAAACACTCTAATAACAAGGTCTTGAGAGTTATTATATTTTATTATATATTTCACGTTCTTTAGTTATTTTATTTTCTTTATCACATTAAGTTTTATCATATTAAGTTTTATCATATAACGTTTTATCAAAAGATAATTTAAATTTATTTTCACTAACTATTGATTCTTCATCATCATCATCAATTGATTCTTCATCATCATAAATTGATTCTTCATCATCATAAATTACACTTTTTGAAATAGGATGCCATTCCCTGATAGGATACCACTCTCTTATTGGAATATCTAACTCTAAATTACATTTTTTATCTGATAATAATATAATAGAGAAAAATATTGGTCTTTGATCTCTTTTGGAAAATTTAATAACACCACCATAATCTGAATCACTTTTAGTTTTTATTAAAGATGATAAAATTTTAAATTGATTAGATGTAAATCCTAATTTAAAATTTGTAGACCCGACACATAGTTGTCTAACAGTATCTTCAACTATACCATCATTATTATTTTCAATTGTAAGAATATGAAATTTAGATAAATTTTGATTATATGTAGTATTAATATCATGTACATCAGTATAAGATATAAATTTTTCTTCACTTAAATTTTTATAATTACTAATATTTTTATAATCTTTTTTACCATTTACACATTTTTCAGATGTTTCAGAATCATCATCATCTTTATCAGATTCTTCAATATGATTCAGAGGATTATTATGATTATGATTATGGACATTGTTAATAGTATAAGGTGTAGTCCACATATAAATTTTTTCTTGTTGAGCTAAACCATTTATGTAAGATTTCAACAAATTAATATTTAAGTTTGAATATAATCCTATATATGTATCATCATCATATCTTTGCGGCATTTCTAATGTTTCTTGTTTATAAATTGTATCTTTATAATGAACTTGGCATAATAATTCTTCGTTATGCTTTTTACTCTCTATATGAATATTATATTGGTTTTGTTCATCAACAAATAATCTTATTTTTTCCTTTGAAAAGGATTTTAATTTTTTAACTAATTCTTTAATATTGATATAATTAATAATTTTAGTTTCTATCCAATCAGTATTACTAATTGGTAATACTGCTCTAATAAAACCATAAACGTTATTATGACCTATTATAACCATATTTTCTTTATTTAATTCTACATAAGCCACATCATTATATTTACTAACAATATCCATAAATTTAATAAATGGATCGCCTGGAAAAATACAATAATTGGTTTCTATAGAAGGTAAACCTTTTGTTTGTTCTTTAAATATTTCTGCTTGTAATTCAAACAAAAGATTTACATCTATACATGGATTATTATTATTATTATTATCAAAACATTTATTTTCAAATCCCGTTGATCTCGTCGAATAAGAAGAACAGGATGATGCGGGCGAATATAATTTTTTTAAATTTGCTTTTTCCATTTTTTTATTTTTATTAGAAAAAAATTTTTTTTTTCTCATTATATAAAAAATTTTATTTTTTTATTGTTTTAAAAATGATGTTACTAAATGTTTGTGGAGGTGCATATATCCCGAATAATCGCGAATTAGAAATAGAGATAGAAAATTATATCATGAAAACTGGAGACGTTTTATCTGGTCCATTGCATCTTTCTATTCTTCCGCAACAAAATACAGAGTTAACAAATAAACAATATGTTGCTACACAAATCAATGACTTAAAAGAAAAATATATCAACGATGTTTTGGTTCCACTGATGAATGAATTAAAGTTGCTTAAACTTAATGACAAATCATTAAACGAAAAATTATTAAAACTTGATGAAAAGGATAGAGAGCTAGAAGTAAATATAGCAAAACTTTTTAAAAAGATTTCTGAACAATCAAAAATTTTAATATTACTTTCTATAAAGTTAAAATCTGCAGTCATTAAAAATAAACATCAGATAAAAATGTTAAAAGAACAATTAGAAGATGAAATAGAAAAACTTCCTGAAAGAATTAAAAAAATTAAAGCAGTTACAAACTACATTCCAAAAAAGTGTTGATGAATTGAGTTCTAAAATTACTCAACAAATGAAAAAGATGAATAGAATAATAAATGAAGTAAACTCGCTTAATCAAAAAGTTGATAAAATGAAAACTCTTAAAAATAATTTAGAAAATGAATTAAAGAAAAATTTACAAGAAAACTCTAAAGAAAATAAAGAACAGTTAGATTCTGTTAAAAGACAACTAGATGTTCTTAAAATTAAGCTAAATGCTCTTAAAGCGGAGTTGAAGATGAATCAAGAGAAAATGCAAGTTAATAGAAAAGAAGTTAAAGTACATCACACGCTACTTGACGCAATAGATAAAGTGCAACGCAAAATTAATAAAGTTATCACGAAGTTGTTGGACATTCACACACGTAAATCTTAATCGGAGCGAAGCTCCTCAGGTTACTAACCAATCGTAAATATTTTTCCTAAAAGTCAAATTTATTCCTAAAAAATGCCTATAATTTATAAACACAATCTTAAACATTTTGCTTCAAATCAAAGAATTGCTCATGAACCACGTATGAATCCTGTTTATCGTTATGATAATAGAGAAACAGTTCACACGGAAGGGGCTGGCATCTTTTCTGGTATTGGAAGTATCGTTAACTTAATTAAAAATAATAAAGATTTGATTACATCTGCTGCAAAAGGAGCAGCTGATATAGGTAGTACAGCTAGTGCAATATCAAATGCTGTTAAGTCTCAAAACGAATTAAAACAACTAGAAGCTATTCGTAAACTTAGGAATGATTCTGAAGAACTAAAAAATTAAAAAATCTTTCAGAGGAAACAAAAAACAAAATTGCTAACATAGCTGTGGGGGAAACCTTGAGGAGCGGAGCTCCGTCTGATAGTAAACATAAGAAGAAATCAGGCGTAGCCATAAAACGTTCAATTGAAGAAATAAGAGGTAATGGTCTAGCAAAATTCTAAACTGTATTTTTTATTAAAATTTTTTAAATTACATTTTTTAGTAAAATATTTTTAGTAAAATATTTTTAGTAAAATTTTTTCTGTGTGTGAGAAAAACAAAAAGTCAAATTATTTTTTATAAAAATGTCTTTGCTAATTGAAAATAAATTTGAATTAGATAAACCACCAGGTGTTAGTTATAATCAAAAAAAGAATGACTATATAAGAATTGCTATGAATCCCGGATCTTCTAGTAGAGTAAATACCGGAGGAGATTTAATTTTTGAAGTTGATAATCAGCAGAGTTATATATATCTACCTGATTCATTTTTACACTGTAAATATTCTTTATATAGTGATGCCAATTTTACAACACCATTACCAGATACCGATAATATTGCACTCTAGAATAATTTTTTTCCAAGATTATTTACACAAATGCGTTTAGATGTTGCAACTCAAAATATAGAAACAATAAGTGATTCTCCAGGTGTAATTGATACAATGCTTAGATTTGTAACAATTGGTGAAAATAATAAAAAGCATGAAATCGAAGGTTGGTTTCCTGATACGAATGATGGTATAATTGTTGATGATTTAACTCACGCTGGAACAGATGCCGCAGGAATTGCGAAAGATGTAGAAAATATTGCAAACATTTAAATAAAACAAACAATAGTGCATATAAAGAAAGACGTGAGTTTAACAGGAAAAGTAAACAGACAGTTAATTGGTCATTGTCTCCATTATTCGGATATTTAGATTATGACAAAATATCATATCAATTAAAATTTAAATTAATAATTCATCGTACAGCAAATAATGAATTAATCTTTTTTGGTAAGACTGGAAAAAAAGCATATTTAAAAATTGATAGACTTGAATGGTGGATTAAGCATATTACTCCTAGTTTAGAGATTGAAACAGCTATTGCAAAAAGATTAAATACTAACAAACCAATTCCAGTAAATTTTCTAAAGCGTACTGCTACTTCAGTAACTTTTTCCGAACAAAGATTTAACTGGCATTTTACTAGAACTGCGAATACTCCAAGATATTTATTACTAACATTTCAAAGAAATAATTCTCCAAGTTTTGATAAGAACAATAATCTCTTCCATATTAATACAATTCGAAGTTTACAAGTTTCATTAAATCAAACCCGATATCCAATTGATCCATTAAGATTCGATGATACCAATAATCAATTTATGGAAGGATATGATTCTTATCGAAATCTTTGTATAGAATTTGGAGTTGAACCACAATTAACTCCTGGAGATTGGAGACATTTATATCCTGTTTTCTGTTTCGATTTAAGTGCACAATCTGAAGATATTATCAAGACTGGTTGCGATGTAACAATTAATATTGAAAAGAAAGATTCCACAACTTCATTGATGGCTTATGGTTTATTGCTGGAAGATGTAAAATATTCTATTGAAATTCTTAATGGAAAGATGGCTAGGATCGGCTGAAGCCTCGAGGAGCTTCGCTCCGATAAGTTAATTAAATTCTTAGATTAAAATTTTTTTAGTAATTAGTAATAAAATTTTTTTGTAACTAGAATAGATTAAAAATTCTTAACTTAAAATTTTTCATAACTAGAATAGATTAAAATTTTTTAGTAACTTAAAATTTTTTTATTAAAAATGTCGCAAGCGAAAAGTAATAATAATAAAACTGTTGAATTAAAATTACGTAATATTGTTGACAAAAATACCCCTAAAACTATTACGATTAACAAAAAAAGTATTACATAAGTAAACCAATGATAGAGAATATTCAATTACAAGAAGAAAAGAATGGCGGGATTCTCCCATTAATTCCACTAATAATAGGTGGCATAGCAGCTGCAGGAAGTGTTGCAGGTGGGACAGCTGGTATTGTCCAAGCAGTAAATAAAAATAAATCAGAGAAGGCAGCATTAGAAGAACAAAAACGTCATAATAGAGAGTTAGAGAAAGTTGCTAGGGGTGACGGAATAGTAGATAATTTTATTAGTAAATTAAAATTAGTTGATGAAAGAAAACGAGTTCTTAAAAATATTCTCCACAATGTTGATGATTTAATTGAAATTAAAGAAACTAAAGATGGTTCTGGAATATATCTAAGTCCTAGTATGATAAGGTAATAACCTCAGAACCTTTGGTCCGATCGGCTAAAGCCTCTGAACAAGGTTCGATTAGGTAAAACATTTATTTTATCTTTTAAAATGAATTCTTTAAATTCCGAAAATTTAATTAAATTCAAAATTGCTAATTTAGATTTATTAAATTATCTATTAAACAAAAATAGAAACTCAAATTTTAAAATTTATGAAGGTAACGACATACAAAAAACATTAGAAAACTTTCCTGGATTTATTTGGAGTAAATATTCGAAAGAAAAACATCTTCCTGGTCATTCATATACCGATCCAGGAACTCGATTAGATATACGACTAGATGAGAATAATATTCCAAAACCAGGTGAAGAACCAATAAATAGAGTAGACGCCGCCGCTTACAGGCATGATTTAGCTTATCGAAATCATGATCTAAGTTCTCGACATGTAGCTGATAAGAAGATGATACAAGAATTAGATAGTATTCAAAATCCTACATTTAGAGAAAAAATTGAAAGAATGTTTGTTAAGAAAGCTTAACAAGCTAAAATATTATTCGGTCAGGGTTTAAATGAAACGACAGCAAAGCTGTCTGAGAACAACGCTCGAACCTACGCGTCTGAAATGTCGAATGACCTAGGACGCTATGCGTCCGAAATTCATAAAGAATACAAAAGGCCTAAATATTTATTGAAAGTAAAAGTATTTAATAAAGATGATATTTGGACTGCTGATTTTATTCATATGCCGAATGAAAAAGATTATAAATACGCATTGACCGTTATAGATTTATATACACGATACGCATGGGTAAAACCTTTAAAAAATAAAAGTGGTCTGTCAGTTAAATATGCGTTTGAAGAAATCTTTAAAGAAAGAAAGAGAAAGCCAAAAAAATTGCTTGTTGATAAAGGGTCGGAATTTTATAACCGAAACGTTGAGCCACTATTTGAAACTGTGTATTCAACTGAAAACGCTGGAAAGGCTGCAGTGATAGAAAGATTCAATCGGACGTTAAAAAAATAAATTATTCAAGAAATTTACTGAGCAAAGAAATCAGAAATGGTTGAAGATATTACCAGGAGTTGTAGAAGAGTACAATAATAAAGTTCATTCTGGTATTGAAGAAACCCCAAAGAATGCTTCTGACGACCCTGATTTGATAAGAAAAAAAATATTCGAGAATAATTATTCGAATAAGAGTAATCCGAATTTGCAGAAACTTAAGCCGAAATTTAAAATTGGTGATAGAGTCAGAATATTTAAGTATAAGAATAAATTTGAAAAAGGCTTCGTCGGATACTGGACGAAAGAGATATTTGAAGTTTGTAAAATAAATCAAACTTATCCGATTACTTACGAAATCAGAGATTTAGATGATGAAAATATCAGAGGCCGATTTTATCAAAATGAATTACAACGAAGTGATTTTTAATTATCATTATCATTATTATTGGAACTAACGTTTCGGGAATGAAATTCCCTTGTTCAATTCTAACATAATATCAAGAAATGGTACTCCTTTTGTAATTTAAATAAAACATAAAGACATAATTGGCCACAATAAGTAGTTCTTGTTTTTTGAATTTGAAATGTATTATAAGTTCCATTTTCAAGTAATTTTTTAACTTCATTTGTAGGTGGAAATCCGTATGAGTCAAAATAGTAATTATCTCCATTTTTATTAGACATACCTGCAGACCAATGTACACCTTTTTCATCTGACGTATGAAGATTTGTTATGAAATTTATAGTTATTCTTGGCTTACTTTTTAGGAATTGTAATTCGTCTCTCATCAATATGTGAAAATTCTTTATTCCCAATTGATTTGCGATTTTCTTTAGATCAAAATTTGTAGTTGTTTGCGTTCCATATAATTTTAGAAACTCATTTATGTTGTTCATTTTATAATAAAAAAATTTCTTAAGGGACGCCGGAGTAGGATTTGCTGGTTATATATTCCACGTCTTACAAATGTCTAAGTGGGTGTAGCAGCTGTTTGTTCTTTCATACATTGTTTCCTTTCAAATGTTTGAGTGGGAAGTCACAGCTCTTTACACTGAAATGCTTTTCTTCATAAATGCGAGAAGCAGATGTTCTCATCAATTGAGTGTTAATCTGAGTGCAAAGCAGTAGCAACAACAGGAATTGTAAGAACGCCTGATGAAATGACAATTGTAAATACTCCTAAACTTATTGTTAAGAATATGCCAATTCCTTCAAATATTATTAGACACATGATATATTTTAAAAACCTGAAAAACGTCTAAACTCATGAATTTGAAATTCTCAACTTTTATGATTTTCGGTGTCCTGGAACGGTCATGATTTGAGCAATGAAAAATGTCAATCACAAATTTGAGATTTTGAAAAATTGGGTATTTTTAAAAACGCCCAAATTTATGAATTTAGGTCTTCATAACCTGAAAAAGGTTTCAAATTCATGAATTTATGTCGTTTTTAAAAATACTATTTTTTTGAATTTTATGGTGTCCTGGAACGGTCTTTTGCCCATTACTAAGCAGAC
>CAJQUW010006958.1:0-105758 GCA_907163375.1 Prostheceraeus crozeri
TATTTTAATTTCGTTCTAAGTATATACAACAATACCTGTTATGCATCACAGTGTAGTGGCAAAAGTCTCGCTTACAAAGATCGATAAGAGCCACTCGTAGGTGATCGTTGTGTTTTACTACTCTATGCCGATCCACCCCCCCCCTGCTCCGATAAGAAAGAAATTTTCTGGCCTAAAGAACATCTCGTACGGCTACATTGACTTCCTAAGTATGAAAGCACGTTTAAATGTTGAATTTTAAATAGTAGGATATTGGTTGCACTTAATGATATCTTGTCGCTCCTTTTTTTATATAAATGTGCAATGATCCTATCTCTCGATTTCCTTTGTTTTCTTGTCTTAACAGGGGCGTAGCCGTAGCCAAAGGGGGGGCCAAGCTAGCCCACCTCCACACACCCTCACATCACGCCCCAGCGGAGCCTCTTTCACGATGATTTTCCTGGCACGCCGCTCCACCCGGCCACACCACCTCCCAACGCCAGCGCACCAAACGGCCTCTACCGCCTCTTCCACCCACCACCAAGTCCCACCCCACCCCCGGCCACCACCCCCGGGGCGCGACGCGCCCACACTTCCAGGGTAGACCCTGCGCATCGCCGCCCACTCCACTCGCCCAGCCACCCCACCACACCTTGTGGCCACCCCCACTTTTGCCACTTTGCTCAGGTTACGCTATTTTTGCCCCCCCACCTTCCATGGCTACTGGAGCTTGCCAGCCACCCGCGGGACCCACCCAGCACAGCCCCCCCAGGCCCCGCGGCCACCATCCGTCCGGCCCACTTCCCAATTCCTCGCATCTGAATGCTGCCCTCAGGCTATGCACCCCACCCACTACTCCCCCACCAACTCCCTAAGCCGCACGTTGCCACCCAGCCTGCCACGGTCCACCACCTTGCTCACAGCCCGACTATTCGCCAAGCACCAGTGAGGTTGATGCCCAGGGCCCACTCCCATTTTAGGGCCTCGCCATGCCCCCTTCCCACAAATCCCAACTGGCCACCCACACAACCACCACCCAATGCCACCCCAGCCCATGTGTGGCGGCCCACACCCACGTTGGCCCCGCCACCGTAAGCCCGGGCCAACGTGGCCAATCTTCCACCATGAGCCGCGCACTTCCGCCACCACCCCCACCACCCTTTTGTGCCACTTGTGCTCGTTTCGGCCCCCTACCTACTGTGGTCGCCCTGGCCCCAGCCACAGCCCACCGGCCTACCATCCATGTTTGCAGTGATCTGACGGCCTGGGCTGTGGGAGCACCCACCCCACCACGGTGCTGGCCACCCAAAAAAAATAAAAAAAAAAAAAAAAAACCACACTCCACTTTTTTCCGACACTCCACTTTTATGGTGCGGCCCACCTGGCCCACCACACTTGCCAGGCCCCGGTCGCAGTGCCCGCCCACTTCCCATCCATTTTGCCCCCCCCGCCCCCCACCCATGCGCCATTTTTTGCGCTGACGCCACTTTTACTGGCCCCATCTACCCACTGCCAGCCCTCCCCACCCCACCTCGCCACCCACTGGGCCCACCAAGCCAAGTGCGGGCCATGCCTAGCCCACCGCACTCCCACACCCACCCCTCTCCCCACCCTCACCACCAATGTGCCCCAGCCCACCACTGCCACCTTCGTGCCCCCACCCAATTGCCGGCGCCACCGCTCCAAGTATGCACAGCGCCCCACGGGGCCCACTTTACAACCCCCCATGGACTGTCCTCTTGTGCACCCTCACCACCACTCCCACCACTTCCCCCTGTAGGCACACGGCCCCCCAGCCCCACCCAGTGGGCCAGCTGTCGGTGGTTTGGCCACCCCCACCCCATTCCCGGCCACAGTGCCGCCACCCACCCAGGCCACTTTTGCCACTTCGGCTAGCCACCACTTGCCCAACCCACTGCCCTCCACCTCTCCTCCTCACCACGCCACCAGCCACGTTTGCCCCCACCATCCACATCGCTCTCAGACCTATGGCTCCACTTTCCAGGATCGCGACCACCCTCACTTTCACTTTACGGCTACTCAATGCCACTGCCCAACCCACCCATACACTTTACCTACACCCCTAGGGGCCCTCCCACCACTGGCCCCGCCCACCCTCACTTTTGCTGGCCCCCACGAGCGGAAGCAGCACCACCAACCTCGTATAGCGCTGCGCCCCAGCCCACTTGGGTTTGCCGACCCCAGCAACCCCCCAACCAGTGGACCCCCCCCTGCCAGCCCCCACCCACTTAACCGGGCGCCCACGGCCCCCACCCATCCCCCCAGAACTATGCCAGCCCCCCCCTTACGTTTGGTGCCACTCCCCCGTCCCAACACCCTGGCCACCCCCCCTCTTCGTCTTTTTAGAGGCCACTTTCCACACCGGGCCCCCCTTTGCCACTGGCCTGCCACTCCCAGTGCGCCAGCCCCTACCACAGCCATCTGGCCACACGCCACTTCCCCACCTCCCCCCCCACACCACGCCTCCTCCACCCCTACTTTTATGTGCCTACGCCTCTCCATCGTCCAGCCCCAGCCCATGGCACAAACTCCGGTATTTTGCACCCACACCCCCCACCCCTTTGGCCCCCCACCACCCGCAGCCACTTGCCTCCACGCCAAGTGCCCCCCCCACTTGAGCCTACCGGTCCCCACTGCGCCACTTTTTGCCACCCAGCCAGTGCTTGTTGCCGCCACCGCCATCACGACAGGCCACCAAGGCCACTTCCCCACCGGGCACCCACCCCAGCTTTCAGCCGCCACGTGCAAGGCCGTCGCCTAATTCACCACTGCCACTTTTGTGGCCCACCTGGTGCCCAATTCGCCCAGAGGCCCATCGCCTACACTCCCCGCGCACTTCCACAACCACTCCTTTGTGCCACCACCCGGTTTGCCACTGATCCGCATACGCCCAACTCCCTTGCCCACCCCCAAGCCCCCACTTTACGCCAACTCCCAGCGCCGGTACCCAATTGGTATGCCACCGATGCCCCCACTGGTCCCCCTTGCCGGCCCTACTTGACCACCAAGTTTGCTTTGGTCCCGCCAGGCCCATGATGCACTCTAGAGCCTCCTGCCACGCGCCAGCTTGCCGCCCCCCCCTGATGTCGCCCCGGTGTGACCCCCACTTTGCAAGCCCACGTTAGCCACCACTTCTTGCCTCCCCCATCCCAGGGGGGCACCTCCAACGTCCTAGAATGCACGCCCACTTTTATGGTTATTTTACAATTGACTATTTCCTGGTCGGATTTGAAATACGGTGCGTCCCTATTTCAAATAGTAACACCCGGCGTGCTTCGTATACACTGCCAGTCTTAAAGAAATGTCCCTTGGGTCTGCACAGTTAATATTTTTTTAATTACGAATACATTTCTTCCATAACGTAAAGAGAATGCTTAAATATTGAGTTGCACCCTCAGTTGAAAAATGGGGGCAGACTTGAACAGGCGACATTTTATGCAATATCAGAAAGCATCGTTCACATCTTACAATAAGCTTTCGAATAATTATTGCATTGTTACAGAATTGAACAGATTATCACAGAGAAATTTCACAAATTTCCTAGTCAGATGACTGACAAAAGGAGTAGAGATGGTGATCCTGATTACGCCAAAATAACGGCACATTCCATTCAGTTGTTTTTCAGAAATTGTTTTTACGCTTCAACAGTGAACATCTGGTTTACGATTTCGACATCAGTTACTTGCCAACTGAAATACTGGAGGATAGAATGGACTTTCAAATGCCTCTTTATAGAGTGATGCTATATGTTCAAATTACAGCTCTGCAACAAATGCAGGCGACACATTGCTTGTTCTGCAATGTTTGTGATCACTATCAGTCTGTGACAGTGAAAGTGGCAAAAAAATAGCATCAAAAAATTCTGCTGCGTGATGTCACTATTGCATGTTTTCGTTCATTACAATGAAACTTTCCTCAACTCCGTCCAGAAAAATCGATTGAAAGAACTTACCGTGACGTCACACTGAATAAAAATTGACATAAAAGAATGAAGACCAATAAAAGTAGAAGAAACAAAATTTCATCAAAACTAGCAGATACTTTCGTACAAGAAACGCTTATTTTATTGGCACTCATATTAATAAATGTAAATTTCATTATGAAAAAATATTTTCGCTGTCTGATTCAAATACCTCTCACGTTCTGGAAATCATGAAGTTCGAATATTCATTCAATGTCAATCATTTTTTGAATTTATTCGTTGTTCACAAAACATGAACAAATTTTCATATTTTCATGAAAAATTATTTTTAACGCACGTTCACATTCAAGGAATTAAAGCAATACATCTGCGCACACATTTTTGCTCCCTATTTTCGACAAGAGAGTTTCCTTGTCGGACACTGTCTGATGTAGTTTCGTTCCATTGTCAGAGCCCAGCAACGGACAATAGTCGGTTCCGATATATTACACTTAGATGAAGTAAATATTAGTGCAGGTTTCTATTCAGACAAGAACTGACAATGACTTAAGTAAGGAATGATGTAGAAAATCATTGATATTTTTTAAACAAGTGAAAGGGACACCCTTGGAAGGAAATTGCATTCCGCTATTGGCTAACACATTTTTACCGCATTACGAATTTGTCTACATGAAGAAATTGTTACATTGCATACGTTGGGATATCACAAAGTAGATGATTTTTCGCTTTCTGTCATTTTGATGCCGCTTCCGGATAGCCTCATTTCTTGTCTTATGAGTTTACAAACTATGCTCATGAGACAACTCTGTATTCGTTCACAAGCCAGTTATGTTTTTCAAGAGCAGATAGAGCTGCCCACATTTTTATTCAAAGGCGATGTTGTGAAGCACATCTGAAAGACGGTGTCACTAAAATGCTGTAAAATTTTTAAAAAAATGGCAATAGCTCGTGTTTATACTGTATATCTTCTACTAAAAGAACACGGGGGTTCTATATATTCATGTTGCTCTTACCCGGCTTCCATTTAATCACATTAAAAATATATCGGTAAAAACATAATATCAACCATAGCACTCGGTGAACCTACATAAAAAATACCGGCCCATTATACTACAGACTCATAGTAATGTCATATAATAGGCTCAAAGTATTATATTAACAGCTCTTGACAGGAGGCTATTCATTATGTTTGCAAAACAAGTTATTCAGCTCCCTGGACTTCATTGCAGGACAAAAAATTAAAATGGAAGCAAGTAACTAATAAAAACCCGACGTTTCGTCTCACAGAGACATGCTCATGGGTAGCTGGTTCAAAATTTGAAAAGGCTATTTATTTAAGTTATTTTAAATAAGCAAAAAACAAACATTCAGCAGCTGGTAATAGACTGTCTTTAATGGCAACATCGGATCTTCCAATGCTTCCCGATGACATATTGCCTTGTAGTGGAATCTGTCAAAATTTCGAAAAATCAAGAAATAAGTCGCTTTACTTGTAATAATTAATTATTAATTAATTTATTATTGTTAAGAGCATTTTTGCCGTTCGTAATTGTGACTGACTCTCTGATGCATGGTCTGTAAATAGCATGAAGAATAACAAGCCTTAGTGAATCACATTAGGTAAAAACATTTTTTACTAACATTGTAGACTCATAACTTCATGTAATTTAAATACAGAGTCCATCCTAAAAAACTTGTGCGTGAACATATGAGCAGGTAATATCCATCAAATACTGCTAGACGTGATGTTAACGTGTAAATAATTTTGCAGAATGTGCGACTTGCTGCACCATCACTGAGTTATTGCTTTCAGGACGTAACATAGATATTGCAGAAATAGCGGTCGAGTGCAGCATAGATATTGCAGTGCATGGTAAACAGACCGGATAAGACATATAGCACGATGATTTAATTATGTAATTTCAACATTTGTAAACCTACAATAATATTGTACTTGCGATATATCTGAATGCCAAATTCTTTCTCCTTGTCAGCATTTCAGGAGGGAAAATAGCTATACAAATCGGCATTAAAATATAAGAGCAAAAAAGTCGACGAATCTTATTATTTGAGCAATGTTGCGGCAAGGTTGCACGAAGAAAACCAGACCTATGTATCACTTCTACTATCAAAATAGTTCGTCAAATTCAAATCATCGAGATCATGCTGTGAGGTTGGACTTTACTCTACGACATTCGCTGTGGTCGAGAAGAACGTCTTGCCTTCATAATACAACCGCAAGCCCTCTATGAATGTATCGATATCACTTGCTAGACAGCTTTCCTTGCTGAATGTGAGTGCAATAGGAGACTGGAGCCTAGATATCCAACACTGATAACTCAAATCATCATTAGCAAAGCATGAATAGCACACACAAACCATTCCAACAAAGAATTCAGGAGTATGGCTACCATATCTCGGCGAAGGATAGAGACATTCAGAATTCGACGTTAGTCGAGTCAACGTCGTAAGGGTTAATGACTACTTTCGAAGTGGAAGAACATATGTATGTAGTACAATTGTTGCAGGAAAATTCATTTGTAGCATGTTGTTTCATGCTTTTCTTCCATAAAATTTGGAAGCCTTAACCAAAGGGTACATGACATGATGAACGGATAACAATTACAAATGGAACGGAAATGGAACCGCTGTCCAGCAAGAATTCATCATCAGTTGATCGATCACCATGAAATTAGGACCACCTGCACGATTTACACAATCACAGGCCTGAAGGTGCTTTTGGCAATCAGTCCAAGCGTGGCAAAAGCATTCACATTGTCTTTTTGTGACCTTGAAAAGACTGGAGTACGCCTGTTAGTCCGCCTTAACATGAGAGATGAAGTCCTCGATGACATGAATGAATGGCTTAGGAGATCTTGCTTCCGGCTCAACAGCCTCATCACAAGACAAAAGATTTCCACTGCCCGATGCAATCTTCCGTTTCTACATGATTTATGCAGATGAACACTATCAACAAGGATTTTCATTACCTTGCTTGCTCTCGCCTAGATGCGGCTGTGGTTGTCAAGGAAGCACTTCATAGTGAACTCAAACAGAGTTTTGTTAGAGGATTTTACAGAGGCGAGCGCTCGCAGACTTTGTTCAATATCATTAACAAGAAAGACAACAGTGCGTCCTAACACAGTTCTAGGTTGTCCATTTCTTTCAAACTTATCTCCTGGCGAAGAGAATGAGAAGTCGACAAATCTATGTACATGTCTGCTTCACGATGTCATCATGACATGTCATTTGAGCAAATTCGCTGATAAAAATTTTAAAAATTGATTGCGAGTTCTCCATGCGGAAAATAACCATTGATTGGTCACATTGTAATTTTTAGAATGTCATCCGAAGAGCATGAACGAATGAACCAAAGACGTGCTTCGATACGAGTGTTTTGCATTGATTTTTTAGTTTGAAAAGAGAGATATCAATTTCTGCGAAGGTTTCAACTACACTGAAGTTCATGGGACTGATAAACCACTTTGATATTCTTTGTCAACCTTATTGGGAAGAATTTCATTTGTAATTTCTACTTTTCCTCACAGCTGCAAAATTATGAAAACTGGAGCGCAGGCGACTCAAGAAAGATATAGTGAAAGCTTTTGAGAAGCTGAAAATAACCCAAAAAAGACAGTCATTTAAATTCATATCAAATTGAAATTGAAGAGCATTGTTTTGTGAATGGAGACCACAGGAAGCTGAGTGGAACCAACAGAAGACTTGAGGAATGCGAAATTTACAGTTGGTCCGTCCATTTGGATTTGAAGTAGCTTTAGTTTCATGATTTTATCATTGCTCACACGCATCAAAATTTCTCTGGAGACCAAAAACTAACAAAAACTGTTGCTTTTTCACAAATCTCAACAGTTCACCTGCCAGATTTAGGCCGTATTTGCAAAAGTAAGCAAATTTCATGCTCAACTAAGGAAGTATTACATTATAAGCACTACACACCAAAGTGAGTTCAATTAAACACATCGTCACCACCCTGGAATAGTCGCGGAAAAAGGGTTTCAACGTATTATTGGTTTTAATTATATACGCTTCAGTTCTACTCACTTAACAATTGTTCAGAGTGTTATCGTCAACTAAATTCGATGTTTCAATTGTTTCAAGTCATTTTATCAAATACTGATTCTCAGTGCGAGCAAAAACTTTCTATAGTAACAAGCGTTGGTTAGATGAATTATTCGCAAGACTTTGAATACTCTCGATACGTGGCGCAGTGGTTAGGTGCTTGGCCTAACGAACTTTCGGACCAGAGGTGTCCCCGAAAGTGTCATTGAAAGTCGTCAGGAAGGACATCCGGACTCAAAGATCACAACGCTCCAGATTAAAGTCTGACTATGTCAGCACCGTCCAAGTCCCAGTCTGGGAAGCAGTGACATTAAGCCATCACATTCATCATCTAAGACTATAAAAATTGTATTCTAGTGCTTGTTGCTGTCATTCTTTTCATAAGCATGACCATCAAATCGTCACAGAATAGATGAGATATAATATATTCTCTTCTTCTAGCTCATGAAGGATGCCGCATACTTCGACCAATCAATGATCTACTTTCCTACTATCTACGTGGTAACTACAGAAAATCGATTATACTTCATATCATGTATCAGAAAGAGTACATTTAACAATATGCAGAAATTTTCTACTAATCAAGCCACTTTGCGTTCAAAGATTCGCAAGAAAAGTTTGCATGTTGATCGCTACAGCTTTTAATTTAAGAGCGATGTATTCCGTTGAAGTTGTATGAAATTCAAGCGCAAGCTAAACTCACACACAAACACACGATAAGTTGAAATAAAATGGTAAATTACAAGCTTAAGTTGGGCCTAACATCAACACAATCAAATCGTTACAAATCGTTAGCTGAAATGTCCAACAGCCTGTGTAATGCGGCAAATTTTGTTAATGGGCTGGATATTAATGGATATAAAACTCACTGACAAGATCACACCAATCGGTTCCTTGGTGTGAGTACTTTTCGGATTTGCAACCTGAAATTTTGAATTTCGATAATGTCGAATTGAGTACAATATAATGAGAAAAACAGAAATACCACGATAATGAAAATACTGCCAAAAATGAATACCAGAATCCACAAGGAGAAAATGATTGTCGTCATAATGTTTACAGCAAAATTGATAGCAGGAAAACAAAATCAAACTCATTTTAGTTTCTGCTATGATTTGATGTTTATCACAAAATTCATATAAGTCAAAAGGAAAGCGAGGAAGTTGACATTGAACTAGGCAGATTCCAACTCTTTGATCAAAATACTCACTCGACTGCACATCTTTAAGACAGAGGCCTATCAGCCGCAGTCACTTCGGATTATCTCGGTAACATACTTGATGGATTAATTACATCGCCGATTGATAGCTTAAGAGCAGTAAATGCAGACCCAAATTCGTTGATATCTTGTATAAATTAAGAAGTAATTGCACTTCGTTAGTCTTATGAACGCATGTACACAAGATTGTCGATAGCCTTTGTTGAGAAAAAGGAATCTTATATCCAGCAGAAGATTGCTGCCGCTAATAATAATAACAATTATTTCAGAAACTCAGAAAGCTTGGTTGTCTTACTAGTGCGTACCCTGGCTGATGGAGTTTAAGCGCAAGATCAATCGTAAAAGAGGATTAACCTTTCGCTAGCAGAAATCGATAGAAACTATGTGAGCATAAATGATTGTGATTAATCGCTAAATCCTCGTGCGAAGCATAGAAATCCGACACTTAATTACATACAACTGACCAGAATGAACATTTAAATTGGAAACGCTATGTCGTGGACATGCATTGTCATGACAGCGGTACCTTAACGGTGGCGGCCACCAGTGGCTGACAGTGGTTGGGTATTACCACAACCTTGTCAGTCTACTTTGTGAGGATTCGAAATGCTATCATTTCCCTTTAAATATAAAATCAACAAAGAACGTTGCCTATTCTAGTCCCACTACCTTAAAGCGAAAAGTCGGATTTCTATGGTGAAGGGCAGCCCTTGACAAAGAAGCATCAATGAAATTAAGAGGTTTTGTGATTAGTAGTTTATTCCGCTCTACCGGTGAATGAATCTTTGTCCTATTACGGGCGGTTTCTACCCACTCGTAATACAACGAATGATGTGAGTCTAACAATTATTGTGTGATTTGAGTGTTATGTTGATCTAATTGTTATGTTATGTACGGTGATGCCTGGTGGGAAAAATTAGTTGTTTTTATTGACACACAAATTTACAACTCACATGACTGAAAGGTATCAAACTTTTTCGACATATTACGTCTCATAATTTAGATCGGATAAAGATTAATCAAGATTGGATAAAGAAAACAGTTGATTAATCACTTCATGCCAGTGACAAGAATCTAGAAATGAAAACTCTGCTCAGTAGTACATAACTTTTTGCAATTTTTCCTTGAGAAATTTCCAATATGAATTTGATAAATGTAAATCCTTCTCAGATACGACTAGACTGAAAGACTTTGATATTGAGAAGATTTTAAAACAGAGGTAACATCCAAGGATGATATACAAAAGTGTGTGCCACGATTACCCTTGCAAGGGCCCATCATATTCAGCAAACGATTCCTCGTGATATTTTTGTGGCAGTTTGTACTGTTCTGGATACATTTTGCAATAATTTATTCCTCACACAATGTTTTCACAAGTTGTTTATTTATAAAATACCCACTATAAAATTTTGATATTTGATGTCAAATAATACAAATATAATGAATACCAAAATCACCAAAAAAATTAATATCTTGGTATCACGTTTAAGTTAATTAAGTTTTATTAAGTGGATTGAGTTTTTTAATCAATTTCTCATTAAATGCACACTCATGGCCCGTCATGTGTGTCCCGGAAATATGGAATAATCAATGGAACAATGTGCAGATGGTATATCCGAATGTAGTTGGCGCTCAGTTTGAATAAATATGTTTATCACTTTCGCATTTTACCGTCATTCACTCTTTTTGTCAATATTACCTACTGAAAGTCAATATAGTTAATTTTTCTGTACCATTTCGTATATACATGTGCATTAAATAAACAAAACATTAGGCTAACTATATAGGCCTGCCGCAATTAATGCAAAATGTATCAAAATTCAACCTAACAGAAATACTGAAATAAAATCTGAGATTGGATGAAAATTCAATTCAGATAAACTGAATTTAGCCGATGCTGTAGGAAAAAAATGTTAATTAAATGTAAATTTTCATGCTTTTAATGAACAGTTTTCAAAAGTAAAAGGATAAAAGTATTCATAACACGAGTACATGAATCACAATGTGCTGTACTACAATACACATATCGATAATACTTGTAATGCAATTGTTCCGATTGCATTGTATGCGTCAGTTGTAGTTTAGCAGTAAATTGACATTTCAGGAATTTGACATATTCTAAAGTAACTTCAAAAGCTTAAACATCGCTACGTATGCTTAAATGGAACACCGAGAAATCCACGAAAAAATATGTCCTCATCACCCCCTTTTTGTTTAACAAACAGCATTTAGCGGGCATTGATTTATTCAAAAGACTGATTCATCTGCTTGTGATCAGCAAGTTTCCAAAACACGTAATTAATTCATCTCATCAAACCAGCATACAACACTACCTTCCTAATCGGACAATGAAGATACATTGGACTGTAAACAATGTGAAAATAACTGACGAGACGCTTGGTGTAGGTAAGATGGATTAATATAAGGACTAGACAGATGCGTGAATAGTGCTTTTCTCGATACATCAGCTGGCGCGATCATTAGCAGACTCTGACAACTGTATCATCATTTACACAGTGACTGAATTAGCAAAGCCCTCTGTCGAAAAGTGGATAAGTGATAGGCAATATCTGCATCAAATTTTCAAAACACGTAAATTCAGATGAACTTTGGAAGGAGCCTCCATCAAACAGTTCACCCGCAACTTTTTATGTCATGTAAAATTATCTATAAAATTGAAATTCTTGGTGAGCAAACACGCAATCAATGAATCAATCACACCAGTCAAAAACCAAATACTGACGGAATTCCAAATGATCAGTTTAGAGTAATTGATAAGGCTTCAAATCAATAGTACAGTCATAAACCTAAATTCAGTATGGGACGAATAAATTCGCTTTCTACTTGGCAGATTGACGGATTAGCACGACGATGCATGGATCAAATATTGAATTGTCTGCATAACTTCCTGTGATGGAATTCAAAAGACCGTCAGAGTTTATTTTTCAAAGCGAATGCACACTATGATTCAATTTGCAACTGTTAACACCTTCATTGAGAGATCTCGCTAGCAACATAATATAACACATTAGCATACTACAAACCTTCTAAAACTTTGAACATATTTACATGGAATCTTGGTCAAAAAGTAAATGAGTCGATATCGACATTTGCAAGGACAATTTGCTATATCAAGATTTTCAATGAAAAATACAATCAACACTAAGATGTCAAAACCACATATGCCAAAGTCATAATCTGAACACTAAAATTAATGAAAAACATGAAGGACATTAAAATATATAAAACATAAAGACATTTTCTACACAGAAGAAGTTCAAAGTCTAGGAAAGTCAATAATTTAGGTGAGTAGCAGGAAAATGCAAAATGGAGAATTTTATCCTCTTTCGCTTCAATCCGGAAGTTTTACGACAGTGAGCGAAAGGAGATGCGAATGGCACGATGGATGTGTGCTGACATACTGTTGGACAGAATATTCAAAGACAGCAACAGAAAAGCACTGATTTTCGAGATTATCACAATAGGGAAAGACTGAGTTGGTTTGGTCACGTGGTTGGCAAAGTGGATCAGAAAAGCTGTGTGGTTAGAAGCTGGTAAAAGAGGAGCAGCGAGACAAAAAATACGTGGAGAACGTGCTGAAAGAAGATTTCAAACGTATTGGAGCCCAGAAAGCGGATGCCCACGATTGGGTCGATAATCAAGCAGAAACGGTCTGATCACCATCTTCTGGAAACAAGGACGCAGAAGGGGATGAGTGAAAACCTTGAAATGATTTGAATTTAAAAATATTCTTCTCGTAAATCACTGAACGATTTCAAATTGCATAGAATGTTCAGGATTCGACAGGGTAGATGCCACCACTATCAGCTTACATATAAAAAATACCTAGTAATCTACTTTTTCAATGTCTTTTTGCCGCATGTTGATCATCATAGCGTTAAATAATCTATAGCGAAAATGTGTGCATCATGAATGCCAATACTCTATAAATTAAGATCTGCTTAGAAGCATCCCTGATATGGGGCGTCCTGACATCATATGTTTATGCAGTCTCGCATAAAAGAGCCTACAACATTAATTTAGTGATACGTCGATCGAACCGGCTGATGCGATCACAGTACATTGAAAAGAAAACACGAATTTACATGAACTTATTCATTGGAAAGTCAAAAAATAGTGAAGTATCAGCATGCTAGACAAATCCATAAAGAATGTGTTGGATAGACTTCTACATAATGTGATAATGGGGACTCATTAATTTTGATCATTTTCGTCCTGTTTTCGTAAGTAGAAATGCTCAAATCGGCCATTCAATGTCCTAGAAATTCTATGTGAAGCACTAAATTATGAGTGAAGAAGATATTCAACGATTATTTATGGCAACTCTGTAGATAGAAGAAAAGAAACAAATTTAGGAGATGCTTCATTGTCCACGCCCAAGAATGAAAAAAAACATGACTTTAAATTATGATAATCGCAATACGTGTTGATGGAAAGACACTAACCTTAATTAAGAATCAATATGGTGAACAGATCAAGGGGTTGCTAATTATTGTTTGCTGACTAGTAAGTACGTAAATAATGTAGAATTCATCACTAGATATATTTCACTAACCTTTCTGACACTGAGAGATATGTAAAAATTCTTTTTAAAAAGCACAGACCTCTTAGCAGTTATAAGAAAATTAGGCTTACTGGGAAAATTGAAAAATTTATCCTAATTTATTGACTCAACATACTTCCAAGCGCTCAAATTAGTAACATTCTCTTCAAAAAGTTCCCACACACCATCTACGACTTGGATAGATTGAGGAGAGATACAGATATACGTATAAACAAATCAAAACGTCAATCAGTGAACCAGCGACTGCTACTAGTCAATTTTCTATTATCAAACCATTTATGCGTACTTACCTTATTCCTACCAGTACCTTGAAACCAAATCAGACGTCTCATTGAAACCATCACCTCATTTTTACCATCACTACCATTGACAAGCCATGAGCAGGAGCTCCTGAACATGATATTGGACATTGATGATTTAGGATGGCGTCATTTAAGTGTCAAGGCACTTTCAGCCTGGTTCCTTTTCTGTCTCGGCAGGATTATTCCTTGATAGGATTAATCGAGATCATTTCAGGACTAAATATGGTTGGCAAAAGAAATTACGAGATTTTTAAAGATGGCAACCGTGAGATTCAAGTCGCGATGCCACGAAGCCATGAATACCAATGGCATCAATTACCCAAATGTGAATTTCGAATTCAGAAGAATTCAGTTGAGAAAGTTTTTGATCCTCGACTTGCTGCTATCAAAAGTGTGTATCTCTAGGGGTCCGGTTGCTTATTCATCTGAATACATGTGCCTTAAAATGTCCACATTTCCGTCTAATATACTAAATTCAGTAGCATCAAAAAGTTTAGTAAAAATCCTACTATAAACTGAATTTGCATCTTTGATTACGTTTTTTTGGCTGAGATATCAGAATTCGTTATTTTGATTGGTTGAGTCATTTAAGTCACACAGCCAACACATTGTCAATCACAGAATTAGACTGTTCGTTCATCCGTCGTCGTTTCCTTAAGGGGCAGAGTCATATCTCGTATATGATAATGAAATGGCACACACCACACACGATCCACGGTCAAACTACAGATTGTTTCATAAAAAATGGATCACCCTTAAACATCGCCTTAACTTCAACTTTGTCTAACTCCGCCAAACTTGAACGAATTTCTCTGAAATTTGGAAGATAAGTCAGTTGTGCTTACTAATATCATTGTTGGAAATTTCAAGCATGAATATTGAGTTGTTTTCCTGTTATAGATAAAAAAGTAGTACATAATTTGATCTTCATTTGGCAATGTTACACAAAATCATACCTCACTCTTATAAAATTACATTTGTTTCCTTTGTTATGTAATATGTTGTTCTACAAGCCAAAAGCTATCAAGAAAAACAAAAATAAAGAAAATCGGTCAATCAGAGCCAGTATAGCACCATTATTCATCAACAATAATGTAACTGCTACATGTGATTAACTGGACTTCATGTTCCATAGCTTCCTGACTTCGTTGCGGTGGTGTTGGCAGCACTCCTGATTGCTTTCAGCTAGAAATCTATCTCTTACCGGTTGAAAACAATACAAAGCACAAATGAACAATAACGAGATCGCATTCACAAAAGGCAAAGTGTCAGCCTTGCTACATAGAACTAGGGTTTTCTTTGCGAGCTACAAGCAAGCGACTAAATGTCCCTTACACAAATGTGCATCGATGGCATAATAATGATTTTCGACTCTGTCGTAAAGAGGGCTCTGGCCGTCCAGCTCTGAACTTCACATACAGCAAGGAACCATGAATTCTGAACGTTATGTGAATGTTTTACGAATGAACATTGGCCAAATGACAGATCAACTTGGTGATCCATCGACTTGGTTATTTATGGATGATAATGCTACGTGTCACAGGAGTAGTAGAGTCAACTTATGCAAGTCTCAATTAGGGCTTATGACACTATCTTGGCCAGCTCGTTCTCCTGATCTGAATCCCATAGAAAATGTATGGAGTATTCTAAAACGCAACGTTCGTCGTTCACTGCTACCTACAGATGGCGTATCACAACTTACGTCACTGTTAAAAAGAGAATGGAGAATGTTAGATCAGTCAAAAATCAACGATATCATCGAATCAATGCCTAGACGAATTGGTAGTGTCATTGACAATACGGGTAGGGCCACAAAATATTAGCTTCTTAAGAACCGTTGCTGTATCATAGCTTATCAGATTATATAAGGACATTTAAATATATTAGGGACATGAAATAACATGAAAAATGCTTTCTGTGTCATACTTATGCTTTATTTAGTCAAATTTTGGGATGATCCACTTTTTATGAAACGGACTGTATAAGTCTTCACTCAAAAGGCAGTGAGCCTCAGACAGCAGCCAGTGGCGTGCATGTCATACACATCGAGTTCTTCGTTCGGTCACATTCCGCTGTTACGGTACCATCAATCCTACGAAGAGAATGAGTGAACTAAATTCTCACGCCTGCAAACTTAAACAAATAATTTGACGGACCAACATTAGCGAGAAAACTTGTGCACAGTGATCTAAATTCTTTGAATCTGAAGGAATCGTGACAATCGAAGCACTTTGGAGGAATTCACAGCAATCCTCACGCGACGTACGACTGTTTTTCCAATCTCTATAAAGTATTAGGAATTCCTTTTTGCCCACTTACTAAGTTCCAGCATGTGTCATCGTTTTGAATTAGTCTGCCATTCTAGTAAACTGAAAGAGTTAAACAATCTAATTCTGCGTTGACAACAGGTTCTCTCATTCGAATGTCTGCTCGACAATGACACCTTCCTCAAGCAAGGATGATTTCCGATGTATCTGGGTAGACCTAGATGATGATGATGATAAGAAGTTTTCATAATTTCATCATGATAATGCTAAGAGTATTGTGAAGCAATTTTCTTGAACCATGACCGTGTCTTTCGCGTCTGATATAAGTCAAACCTAAAACCATACCTCGATCCAACAGGAGATTAAAAAAAAACAGAAACACACTCATCCTTATCTGAAGCAATCCTTCACCAGATCCAGCCACAGAAGCACGAATCAACGTTGACAGAAGCAAAGAGCGAATATTCAAATTTCCTGAGGGATTGCCTTACCTTTGATTCAATGGAGCTTTTCTTGGCCAAGCGCGACATCTGTTATAACAGGCAGAAGCAGAATGACAGCAACAAGCACCCAAGATGACTTTCAGATCAGGCGTAGAATATCTGTTCTAAACTTCCTACTCACCTTCAAATCGAATTTCTTGTGAATTCGAAGTCTCGGAGATAACACATTTCGCATCACGAGGAAATAAGTCTCTTGATCGTTCACTGTCAACCTATACATTCCGAGGTATTGAGGAAGCAGCGTTTGGCAATGACAATTGACGATATACTGTAAAAGAAAATAGATTGATATAGCAGGGACTGCCGATGTTCAAGACAGAGATGCGGAGTCGGAGTCCTATCAAAATGACAGGACTCCGCATACCTGGTTTAAGATATATCAAGTGAATTGGTTTGAATATCTGTCTGAAGACATTGAAGGCTTTCATATTTTCGCCCAGCAGGCTGGCGTGCGACTGTATGTTGCACGCCTCCTGTCGGCACCATGCTTCCGGCTTCGCCGCTTGACTTGCCTTGCTGTGTTACTACTAATTTACTTCCGATATCCTTCTGCTTCCAATGTTCAGTATATTAAGTTTTCATAACTTGCTCAGGACACCTTCCTCGAGGTCAAAGCATTCATTATATGTGATCTTCCTACGCTATTCAACGCTGCAAGATTCATTATGGTGTGTTATCTGAGGGAGCTATCTTTCTCCTTTCTGAACTTGCGACCGCGCTATAAAAATCGCATGCATCCCGTGAACAGTAAATGAACTCACGTTTAACGATACATGGACGATAGCTAGCAAGCCTTATCAATGTGCTGTTCCGCATCAACGTCGCAAATCTTGTGCCTCTTGTGTTTTGTAATTACGTTCACCAAATGTATGCAAATGCTTGGGAGCCAAATTAAAAAAGTTATTATTATCATTATCATCCACATGTTTATCACAACGCTATATGAGACTACAGATAGTGCATTAATGCGTGGTATAGCATTTACTGGACACCATCATGTGGAATCTGGTGTGCTTAACTAATGAATGATAGGGAGTATTCAGAGATATAAGTTATAACACGTCAGAGTACAGTAAATTGATAGTCAACATCCGACATGCCAATATTGTATTACTAAATAATTATATAAAAGGATCAACTGTAAATAGAGAAGACGGATCGAGACAAAATTTTAGAGTATTTTTCTAATTTTCTTCTCTAACTTTCAACAATTTTTCACTGGTTTATTCATATTTGCATGAACGTCGTTAAACTTCTCGTTTTCGGAATTCATTTTGACTATACTCTGACTATGTAACATACATAAGTCCAAGGAGAAGAATGCTGACATAATTTCAAAGTGCATATCGTTCGAAGGGTACCCACCGTTTGTGAATGCCAGCGCAACGGCCAACGAGGCATCATAGCCCATATTGAATCGGTTATTATTTATGAACATCCGGCAGATGTCATTCAAAATAAATACCGCAATAAGTGGTAAAAGACAGATAAGTCGTAGTCATGAAGTTTATTGTCAAAAAATTGTTGAAAAGCAAGTTTTGCAGTATATCTTCAAAATATCTGAATTTCCTCAAGGAGGATTATGGATGATGCTAGCATGTGCCCTACACGTGCAACAGTACACTGGATATTAACTACATAAGAATATTCGAATATTTGATGCACACTTAATCAAAAATTTTTGCGTCAAAGCATGTTGGCTATAATATGCACCATCCCAATCGTCCACCGTCTTCCCAATAACAAAGTAAGGCTTAGCAAGGTTTAACGGCATGGGAACAGTCATTTAGATAACTAAAATATTATTACATGACAACAGTGCACGAATACTAGGAAAATTTTTTGACCTGTAATGATTACTAGCAAACAGTGCTCAAGTGTCGAAGACTTATTTGTACTGTAGATCAAATAGCGCTTCACAGCAGACATAACACAATTTATGTATTCAACACACTACAACCGGATATCTGGAGCTCGATTTGATGGAGTAGACAGAAATCGTGAAACACGTGATATGTGTTCTAAATTCATGTCTAAAATTCGTCACTGCATCGATATTGAAAGAAACTACACATAACCCCATTTTATGACCTAATCATACCAGAGATAACCATCTACAATCACAAAGTATGAGTATCTTAAATGTCCATTATCTAGCAATTTTTGAATAAAATTTCCATGGGTTTATCGCCATTGATCGGTATATCGCTGCTCAGAGGTAATTAGGCATGTATGAATGAAAAGCATGAAATTTGAAATCAAAGGATTTCATAACTAAATATCTCTGTAACTAAGCCAAGTTTATTTGACTTTGACATGTCCTGAGTCAGACTTCGTGGATATCAGCAAATTGTCAAAATTTTGATATCTATCAGGTTTGCCATTGCTTCCTTTCATTCAAACGCTCTCTGTTTCCTAATCAAGTATTAATGAAGTGCATGTATCAGGCTTGCGTGTGAGACAATTATGGTCATCGAACTCCAGGCATTCACTACCTTCCTATCAACAAGGAATAAATAATGATAGCGTGCGATCATCATAATTATGCATTATTCACAGTATGTCGCCCTGACTCGCACCCAACCAAGATCTCGAACTCTCTGCCCCATCAGACAGCGAAGTGTGCATTCTTGAACTGCGCAAATCGACATTTAGACAGACACATGGAAATTATGCTTGTGTTCGTACTGCTAATCAATCATGATCAAGTTAAGAGCACCGTTTTTGCTGTTTGTCCACCATGAATTGCGTGAGCTTCCCCTGAGGAATTTCATTCATCATACTGACTGCCGACGGGAGGGCTGATTCTCTTAGTTGAAAATGTGAAGAAAACGCCTTCAAAATTAATTCTAAAATCACGCTTCAAGACACGTACGGCATGAAGATTTGAAACATTGCATGATCTATTATGTTTCTATTGAGTGGATAAATCAGATTCAGATGAATCGAATGTTCTTCTTGAGGGGTTTCTCTTTAGGTATAATCATTGAGTAGGGTATGATTAAACAAGCTTCAATTGCTTTTACTGCAAAACACTGAAATTTTACTTTCCTTTAACTGAAACTTTTACTGCTAAACTGGAATTTCATTACAAAATTTCAACAAGTGCTCCTGAATACTTGGTTTTTGATAAAACATAATGTAAAAGAATCATCTAATATTGAATTGTATCTCAAGCTGAAAAAAGAGAACAAATTTGAATAGCCGCTACTTCATCCAATATGAAGAATCGTCAGCGAGCCTACTTTACATTCCTCAACACCGATACTACTCCCTAATTAATATGCAGCCATACCCGGTGTAAATGTGAGATACGCAATTAGTACCTTTAAGCTACTTTCCTCGAGCAGGCATTAAATAATGCATTGATACATTTCTGACATTTCGTCAAAGAATGTGCACCAGTAATTGTTTATGATGATAATTACAATTTTACATCAACAAAATGAACACGGAAGGGAGCTACTAATATTTTATTGGTGCGCCAACTTGCACGAAACGTCAATAGTGAGTCAATGCATTATTCAATGAATACCCGAGGAAAATAAATAAATCACTTATTACACTAATGATGCATCTCAACTTTATCTAGGGTATGGCTTAAAAAGACTATCTTTTTCGCTGATATTAAGCCCCGAGGAATAAAATATTTGAATGAAGAAAAGGAATTATTTGTAAAAGAATAATTATTAGGATTTATCATTGAAAAAATCACCAACAGGCTTTTAGATTACAGCCGAGCATCGTTCAACCCTTTTCTCATTGTAGACATCTGTTTAAGTTCATTCATGATGAATATTATATAATTATAATGTATTATTATATTATAATGTATATTATCACATGTTACATAATACTATATACGCAGTGTAACTGATTTATGTGCAATAATTATGCATTGATAAGATAATACAATAAGTTAACATGTCATTTAGCAGTAAACCATTTGTTACTTGCAGACAGAGACTCGTTGTAGTACTGCCTCTGTGTAGATTATTTCCAGGTATAGAATCATACTGAGATCCAGGTAGTTTGCGTGTTTCGATCTGTCTGGCTTATGTCTAGCAGCTCGCTGTTTACAATACTACACTTTTCAAGATTTGTCTGCAGGATAATGTAGTTAGTTGGCTGTGAATCACACTAAATTCATGAATCATCGCAGGCAGATTGACATAAAATTGCTCTCCTAAATCAGAAATGGCACAAAACAGGCTAAGAAAGATTAATTACTAAAAATAGGGTAGAATTGTTTTCTTACCTATAGCTTATGACTGCAGATGCTGCACGAGTTTTAAAAAAACAATTCCGACAATCGACTAGGCATGTTTTCGTCATGATAATGTGCATGTCCGATTCAAGAGGAGAAACAAAAAGATTACAAAATGCAATAAGTGAGCTATATGTAATGGTTTTAAGTAGCATAATTATGTGATTTATGATGTTGAAGTTCAATTAAGTCAAGTTGCTAAATTGTATTGCATCAATAAACAATAAACATATAATAAATAGCTTTAAATCAACATCGCCATTCGGAACATGTCGAGTGCTGTCTTCGATGCTGCTCCTTAAATAATAACAAACTACGCCACCGAACAAATGTCATTTATCAAATTAGAATCTGAATCAGAATCTGTTCAGAAATCAATGATGGCAATGCGATACGTCCCCTACTGTATGTATTAGAGAACATACTTTTCTCGAAAGGAGTCCATTGTATATAAGCATTAATAACTTTGCAGTGCCCACGATATCTTCCGTATTGAAGATATAAAAGAATAGCATAAACGGTCGTCCTCAAGAAGTTATGTACATAAGTATTCTGAAACCTAGAATATAAAATAGGGAAGACTGCATTGAAAACCAATGTCTGCTTTTCTGGATTCTTTGCATATTTTTAAATTTCGCATCATCATTTTACATGCTCTGCTGTGTCATATGCACGACGAAAATTTAAACAATAAAAATTTAACATCTTTGCGAGCATCATCATGAACTTTTACACAGGGTGTCCACCCTATCTGAGAAAAAAAATTCACGTACATTTCACGTGCAATTCACGCACATGACAAAAAATTCACGTACCACTATTTCAGGCCTACTTGCCCGGCAAGCGACAGTTGGTTGAGTCAAAATCATTCAAAAACACTACCCGCAGCAACTGCTCACAGAAATGCAGTAATGAGATCTTTACAGTAGAAAGATAGTTCTTCAGAACTATCTTGTATACACACTGCACACATAATAATATAAGTGCATTCGTCATTCGATGCTGTTTTGAAGCCATCATTTCACAAATAAATGGTGTTTTTGGTCACTCAATAATCTCTAAATACAACATAATTCACGGCTATAAAAATCAAGGGCAATAATAATAGGGTTTGTGTTTTTAGATTTCTAGAAGCAGATTAAAACTAAGAATATTAGTGTGCATATTCAAGGAGATAACTTTTTATTTCTTTTAAAAACATCAGGATAGAAACAATAGACTGAGTCCACCATAGCAAAAAAACTAATCAATCTAAAAGTCTAATAGTCGGCGCTTCCGTTGTGCACATAAGTATGAAATTTCCGCTTCCTTCTCCTTCTCCCTTGCCTCATTCAATTCAATAGCTTTCCTTTTTCGGATGGACTTCGGAGCAATATTTAATCAATGAAGGGATCAGTTTAATGAAACGTTTTGCAACGTCACGATTTTCACACCACCTGATTCGGCAAAACTTTTTCGGGAACTGTTTGGGCCCAGTGATTTCGATAAATTGTGCTCGTCTAAGAGGCGAATTTTGAAAAACATAATGAGAGGAGGACGGAATTTCGTCAATTTTCCAACCACATTTTGTATGACCTAATGAAGATGCTCCATGAACAATGTGCAGGCCACACGAGCCTAATTTCAACAAAGCAGGAAAGACCTAAACTTTTCTACGACTACTGAGCATTCGCAAAAGTGACCAATTAACATTTCGCCCATCCATGGACACAGATGTCAATTTCTTGAGTCCCAAAGGTTCTAAAACTCGCCATAAAGCATCAAGCAAGTTTGAGGCTGACGTGTGATCTAAAAATTCGGAACTTAGATACCTTGTTATGCTTGTTGATTTTCTTTCTTCCAGAATCGAACCAAAACATCCATCTGAGAGCGGTGACTTATTTTATGCTCTGCAGGTCGTCATGTCTTGATGTTTATAGTTCATGGTGATATATCGTACGACAACTCCATCAGACTGAGCCAAAACATGATCCAAGTCAATTAAATGACTGAAGCCATCCATACATTATCTAGCACTGTCAAAATCTGCAACTGACAACAAGCTGGAACGACACAGTCTCACCATTTTTCACCACGCATGCATTTCTATCTGTAAGTAATACAACACGTCATAGAATGAACGTTTGAGTCAACCGACCCAATTGTTTGCTGGCCTTGGCCAAGCATTGACAATTTTGCGTAGCCACATATGCATGTACATCTATATATGGGCCTTATAGAGACAAAAAGCCCTAGTATATGACTGCACAATACACATGTATACATCTATTACAAAAACCACAAAATAATTCAGTACACAAAGATGTCAAGACGCTGCTTACCAGAATTTCACAAATTTTCATTGTCTGAACCCAGACCCGTTGTCAGTAGCGCTATATTATATGAACATATCTACATGTTTATGACTTTCTTTCTTGTAACACATACTTTTTTGTAGAACCAAGTCAGAGTTGGTGCAACAACGGAAGAAAAAAAATTTAGCACATGTAACAAGAATCAGTAGATATCAAGTAGGACTAAATAGCAGTAAATACCACTATCTGCGCAACTGAGCTGAAATTCACGTACAATTCACGTACACCTTCGCATTTTCCAAAATTCACGTACAATTCACGTACATTTTCAAATTTTCAAAATTTACGTACATACGTGAATTTCACGTACAGTGGACACCCTGTTTACATCACAAATCGATTTACGAAATGTATTTCAATCTTGTCTCATGATCGAGTTTGTGACTTACAACAACTGTTCAATACAGGATGAATCAAAATGACACGAGATATGAAAATCGAATGCAATAAAGCTGTATTCAACTTTACATCGTCAATACAATTAGAATCTTCCATACCCGTCGCAGAGATCACATTTCTTCCGTCCGTAAACATTTAAACTTCTGTCAAACCAATACAAATACTCGTACATAGCATGCGAATCATCACCCATGATCAAGATTCCGCAATCCTACGAATCAGATAGACCTACTTTGCATTTCTTCTATTTTCTCTTCTATTGAATTTACATGAAATGTTTGTCATGATAAACGGACAATCTTATTCCTTTCTCTCACGTAATTTTATGTTATACAGTTATGGAGAATTGCAGAACATTTTATTGAATTTATTGACTGGTTGTGGTCATTACATAAGCGGAGTCGAAGGTTGATGTAAATCAAACCAAATGGCAACAGATAATGTAATCATAAAATAACACACTATTAATTGCTAAAATTACATCAAGCAGTATAATACTACTTATTACAACAAGTCGTGTGAGTACTAAGCATGGTAAATAGTCGGAATAATAATAGTAGTCGAAAAGTTTATGGGAATTGACAGTGGAGTATCTTAATGCATTGATTTTCATTCATGACTACATGATACTGAGAGGAACTAAGCCCGAGATTACGCTTCTCATTGCTTTATTAATTCAATTAATCAAAATTCTCTACCTCTGAGCCAATAAAGCGGCTATCTGAAGACTATGTAATATTCAAAGACTAAAAACTTCCATATCTCTGCATGCGAAGATCAGACAATTTCTATGATTAGAAGATAGGAGATACCATAGAAATTTAGGTATTCATCATAGACATCTTTAGTTTCCAAATTTCACACGATTTTGCAGCATTCACTTAGAAAATTAAAAAAAAATGAAAAAATAGTAAAATTCCTCGATTGGAGATTTTAACAAAAAAGATGTGGAATTCACGAGAAAAAGGAAGAAAGTAGTTCTTTTGAGGTCTGCAAATGATATGATTAAATTGCTTGTACTTCCAGGTGACGGATGACTTACCTCATGATATGATTGCAACATGTGGTGCATTTGTTCCACCTCCTCACTGCTGATTGTTTTCACCACGAAGAATCGATTGTGTGTCAAAAGGAATTTGGAACCGGATCGACCTTGAGCAGAATCCCAGATCGGCTGGCGTTTTATAAAGGAGTCGAGATAAAGTGCATCGGAAATTCCAAAACGTTCCCGCAAGTATTTGAAAACAAGTGGACAATATTCCTTAAACTTGAACCGACTTGGCATAACTTCTCTGAAAGCAAATTACAAAGTGAATTATAAGCCTATGCTTATAATAAATACATACATACATTTTCATAATGAAAAACATCAATACAAAGGCATAACACCCTGGTTGCGTTAATCAGAGATGAAACATACGGCATAATGGAGCTTTGGCGCTTCTTAGTTCTATTCGCAGGTAGATGGATTTGGTGAGTGTGCTGCAGCCTCTTTGGTAGAAGTGGGTAAAGTATATGTGATGGTGAACTGTCAGCGACACGAAAACTGATATTGTGCCGTCTATTCGGAAAAAGTCATCACGTCTGTTCACGGGCAAGAAAAAGACTTTGAGGACGACATGTGTGTAAATTATGGTGTAATACATGTCATTCGTTCTTTGGCGATGGAGGGCGCAGTTAATCGATTCCACTCGACTAATAGCCGTGAGACGTGATTCTTAAATGACCAGGAATCACGTCTCCCGATTATTAATCGAGTGACTTCTCAATGAAGCTTGCTTGATGAGGAAAATTTTTGGATATTTTCCTATTCGGAATAGGAAAATAGACAGGGAATAATTCCCTGTCCCAACATTTGAAATAATTGCACTGAATGGAACACCTACGTGCAACACCGAACCTGAGATCAAGCTAGCTAGCATAAGACAAGAGTTGCCGTGTGACGCGACTTTTTCATTCCCCACCACAGCAAGCCTCTATGGGAATCCTATGGAAATTCCCACACATTGCAGGAATGCATCATTTATACAATAGCATTAGACGTGATCGTTTTGTGCACGATTAATGTGTGCATCTGTCAAGTATAAGGAGGTCCCTTTGGTTTTAAATCTCCGTAATGAAAGCATGTTAAGTTATTGATAAGAATTAATGCCTGATTTACATTTGATATGCACGCTATGAACTTAAACCCAGTAACAATTGCACTCTCACATGTATAACCCAAAATTTGCTAATAATTTGTAAACTTTGACTTCAATTGATTGATACATTGATGGAAGAAACAGCAAATGCCTGTTAAAACATGGTTGATAAAGACCAAAAGAATCAAAATTGGGAAAAGCAAATACTAGATAGCAAAAAGAGTCGACCAAACGCTAGTCAACGCATGTCGCGAAATTTGTCCTCGTCTTAATAGCCACTAATTCGAGTACAATGAAGGCGGATTGAAGGCACCTGGTGTGTTGGGCCGATGAGATTTCTTCAGTGATGTGATATAAAGTGAGATATGCAATCAGAGAGTAGCAGTTCGCAGTAAATGCGGTAGATTCTCAATAATAGATTCCTAAACTCCTTGTGCCTTGTTTACGATTTTCTCAGTGTTCTGATTTGTTATGCTACACTCTAAAACATAGATAAAGATAATCGTGTAGGAATAATTTTAATGTCTAAATAGGCTGAACTTAATGTCTGATAATAAATATCAATTTTAATGGAAATAAACGAATTTATAATTAAACTAATGAACTACATGTAGAAATTAAGGACAATGTGTGAACCAGACTAACCATAATTAATGATTAGTTATCAATTAGTGAATATTAATTATTGAGGAATTATTAATCAACCAGACCAACCATATAGCCTCAAAATATTCAGAACCGCACGATTCGGAATCGCGCCAGCCACTGTTCTTGAGTAACATAGTCTCGTTAGATTTGAGAAATCACTAATCTCATTTAATTAATAATCGTCATCAAGTTAATGGAGGAACCATGGTAGCACAATAGGATCGGACTCTATTAAAGAATTAGGCCAGAAACCTTTTCAAGACAATTGGTATTGACTGTACTTAGTTTTCTGGCCCAGTTTTCTAAATTTACTGCCTGTTCTAATTTCAACAATACAAAAAAACAAGCAACACATTTTCCTTGGCATTTTGCTATCACACCATCCGTGAATACCCAGACATGGAAGTAAATATGCTAAAATGGAAGTTTGACGTTGTACAATAATGGCACGCTTAAATCAATGGTTCGCAATCAATTTTAATCTAAAATATTGCATCATAGTCAAGCTATTTGTCAAGTTAGTTGTGAAAGTTGCTGAGAAGAAATTGCAAGTTTTTCTTGAAGAGAATTTAAGTGAGATGACAATATTGCTTCATATCAAATAATCAACAACTATTATCTAAAGCTTCATTGCTGGAATACGGATTAAAAATTGGTTCAGAGGCATGACTAAAAAGTGGTCAGTAGACTGGTTGTCAGAGCATCTCAAGAATTCAAAGATAAACTTTCTAATTATTGGATAATTTCTCATTCAAACGATAAAGCGAACGCTTTTCTGTCATAGACACATTGGGCGCCCTTTCACCGACAAACATCACTCCGATAAACAAGATGTCGCTGGAACTTTTCGATTAATCAATGACTGACATGAGTGATATAGTGTGATAATTAAGGCGATTATAAAGTCAATAAAGTCAATATGGTCAATTTTTGTAGTATTGGTCAATAAAGTCAATAGTCATAGATTTATATAAATAGCATATATAATAGCATAGGCCACGACACCAACTTTGAGGGTGCCATGGCCAATTGAAGCGAAACAACTAAAACAAAGCGCGCGATGTGATGAATGAGTCATGTGAATGAGTTTATTTTTCCCTTTTCCCTCCAGCGTTAACACGTCAGACTCCACGTCGCTCACAATGACAAAGACTGCAGTGCGTAGACAGAACTGAGACAAACGATAGAGAAATGAGAAGCCCACAGTCACGCGGCATTGCCAATAAGTTTATCGACGTCATATCACAAAGACTAAGAGTATCTTCCCCTGTCTGCGTGTCATATTTAGTGGCTGACGAATCGCTGTTGTCTAATACTTAGCATAAATATCGATGATCATTTAGCCATCTTCATCTGAGTTGTGCGTCGATCACTCATTCAGTCTTCGCTACTTGATCTTTTACTAGAGTATAGTCAAAATGCCCAAGGTGAAAGCAATTCTCCGACAGAAAGCACTTTCTTTTAAAAACAAATTTCCTGAAGAATTCAGACTGATGCCAAGCAATGAACTATTTTGCGTTTTATGTGAAAAGGTTGTCACATGTGAAAAATCGTATTTTGTTGAACAACACAGATCTGCAAGTATACATACACGAAAGCTTAATCAACGTTCAGCAAATCAAAGTAAAGACAATTGTGTTCCGTCCTCGTCAGGTAAACAAGCTTTTTTGCATTTTCGTCAGGATCCATTTAAAGAATTATTGGTTCAGTGCTTGCTGGAGCTGAATATTCCGCTCAATAAACTGAGGCATCCAAGCGCAAAGAAACTTGCTGATTATTGCGGACGTGATTTGCCTTCGGTATCATCTGCTCGACGTATTGTTCAGTCGATAGGAGAGAGTAAAATTGACGATATTGACAGGAAACTTAAGGATCAGAACATTTTCGTAATTTCGGATGAAAGCTGCTGCAAAAATTTGAAGTTCGTGAATGTCATGTGTGGACGCCTTGACGAACCACATAAAACATATTTAGTCTCTTGCAAAACTATTCAGAAAGTTGATTCAGATAATGTTTTAAGAATGATCGATGGCGCGATGAGAATGATGAACGTTGAAAGAGGAAATGTTCTGTTATTCATCTCCGATGCTGCTCCGTATATGATCCGCTGCGGTCTAACTTTGAAATCTTTGTATCCAAAGCTTCGACATCTCACGTGCCTAGCTCACTTAATACACAATTGCTCAGAAAGAGTTCGAGGTACTATTGGCGCCATTGACAATCTTATTGCAACAGTGAAATCGGCAACTGTTAAAAATCGGTCACGGTTGAACATGTTCGAGAAAATTGGTGCTCCGCCACAACCCATTCTGACAAGATGGGCATCATGGCTCGAAGCAGCTTCATACTATTCAGACAATTTCAATGAAGTCAAAACAGTTGTATTGAGCTTTTCTGACGATGGTCTATTGGTACAGAAAGCAAAGCAAGCGGTCAATGCTCGAGAAAAAGCTGACGACCTTGTCTGTGTCTGTACTTACAGACCAGTGCAAATATTGTCAAAAAGTTCGAAAATCAGAACTACACAATTCTTCAAGCGTATGAAGATTTCCGAGGTTTGAAAAGTGAGTTAGGGTCACTTGATCCTGCAAGCATTTTGCCATATTTGGAGGAACGCCTATCTAAACAAGAGGTTCTACAAGAAATTATTGATGCATGGGGGAATCTTTCACCAAGTGAGTATCACATGCTGCAAAATGCTCAGCCATCAAGTAGAGATGTTGAACGTGCTTTTTCAAAATTGAACAATCTTTTGGCTGATGATCGGAATTTTCTTGAGGAAAACATTGAAAGCTACATTGTTTCTTATGTGAATAACTCTTGAAGTAAGCTTATCTGACGTTTTCACATGTTTTGTTTTTACGATGAATTTTTAGTCGGTGGTGAATAAAGTTTTTGATAAAGTTTTTAGGTCAATTTGTAAAGTCAATTTTCATGGTTTTGAAGTCAATTCGATGGATCAAAAAAAATAATTTTTAGGTCAATAAAAAAATCGCCCTAGTGATAATACTTTGGACGCTGAGCTTCGATATTATTCGAAGATTTTATAAACTGATCAGATATATTGGACAGACTCATTTCAAAGTAAAATGAATAATAGAAACTATCTTGGCCTCCGACTTCAAGGTAGGGGAATGTGTGTCATTTAAATCGGCATTACAAGTTGCAAGATTGCAGTCTTGATAGATTATAGGAGCGGTATTTAGTATAGGACGTTTCAAAGGATTTCTTTCTCATCCTGTCCCTGCTATATTTTGCAAATTCAATATTGCTTTTGTGCACGCGATTATTAGACAAGGGGCAACAATCCAAGACAAAAATTGACTTGAAAAATAGAAATGCCAGTCAGAAAACAAGAAAACCAGATCGCTAAATTTGCATTTTGCCCCAACTAAGTTCCCCTGGAATGTGCTATGATCTTCATACAATTTCCAATCAAAGACTTCCTATAGAATTGATCATGATTCCACCGCAATCCTGTTAAATACAATGATAATATTTGGTTCTATTATGTAATAGTTTCAAATATAATTTCATTTTGTTCCTAATGAAGGATTAGATTTTGTCAGCAAATTCAAATGATTCTATAAATACGTTGATAAATTACCTTTGGCATTTTTCACCGTCTAAATTTATTACAGATAGGTCATCATCAATAATGAGCCAACAGCCATGATTGTCATGATGTACTATTAGCTATTAATTATACATAGCTGTGAAATGTAGGCATGCTTGCAAGTTGCAGCATGTGATTCTTGTCATTGATTTCGGGGATAGTACTTATGATGAAAAACTACTAGTCGGAGTTGATGAGCTCTTCAAATATATATCCTACTTATGTTTCAGCTAGTGACCTATCTATCTATGACATCATGAAGGTATATACATCACATATGCACATGCAGAGAAACTCGAGAAAACAGACCGTCAGGAAATCTTTCTCAAAAAAAAGGAATCTAACTAGTGTTCACTTCTGGACGACGGGTAAATGACAATCAAATCAAATATTTATAATCATCTTCAAAAAACCAAATTCTCTTGAATTATGATGAAAATATATCAGTTGGTATAGATACGAGTTCGTTATGTTCTCCAACCCAACGACAACATATTCCAGAACGACGCAACGATCACGAGAACTGTGATGGAATGATGATATTGTATCAGCGATAATCAAAACTTTATCACTAAGCCCAACCAATATTATTTTGCGTGTGTTGAATATAAATAATAACGACGAATAGCTAAGTACACTTCTTTACTCTTCGACATAGTAACAATTAGTCCTGTTCTATCAACAAATGTTATCAGATATCAAAATACTGCCATCATTCACAGATAATGTTAATCGTGCGCGACAAACATTTTCCTACAAACATTCTCACAATTGCAACACACGTGTATCTGATACCGATGTGATATTGGCAGTCACTGATGTAAAAACCTACTGCTGGATTAGATTTCAGACAAATAATTGGAATCACAGTTATCAATTAGACATTGAATGATTCATAGTACACTTTTTTTCTAAAAAATGTGTACATTAAAACTTAATTTAATAGCAGGCTAAAACCCAACACTGCTTGGTGATGCTATTGTTTGACGTATTTTTGCCATCTTCGGTGGCCGACTACAAACAGTAGGTTACCAACAATACATAAGAATGAATTAAAGATATGTATATCTCAGGATAAAATGTCAAATTCGACACACTTAGATCACATGGTCTACTTACAAGGTAGGGAAAGTCCAATGAGTTGTGACAAAACGCATGTCTTATGAAAGTGGCACATTAAATGTACATTTTATCTTTGAAAGGGATGCTTTGATTACAGTGGAGAACATAGACTGCTAATGAGGACCACTAATGCACTTACTTCGACGTCATCCACACATGGGTGTAAAGGACGTCAGATCAAATCTGCAGGATAATCACAGTACAGCATTTTACACATTATATGCTTTTTCTGATGATGGAGCTTATTTGTTCTACCTGACTCAGTTTCTTGCAAAAGTGGCAAATTCATATTTCGGGACTTTGGAAAGTCACCAACAGAAGTCCATGTTGACAGAGCAACAATGAACATGAACTTTCACCTCCTAGAGCATGTTTTGGCAACAATTCAGTCCCTGTGAAAATTAACAGACGAGGTTCCTTCTTAAATATCTGAAGAGAACAACAACAATTAAGTCAATAGAAGACACCAACAACCTTCATTCCCCGTCCACACTCGCCCGACCCAGGAATCGTACCGAAGACGAGCGTACCGGAGACGAGCTCGCACCTTCCTCACTAGACCACGCTGACGGTACAGATGGAATGCGAGTGAAGGCAGTAGTCATCTGCAAGTGACATCGACATCTTATTGTCCTGTTATTATTCAAAGAACGCTATCAGCATTCATGTTGTAGCGAGACAGCATATCAGTGTGTCATTCAACTACGTCACACAGTAGATAAGAACAAAGGTCAGTCGTAAATACATGCACATAAGTATGAGCATCTGTCTCAATCGTTTTGATACTTACTTTCTATCTTTCATTAAACTCTTTGAATACCATTGACATTTGCAATGTTAAAGATCATTCATTGTAGGAGGTAAAGACAATGAAAACTGTGGGGTATTTTTACTATGAATTATTACTGAAGCAATCTAGTCATTAACTGCTGGATAGTTCTCTAAGTGCTTTTGAATTGCATTGATAGTAAATGAGTTTGTTAACAATGATTGAATTAGGTACGCATCATCGTCATCCTCATAAATGAAAAAATTAAGGAGCCATTAATTTATAAGAAATGAGTATGGAAACAACACCCACAGCTACCATCAATTAAGCGAAAAAATGCTGGAGATTTCAGAGAACCAGCGAAAGTGATTTCTCCACGACTGAATCCCACCGCCTGTATGTACACAGTCATATGACTTTAATTTTCTTAAGAATTTATCATGTCATGCTCATTTCACATGAAATTCCCGAACTTTCTGCCGGTAAGCATCACCACTGAGAACATCTTCGGGGAACCAGCTATTTCATAATGCGTTGAGATTCCGACACCGATAATTGATGATCATGCAATTATTTATGTCACAAGTTCTGCCTAACTATCATAAGCATATCAAAATTGGTGTTGTTGTCGACATTCTGACTACTATGATCGAATGCACTGATTTGAGGCGATGGAATTTCATGCCATGATGATAAGACTCGAGAAGTTTGACTGAGATCATCGATTTTGCAATTTATGCTTTTGGATATTAGAGGAAATTTCAGGACGTAAAGGATAATCTTATAACAATGCTATCAAGCGAATATATCGAGTAGGCTACTCAATTCTAATCCAGCATTTTTGACTTCTCCAGAATTTATATACAATGAAATCCAAAATTGAGATCGCCTACACATTTTAAAGATGATTCTTCTTCATTTCACTTGATCCAGATAGCCTTAATTAACTAATTGTCAAATTACGGGAAAAATTCGAAATATTTATAATATTATCAAGTCTTCATCTGTTTCTACTGGAAGCATCAACAAATATTCTCAATCAGAATATTTTCTGGCTGAAAAGATGCCGCCAAATACTTGAGACATCGTTCAGTCATTGTTCATTTTGGAATATGTCGCGGAAACATAACATCGAACTTCTAGCGATTTGATTTTGTGACCGCTATTGAGGGTTACTAGAACCAACATCAAGCACAATTAGTGTTGCATAATTACCCAAGTACTTTAAGCTTTGAATGTATAACTAACAACACTTTACTCTGAAGAGAATGAATGGATTCATGGTGCACCGAAATTACATCCTGACACTCTTTCATTAACATAGGGATAAATCTGAAGTATAAGTTAAAATATTCGAAATTCTCCAACGTTCTGAGGATTGATTAGTATTGATATCGTACGCGGTAATCGACGAAATTTAGGGTCCAATTCCCTTCTGACTACTATCGCATTTTTCGGAGATATGGTAGCCACTGCTAACGATATATGTACAGGGATAGTTGTATGAGACTTGCTACGCTTATGATGATCTGAAAAATTCGCGTCGAATACTTTGGGACCAGGCTTCTATCGCATACATTCCATTCACCAGGGAGAAACACTGTCAATATTTATCATGCACATTAAAGGCCCTTGACTGCACTATATATGAATAATTCTGTCCACATTTGTTTTAAGTAAGACGCTCTAAATCTCAACAAATATCATGCAAAGGAAATCCCAAACATTTTTAGACGTTCTGATTTGAAAGTCTATACTGGAAGCACAGATGACGAAAATGAAAGAATCATTAATCAGTCATTTATCAATAACATCAATGATTTTTGGTCTCCGTGGCACAGTGGTTAAGTGCTTGGCCTAGCGATCTTTTGGTCCACTGGTCGAGCCGTGAAAGTGTCATTGAAAGTCATCAGGAAGGGCATCCGGACTTAGAGTACCACAACGCTCCACAAAAGTCTAACTAGGTCAGCGACGTCCAAGCCCCCATGAGGGGGGGAGTAGTGACGTTAAAGCTTCATTAGAGAAAGCAGTATTCCTACAATTGCTGAAACCAAGATGGGGCCCTTCAGACTACAGGCATTGCATTCACGAATAGCATTATCCTTCTTACTGTATCGTGTAGCATCATTTAATTCTTTGTGTTGTGGCAAATTAATCTGGAGTTTAGAGGAGTTGTGAAATCACAACTTAGCAGAAAGCTTGCACAAGAACATACAATGCAAAATTTGGTGTTGACATCGTAAAATTTTGCATTTAGATGCCCCTCCAAGTTACTTCCAATGACATTTTCGGAGAGAATCAACCGCATGGCCAAACAATCGGAACTCTTGACCTTTAACCACTGCTTCAGAAGATTCATCAATCGAACAAATTGACTACTACTCTGTTTCTAGATATTAGAAATATCAAAAAAATAAAAGGTCAAAAAATCAAAATTTCAGGAAATTTCACGAAAATCAGTTTGGATTACTAATCAACAATTTTCGACTCACTTATTGAATAGATGATTATTCACTTTGACCTTCAGATAAGCTTTGAAGTCATCGGATAGCAACATCGCTCGTGGACGAATGTGGTTGAGTTGAGTCATCTAAAAAGGCAACAATGCATTATATTTCGAGCTTCAAATGAGTTGAATCGTGTTTTAAAATCTATGATAGCATCTTTAGTAATTGTTATCCAACTGTTTCCAATGCAGAAATTTCATGGTTGCGCTACCGTCATGCGTGAACAACCATGTTTGTTATCCTTGAATTCGCATTTGCAGTAGCTGGGTATGTGTAAGTTAAAGAGGTCTTCGAGTTTATTACACTCTTAACTTTCTATCCATGCATGCCCGGGGTTTTCTTGCTCATGAGATTCGGCTCGAAAGTCACAACTTTACATGGTTGATAATATCAAGACATCAACCATTTGAAAAAATTATGAAACCAATCTTCATCCTGAAAATACAGCGATCGGTCGTAGCTCAGTTGGTAGAGCGACAGGTTTGGATAATTTGGGGTCGCACATCTTTTGCATGGCAATGTCATCTCATCTGCCTCTTCTTTATCCATGGGTATCTCATTTCACTCATTGTTAATGATGAAGCCAGACCAAATCGTACTCGAATATGATTATTTGCTTCAAAGCTTCAGTACGTTAAGAACACTGGCACTCACAAAAGCTTACAAATACGTACAAAAGATTTATGTATCCGCAAGAGATGAAGAAATCTTGCAATTAAATGGGGGGAGACCTACTAGATCAAATACTGAGCAAGGGGCACGGTAAGCCGAATGGCTGGGAAGAAGCAACAAGCCATAGAAGGTTGACGACCACTAGTCTACAGAAGCGATGTTGCAAAAATTCCTATGGCTTGTTTACATACATAGGGTAACTGTAATTAATCACCATCGCTGACATGCAAAATGATGTACACGTATTCGCAGACTTAGACACTGTAGTGATAACTATATCAGCTTAACAGACCTAATAGTCAGGCAAACGAAATTCTAAGCATTCTGAACGAAGAACTTTCATCAATTTTTCAGACTGACCAGTGCAACACTGGAATGACCGCATCCGGCCAAGCTAACGAAGGAGGTAACGGTATGAAGGAGAAATTTGACATTTGCCTAACATCATAAGTTATAACCTATTATACCCGACGTCATAAGTACATAATGACGTCATGCACACAATTGTGAAAGTGTCATTCCCTGATAGAAAAAATTATTTGAATCAAATGTTCCAAGATAATTAACTTGCCAGATTTCTATTTTATCACATGAAACATTTGGCATATTTCATTTTCAATTTTAGAAACCTATTACTCCAATCTATTTACAAAGGGCGTAAATATCTAGCATATTTGCACAAGGAATGAACCGGATTACAAGTGCTAACATCCAACATCCAAAAAATTTCGACATAAAGCAAATATATTCTGAGCTACCGAAATATATCGCTCGTCGGCTTCAAGTTGTAATCATCGTTTCAAAATGTAATCAACGCTTCAAACATTCATTCAAACATCATTCATGCTTGTTCAGAAATCAATGTTTGTGTAATTAGCTTGACAAGCAAGCGAATTGAAAAATAAGGAATATCCTTCTAAGTTAGCTCTCACCGCTGTTGCTAATCGTCAGAGGTAACAATCCACACTTTAGCAATTATCATGAATTTCTCATTATACCTCTATTAAATCACCGCAATGCTCGATTTTTTAAGTAACACATACTTCTCGCCTTTGCTACTACAGTGCTGATCTAACAACTTTCAGGGACATCTACGCTCATTGCATTATAACCAAGGGACGCTGATAGCATGCATTGGAATGGAGATAAGTTAGATAGATGACGGTAGCATGCATCTGGATAAACCCATGGAACAAATTGTAGAAATTAACTTCATTGTTGGGAAATGCATCTTAATCCAACAGAATCAACTGCTCCATTCATGCGGAGAATATTTTTGCAAGAAGATGCCGAACCCAATCAAGATGAGACTTTGGACTTCCAAAACAATTGCAAGATCAATCAAATGTCCTACGCATAGTGGTCGTAGCTGCACATCTCAAAAATCTCTACACTCCATATTTCTTTCTTGTGCTATCTCAGTAGTTGTTTTTTTTTGATAAGTTCGGTTTCTATCCTTTTGGAACTTGCTAAAATACCTACATATCTGAATTTTCTTTAGTCAGGGCAAACTGGAGACAGAATAAGAAACGTTAGTGATTTACAAATTGCTACCATCATTGCGAAAGCATTCTTGTCTAGAAGCCATGATTGAAATCTAAAGAAAATTAGAAAACATCTTTTCACAGAAGACATATTCCGAATCGAACAAAAGAACATTCGAAACAACAGCCGAACATTGAAACAACAAAAATTGAAAAGTGAAGTGAAAAATGACTAACGTAAACCGAGAGCTGTTTAAAAATCCATTACTTCTGCTGATTGTCTAAGATTTTGGCAGAAAAAGTTCAGTCGCTTTTGTCTACCCACCCTCCGCATATCATAGTAGTTTGCTGATGTATTTTATATTTGTATCCCTCATTAGAGGTTTCGTGAAAAGAGCAGCAACTGAAGCTGAAGCCTTCAGATTATATTCAAAACTCAGACAAACATTAACTTTATAAGATTATTCGTACAAAATATAAATATTAAAGGACAACTATCAAATATATTGGCAATGATTGATGGCTTTCCACCACGTTAAGGTCCTACTATATTCAGCAAGCATTATCGATATATCACGAAATTTGCGTAAGGAGCTTCGGTAAATTTGAAAACAATTGCGCATCACTGTGACAATGATCATAAATCTTCGTTCAAAGAAAGTTAATTATTTCAAAGCCGGTAGCAAGTCATACATGTCATGGTATTTCACTAATATTGAATAGAGAACAAAAATGCGAAAGACTTGACTTATGTTAGGCATTAGATTAGAAAATGGGAACATCGTTAAGAGTAACAGAAAGTTGTGCTTAATTAAAATCAGACGATGATGATCGGTGTAAAACTACTCTTCGACAAAATCTCTGCATGAACGGGTATATTAGAATGCGTAGTATTTGATTCTTATGGATTTTGATACATTTCACACAATGAAGAAGTGATTTTCTTACACCTTGTTCCATGGCTTTATCCAGTCGCAAACTGCGGTCATATTAACGGACGTTGTCTTGATTGCAACACGTTGTTTTGCTGTCTCTCATGCAACTGTGATTATCTGTGGATTTGTGGTGGTTCTCGGTCATCAATTTTCGCGAAAATTACATCAGAGTGATCGTCGTAGTTTGAGCAATCTCCTTCTCCGATCGGATTATCATTTTGTGCTCTCCTTATTCATTCCCAGGGGAATTTTACGTGCCTGTGATCTTTCTGGCTGATGACTGTTCAGTCCGCCGAAGCATTGTAACCAACCAGTCATTACTGCTGTGTCAATCAGTACGTCACGCAGAGACAATACTGGTCAATGGTCAGCAATTTTTTAATTATCTCCGACCTGGTCTAAACAAAGAATCTCAGTTGTGCTGGTCGAGCGGCGAAGTGGTCAGACTACGAGTATACTACCCAAGGCTCAAGGTTCGAGTCTGAGACAGATAGTCAATTTGCTACTGATTCCGTCCTTTTTTTGCGTGGAATTGCTATTATCATTTTTTTGCATCTATGTCTCAATCTCCGGTTGAACGCAATTTGCGGAAAAAATCCACTACGTCTGCAAGCGTTGTTAGTCTTGCTGAGATTAATCAATTAATTAATAAAGCAAATGACAAAATTTTGTCTGGTTTCCAATCTGAAATCATGAATATCACTAATTCCATTGATTCCTTAACTATAAAAGTGAATGATATAGAACAACAGCTAACCGATTTGCGATCGAAAAGTAATGATCATGAGCGCAAGATTGTCGATATTCAAGCACATCTACGGAATGGGCAAAATAATCTTACTCAAATGATGGATGAATTGGAACAGCGACAATTAAGGATGCAGAACATCATTATTTCTGGGTTGAAGGAAACAAGTGATGGCTGTTTGGATGACAGACTATCTTCCGATAAACAGAAGTTCGAAAGCCTTCTTAATGAGTTGGGAGTAATCGAAACCCGGCCTTTCAAGATTATGCGAATCGGCACGCCAAGGGCAGATAAGCTACGTTTAGTGAAAGTCGTCTGTCCGGATAACGCCTCGAAACAGAACATCCTTAAGAGAGGCAAAATGCTCCGCCATTCTAACACTTTCAAAAGTGTCTATATTAATCAAGATTGTACCAAAGTTCAGCAGGAGGAAAAGAGGATGCTTCGTCGTCATCCTCAGGAGAGGAGAAAAAATGGCGAAGATGTTGTGCTATATCGGAATAAAATTGTATCCCGTGATGATGTCAATAATTTTCACTAGAGTTTTTACCGCGTTTTGTAAAGCATATTCCGAGCTACCCGCGTATATTATGCGCAAATACACGATCGGCCTTCCCTAAAATGGATGTTATTGACCCTATTCTTCGCTCAAAGAGAATTGATTGTTTCATCGCCTCTCAGACATGGTTTCGCGATTTTCATTCCTCTTCTCATGTTGCAATTCCAGACTTTTGCTGCATTAGAGATGACAGACGTGATCGAATGGGAGGTGGAGTTGCTGTATGGCCTAGGTATCATTTATGTCCTGAAAAGGTTGAGATTGGTAATAAACCTGACGGTATTGAAATTGTTGCTGTTAAAATCAATCTTAAAATTGTGATAATTGGATGCTATGTACCTCCGCAGGTTGTGATAACACATCAAAGTGAAGTGACAACATTTTTCATTGACTTAGTTAATGAAGCTTTGAATAATAATCCAACATTTGAGATTGTCTTATGCGGAGATTAAAACAGACTCAACACAAGTGTTATTTGTAACAATTGTAATCTGGTTAACTTACATAACAAGCCTACTTACGGTGACAGAAAGTTAGATTATATTTTGTTCTCTGAAAATCTTGCAGAAAATTACTCTGTTGTTACTAGCGTTCCCATAGATGTTTCGTCCACTCCACATCTGTCTTTGTTGGGTAATCCAACGTTTTGCCCTTCCAACTGTGAATCGAAGAATATTTGTATCTCCCGAGTCGTATTTGATCTTCGCAAATCAAATCTCGATTCTTTTTTGAACTTTATCAATTTGTATGATTGGTCCTTTATGCATGATAGTACTAAAACTGTACATGAAAAGTGTGATATGTTCCACAATTATTTGGATTTTGCATTCTCTGCAACCATCCCAGTCGATTTTGTTACATTCATGGGAAACACAAAACCATTGATTTCTCCCATAGTGAAATCGTTAATTAATAAAAGGTGGAATGCTTGTCACCAAAAGAGCTTTCAGCTGTACAATCACCTAAAAGCTAAAGTGAAAAGTGAAATTGAAAAGTCAAAGGCAATATGGATTTCCAAAATGAAGCATGGGAATGTTTGGAAAATTGTTGATACTGTTAGTGGTCGAAAATCAAATGATGACATTAAAGCTCTTTATAGCAGATTTGATTGCCTTGAGACAGCTTCAAATGCGATCAATCAAGATCTTGAGCAAGTCTACAGTGACAAACACGACATCAATTTACCCTTTTGTGACTTCGCCAAAGAAATTGTGGTTTCCGAACATCTTGTCTTTCGTCTGCTTGAAACACTACCTTCCCGTAAAGCGTCCTCCGAAATACCGCCTATGTTATACAAAGTCGCAGCCTCGATCCTGGCACAGCCTTTGACGGCACTTTTGCAAGACTCAATAAAAACCGCTACTGTTCCTAGCCGATGGAAGATTTCAGCCATCACGCCTCTTCCTAAAGCGAATCATCCAAAATCCACTGATGATGTGAGACCGATAAGTTTATTACCTGTCCCAACGAAGATAATGGAACGCGTAATTCTAGAATTCGCGAAACCGTATTTCCTGAAGGCATATGGTGAACATCAGTATGGGTTCAGGCCCGGATCATCTACAACTTGTGCGTTGATAGCTCTACACGATCATGTGACGAAATCTTTGGATAATTCCAACGTTGTCGGAGTTCAAATAATAAGTTACGATCTCTCAAAGGCATTTGATCGGCTAAAACACAATGTAATTATAGATCGCATGTTGAAATGTGACATGCCAAAAGAGCTTATATCATGGGTATTGAGCTATCTTGAAGATCGTTCACAATATGTCAAAATTGGAACTGTCTGTAGTACCCGATTACTCGTCACCTCAGGAATCCCTCAAGGTTCCGTCTTGGGGCCATTTCTTTCTTCGATTGTAATGGGTTTACTTGATGTAGCGAATGACTGCTGTCAGATTGTTATGTACGCAGACGATATTACAATCAGTGCACCGCTTTACAAAACAACAAACCCGCACATCACCGCTACCCACAACTCGGTCCTAGAATGGTCACATCGATGTGGACTCCCGCTAAATTTGAATAAGTGTAAGTCACTGGTCATTCCGAAATCTAAAGACTGTCACCCGACATATTTAAAGGATGTAACTTCTGTTGAGACGCTGACAATTCTAGGAGTCACCTTCAACAAGAGTGGAGTAACCATGGAGTAACCATTTTGACAAAATTGCAGCATCTGCATCCAGACGCCTCTTTCCTTTAAGATTGCTTCGACCGCATTTAGTAAATTCTCAGCTGAAGTTGGCCTACTGCGGCATTATGCGATCAATTATTGAATACGCATCTCCACTCTTCATCGGACTTCCAAGAGATACGCACATAGACTTGAAGTGTTGCAAAGCAGATATCATCGACTTATGTGTGGCCGACATTGTACAAATGACTGTCTTCAACCCCTTAAGGAAAGGAGAAAAATTTCGGCAACTAAATTGTATATAACAGCCTCTAATGATACTCATATTTTGAATAAATTTCTGTGTGAAATCTGCACTTCGGGACGCTTCCTACTACCAAGAGTATCCACTATTCGCAGACTCAATTCTTTTTGCGTAAAAGGCGCAACTATTCTCAATGATCAATTTAAGCGTACGAGTACTGCATGAGACTTCTACTTAATGCCTGCTTACTTGATGAATCTCTTTTGTATCACTTTATGACTTCACTACTTGAAATGTACGATTTTCATTTATCTGGAAATAAACGCATATTATTATTATTATGTTAAGCTCATCAAATTACGGCCCCTTGTACAGTGCATGCTACCTTACATAATGTGTCGTGTACAATACATATCGAATGTAGGTAGCTCGATAATTTATTCAATAATGGCAATGGTAATCAAATACATGTAAAGATAATTGAATGGGAAAAGATGCATAACATAAATAATTTCAGAATTCGTATTGGGTGCAATAATAATGCTGCACAGTGAGCAAGTACTCCATGAGATATCCAAATCTTTTGGTGCGTTTAACAAAGGTGGATGAGCGAAAGAAATCTGTGTGTGTTAGTTACTAAGTAGTGCAACCATTTATCTGGGTCCAAGTGCGAGGCGGTTTGAGAAAAATCTAAATGTTATTGTTTAGATATTATTTCACTAATATATATTAGGAAGGCCGATCAACAAGGGAAGAGTGCATGACTTTTTCACGAAGTTCCAAGCATTCAGGCCAATTCATCACTTTCTACATCAGGCATGTGCACTCACAGTCAGAGTCGTATCAAAATGATGGAACTCCGCATCTTCATTCTAGATACTTACGTGCTTCCCCCGCATCCCAATTCTAGATACTTTAATGAACCCTACGTGCTTATGATCAAGTACAGGCTAGGTATCTTTTCTTAGACTACTGGTTGTCACATGTTTTAATTCAATGTGTCTTTTGCTGCACATTAAATTCGACTATAACGACTTGATCTTAGAAGGTCGATTCACTGTTGTTTCCTAGCTCTTCTGTCAGCAGCCCAAAAGGGTATCGGGAAACAAGATCCGTGATAAGTATTTTCGTGTAGAAAAACAAGAAGAAATGGCAACTCAATCTATCAATCACCACTTCGTTCTGCTTTGATCATGCACTTAACCCAGAATAAGAAATTCTCTTGGGGGTCATCCATAAACGATGTTCGCAAACAATGTGTGACCCTCTTCCAATTCCGCCAGTAGTCGTCTGCTTTCACAAAGACGCTTACCATTGCTGCAGACGGCCGTTATGGCTCTTTATGTAAATCATTGACATAAGTGAAACTATAAATGAAAAAATGCATGTTCAATAAGCGCACGAATTCGCTCTTGTCTAGGGAGCGTGATAACTCAGTTGTTAGCGTGCCGCACTTCAATGCCGAAGGCTTCAAGTTCGATTTCCTACACGGACCTGAAGCTGACTGTCGATTTTCGACACAGCAGAGGGCAACTGACACTATTACAGGATTTGATTCAATAACTGTAGCAGCAATTTAACATTCATCCGCAGCAAATACGATTTCAGAGAATAGCTGAGCGTCAATCAAAAGTGTGTCGCAATACAGCTGGTAACCAATTACTGCACTCATCACATGATGACATTCGCTTTGTTCAACAGCTTTGATTCTGATTTAGAATGAAAAAACGCTTGATTAAAAATTGCAAAAGCTTCAAAAATCTTGATTACTTACCAAGACAGGCTTTGCAGTTATCATCAGGTTTACATATTTTGTAAATTTATATTGTGTATATATTTATGTTTATATTTATATTGTGTATATTTTTATGTATATATATATATATATATATATATATATATATATATATATATATAATATCTTGCGCTATACTTCTTTGTGTAAGAAAAGAAAGTATTCAGGCTTACATTTCGTTCACTTGCTTTTTATCAAGATTTTCGAAGCGTTGCGCAATTAGCCTACATCGAGCCGCTTCTAGCATTAAAAGCTGCAAATGAAGCTTAGTTTTGGATGTGCTCTGGCTTCTTGGAGACGATATTTCTCGTTCATCAGACAGTGCAAGACACAACTTCTACACGCGTTTTGTAAACTTCTTGCACCTTCAGCCGAGATAGTTCGTCGATATTAAAAATATAACTGCTCATGTATGAAAACAACGTTACGCCATTGATTCTTAAAGCATTGACAAGTTTGCAAGATATTCTGACTCGTTTTTCATAAATGCATCACACACATACCGGAAGGTGTCTAACATGAAGCAACTTACGATACGAAAGTTAGATAGCCTTCTAACTTCGAAAATGTGATCAACTTCTTATAAAAAAGCTCCTAATGGGTACTGTGTAACTGCTACAGTGGGGATGGAGAATTTCTGGAAAATCAACTTGCAATAAAGTAGCAGAGCAGTTGACTGGTTGATGCACAATGAAACCTTGAAAATCAACATTTTGACCAATAGCGTTGTTTTTTGCGTTTTTAATGTTTCCTTTGCATATACATTTATACTGAAATATTAAGTGCCTTTCACTATACAAAACCCGCAACGAACCGTAAGCCCTTTGAAAACCTTCATCAATTTCTAGTCCCAGATCGTGAGAAAATGTATCTGACTGTTAAACAATAGATGAAAGTACATCAGATTATTGCAATGGTTGACCACTTCCCTCGTTACCAGAAGCAGCTTCACCAAATACAAAAACTTCAAACATTATATCCGATCGGACAATGCAGGCAGAAAGCATACAGTACGTATTGCATTATAACACACTTTTGTTGACAGATACAAGTTATAAGTCAAAGCATCACAGGCCTACTGTTCACATAGTTACTTGACAGTTTGACGAAAGACCGGAATGCTGAATTTGAAAGTGAGTAAAATGAAAACTATCATACATAGCAATATGAAATTACAACAAAATCTTAATTTGCCCTATGTCATGTATCATTATCAGGGGTACACCAAATTTTGTTTCTAAATCCGGCCGGATTTGAATATAAGAATAGAAAATTTTAATATATGGGGTGCCATCATTTATTTCTCTTCCTTAGAGTATGGTTGTGTTACTAACAGTACGATGAACTACAGCTCGATGCTCCGACCGAATACCATCAATTTCGGATAGGGCCTTCGGACAAACAACGACAGTGATGAGCACTTTGCACGAGTAGGTAGATTGCTTGCCGTCTGAGGATAATTAGGTGATGAACATCTCATGACTTCGAAAACATTTACATCATTGCTGGGTCAATAATAAGTGCCAAGACAGCATGTTTTCAACTTTTCTATTTGAATCGGCCTACAACCACATGAAGCTTTTAGTTTGGAATAAAGTTTACCCAATTTGCATGTGGCGGGATGATTATCTAATTTATAATGCATTATACATTGTTCCTTCTTCTCGAGAACGAAGTTAGCATAAAATAAAAATTCTTCAGTGGTATAGTTCTCTTCGAAATTTCTTTATTGTCTTGTTCACTCTCAACTTGTCGTGCCTGAGGAAGGGTGGATCACCCGAAAGCTTGCCAGTAAAGAAACTTCGAAGAGAACTATACCACTGAAGAATTTTTTACTTTATATAATACATTATGTACGTGTTAATACGTTATGTACATATGTAAGTTCCTTGTTATCGGGCTACTACAGGTACTTGATATTCTTACGTTTTTTCTTTCAAACATTAGGAACTGGTTCTAATGCTTCAAATTTGAAATCAAAAATCTTGAAATTTCGATTTTTTGCATTCTTAACCTAGTATTTTACATTTTTCCGACAACAATTAGATGCACAATTCGTGCTACGCTACATATACTTTGTACATGAAAGCGACCTATCATTACAAGACTATTGATGGCCAGTTTTCAGTCGCAATAGTAATGGTTAGTTTATTTATTGATTTAAGACCGACAAGTCCAATAATCCGGCATAATATTGATTAAACAAATTCTTAATTTTCAGTCTTTCAAAAGCAGACACGGTGATACCACCTCTGAAAAAGATTCGAAAGGCAAGAGATCACAATTGACTTTTCGGAATGACTATATCAATCCGCTGCGATGTACTATTCAGCAACTAAGCGGCCAATACACAGTTACATATATATATATAAATAAAAATATAAAACAGGCTATAGCAGGGACTGCAAATACCCGGGTTTTTGCAACCACCCGGATCCCGGATCCTACCCCGGGTACCCGGGCGGATCCCGGATCCTATGATCAAAAGTGATAAAACTGCATGTAATTCGTTTTCATTATCATGAAACATTGAATAGTCTGATTCCTGAGATTAAGTTTAAACTGTGCGTTTCATAATACATAAAGCATACTAATGAAGTGATATTGAAATCCTAGGATTTTGCTATCGCCAATTGCGGTTGTCACTGGTTCTCAGTTGTTATTACCTTTTTTACAGAATATCATTACTAAATATCAATGGATGATAGCAAGCATCTAAAATATCGGTAATACAATCTGAGACTGAGCATTGAGAAATGTGTACTCTTTCTTAAGACATGATAACTGCAACTGAATTTCTGAATTAATTAAGTTTACATTTACCATGATTGTCAATCAAAAAAACAATTTCGAAACGATGAACAAGTGTATTTAATCAAAAGAAAGGAAAGACAACAAACTTGCTTTTATTTGTGTTTATTCAACTAATATGCGCATATCCAACTATTATGGACTTATTTATAATTGCAGCTATTGTTCATTGTAAGTGTAAGGTAGTCGGATCAATATCATATGTTTGGAGAAGCACAATGGATCTTTTTTATGTTATCAGCTTTGAAAGTCATGGATGTCCATTCATTCCTTGGTGTGGATTAGTAAAGCAGGTACAGTGGTCGCAAGTCTACAACGGTAACATGACAATTAGAATGAACAAAGCATGAAAAAGTTACTTAATCTTTTTTGCACATTAATAGATTGTCATTCAATACCGAGCTACAGATATTCGTGGATGAAACATTTCTATTAAGATTTATATTCGCATTCTTGGCTGCCACTCCGAGAACGAGAAAAACAAGTTTGAGGTTCTAAAACTTTTATAACTTCTATCGTTAAATAGGATTTCCCACAACATTAATGACCATCAACATCTCATCATAAACGCTCTTCGCTGGATCCGGGATCCGGATCTTGACTCGGTGCAATCCCTGGTTTATAGGTTAAATTTTGTATTACACTGTACTAAAGCAGACTTAGGATGAAAATAACATGCTGATAACAGTAAAACAGTGGACGAACTAGTGGGTTAAGTGGAAATTCTCGATATTGCCACATGCTAGATTTCGAAAGTCTTCTCAAGAGCGAAAAACTTTACAGTCCCTAACTAAAGTTTAAGACCACCCATCATTTTTTACAAATTCGAAGTTAAAACTATTGTATCTTCCATCTCGTGTATTCATCATGAACAAATGTTCGTATCATCAATAAAGATGTCATGAATACATGAAATGTTGTCAATCACATCAAAATTTAGTCGGGCCACCACGGTTTTGAATAACTGCCCGCAGTCTTTCAGGCATAGAGTCCACAAGCCGTTTGCACATGTCTGGGCGTATTTCAGTGCACCAGACCTCTCGAATGGTTGCTTTGAGGCTTTCAAGGCTTGAGGGACGACGCACAGACACTTTTTTTCAGTATGCACCATGCATTCTCCAACGGATTTAAGTCCGGGCTGTTACCAGGCCATTCAAGAAGTTGAATCCTTTTGTTTTGCAACCACTTGGTGACCATCCGGCTCCGATGGCACGGGGCTCCACCTTGCATGAATATCGTACAATCGGAGATGTTCATGTGAGTCGTAAGCTTCTCTTTCAAGATGTTCAGGTACCTATCACCATTAAGTGTCACTTTTAAAGGAACAAATGACAGTAAGCTCCTACCTTGAGACGACAGACAACCCCACACCATCACGGATTGAGGGTGTTTCATGGTGGAGACAACATAACGGGGATTGTACCTTTGGCTAGAAGGACGTCAAATTCTAAGAACTCTGCTTCCAAACGATTGTATTGCACTTTCATCGGACCATAACGCCCTCCTCCACATGTCGGTTTTTCCAGTTGATATGCCGTCGAGCGAAGGATAACCTCTTCATTCTCATTCGTGTAGTCAAAAACGGTTTTCTGGCGGGACGAAATGATCTCAAACCAAAGTCTTTGGTCAAGCGACGTGAAACAAGCATTTTGCTTACATGGATTCCCCTCGACGCAAGTTCAGTAGAGATATCGCCGGTTGTGCATTCAGGGTTCTGGACAGCCATTCGACGAATTATTCGGTCGTCATACCTTGAAGTCGTCCGGTGCGCTTCTTATCCACGAAAGATTTTGTTGACGAATATTTGACAATGGCGTTATGAACAGCAGTCTTTGAAATGTTCAAGATACTTGCAATGAGGCGTTCAGTTTTCCCACAGTTCTGATATGCAATGATTTGTCCTCGCAATTCCGGTGTCAGTGTCTTCGCACGACTCATCGTGATGAAGTTTCGTGAGTAAGTGACGTGAAAAGTTATGATTTGTTGTACGTTGCATATTCAAAAATTCAAATTTTAAAACATAGATATCAACTCGAAATAAATCTTTGATTGTTCAATTAGGGAACTTCGTAAGCGCATTCGTCACATGACTCATCAGTAAGCACGAGGAAGAAATTACATACATAAAAATATCACAAATGCCGAATAGCATAGAAATTTGTGCATGGTCTTTTGCTAGGGACTGTAGAACCAGATTAGTATCGATTTCATTAGCCTGCATAGAATGATTGCCTATCTTCGTTGACTTATCGTGAAACACAGAAATGAAAAATTTGAAGAGTAAATTAAGACAAGCCTAGTTGGAAGTCAATTTTGTTGCAATCCGTCCTTGATAAAGACGTTCACTACTTAACTGTATGCATTCAACAGCACGTGTCTGCCGCATGCAGCTTTAATTGTTCAGTTATTACTTCTGTAGTGTGAAAAATATAAGGAATTTAGCCTTATTTTTCACATCCAGTTCCGGTCGGAATCAAATTTTTTAAATCCGGGACATTCCTTTTCAATGAAATCACCACTCAATACTGAGATTTTGCAACGATCCAGTGATCATTGGAAATGCGATGAAATGCGTACATCTTAGCTTCCGTCCAAAAATGGTAATACTTTCCAGTCCAATAATTGGTTCAATGTCTACACGATAACTAACTGATCACACTTATTTCATATCACAATCCGAGATTTACGATCGATAGCAAACAAAAGTATAGAAACAAGTTATACTGAGCTTATTAAATGTCAGTATATATTATTTGTCACGCTATTCGATAGATGGCATTATACCATCTCATTTCACAAAGACGATCAAGATGTCAATAAAATTTTACAATCTCTTATAATTTTATTCTCCAAATATGATGAAGATGTTATGGGTTTTTTTCAGCTTGCTGATAAATACTTTGAAATAGTAGGAAGTAGTATGTGACTTCGTTTGCTCATTTTATTCATTGAGAATTGCATAATACGGCATGGTTTCAGATGGTTGTTGGACTTCGATTCCCTCCTACCAACCATCGCAACGTCAATGCTTTCTTTGCAATAAAACATCCGTGTATACGTATTTTTCGATCAAATAAAGTTAATTATTTCACCAACATCTAAATGATTAAGATACGTTGAAAATCAAGTTTCCCGCAAATTTCGGGATCAAAATATCGGAACAAAAATTAAAATACGAAACTTCTTACATAAAACTATTCGTTCAAATGAGTCAAATGGCGAATATCAAAAAAGAGAGGCGGTTTATAACGCTGTGCATAATTCATGAGCAAACATTTATTGCAACTGCAAAAATATTCAATATACTATTATCAACTTTATGAAATAGAGTCAAGAATTGCATCATCGCATGGTTGAACTAGAGTTTGACGTCCTTAATCGGCTGGAAATTAAATGAATCATTTAAGGTCCTAAATGCTACAAAAACATTAAAGCGGCAAACATGAGTACACCATCCGATTCATGAAATATCAAAAAAGCGATGTAGTTTCTTACCGAGTAGTTGACTCCCCACATGAGCACGCTTTTCAGAGGTTCACTGGCTCTAAACAATTTTAATTTCTGACGTACGCCTTTGACTTTTTTCTGCTTTGTAAATTGGGAAGCCATTAGGAAGATCTCTGAAACAGAAAAGTCAAAAGTCCAGTCGTTAAGTTGAATGTCTTTCATAACGATCTTGCAATACCGAATATGGATATGGAGAACTGCAGTGATAATGGAAATAGATGCCAAATTAAATTATTGTTATTGAAACTTCAACAATAAATGCTTTTAACGTAACTGATAAATATTTGACGAAATTCGCTGATAACATGTGATTTTTATTTCTAGAAAATCACCTTATATTCTTTAAGTGAAAAACATTTTATCATGTGAATCTTTATCGGTCCAAGAATTTAATCATTCTCCTAAAGACCACATCTCGGCGATCTCTAGTCTACTCGGCACAGTCTTGCTGATAGTCCAGCTTTTACAACCATAGAGAGTCGACCAGACATACTGTAGTACTTAAAAGTATGCTCCAAATGACATTTTGAAAGGACCTCAATCGCATGAGCGTTGAAAAAGAAGGCATTCGATGTGACTCTCACCAGTGAAAGTTGCTTCGTCATATCACTAGAGCTGAATAAAACACGTGATGACGCCATTTGGTGATCTGTGCCCAAGAACAACAGGACGAGAGAATGATGGAAGCGTGCAAGCAAGTTGCTCTTCTGGGTCGAGTCTAAGAAGATAGAGATTCTGAAGAGTAGAAATCGCAAGAACTTCGTGTATAAACTTGCCGAGAAGTTAAGAAGGGAAAGTCAAGACGTCACAAATGTGGGCTGCATAAGAAATGAAGATGAGATTGTCGCTCGTTCTGCAGCTGAACGCCTGGAAACATGGAGGGCTCACCACAATAAGCTGCTGAACGTTGGGAACCCGTGGGATTCCTCGTCCTTATCACCGTAAGCCCCGATGCAGGGACCTGCGTTCAACATCACCGAGCACATTATAAAAGTGGCTTTGGATTCCACAAAGTTAAAGAAAACAACCGGTCCCCCTGAATTGGTTGTGGAAATGATTAGTGCTGCAGGTACTAGCATGATTGAGATGATCTCCAAACTCATCAACCTGATAGTAAGCAATGGTAGAACTCCGGATGCCTGGAATCTTTCGTTTATCGTGAATTCTTACAAAGACAAAGGTGATGCACTTGACTACGAGAACTACAGAGAATTAAAGATATTGCATCAAGTCCTGAAAATCGCTGAATACGTCCTTGAGAACATCCGCAAATCAGTTATTATAAATGAAAGTCAATTTGGTTTCATGAAGGGACGAAGTACAACGGATGCGATCTTCATGATCAGGTAACTGCAAGAAAGACACATTTGCAAGAAGAAAGATCTCTTTGCCACGTTCATTGACCTAGAAAAAGCTTTTGATAGGGTCCCTAGGCAAGTTGTATGGTGGTCAATGCGGAGGCTAGAAGCTGACGAATGGATTGCTTCTGTCGTCCAAGCGATGTACGAACATCCGTGGTCTGTAGTGTGCTACAGCAAGGCGAAGAGTGAAGAGTTCGCAGTCAATGTAGGGCTGCATCAAGGTTCGGTTATAAGTCCACTCATATTTATAATCGTCATGGAGGCCATGTCACAGGACTTTCGACGAGGATGCCCTCAAGAAATACTCTACACTGATGACCTTGTCATAGTATCCGACCCCGTTGAAAACTTAAAAGACCGTTGCATTTGCTGGAAGACACATCTGGAGGCCAAAGGCATGCGAGTCAACGTCGGTAAGACCAAAGTGCTCATCAGTCGAAGTGCTCAAGCCCCGTAAGAGGACGAGGGTAAGTTCCCACGGGCTGAAGAAGGGAGTTCGGCGGAACGCGATACAAGTGCTCAGACTGACTGTACGTTGCGGGTTCACAAGAGGTGTACGAATTTGACCGTCCTACGTGAAGACCTGAATTTCAAGTGCAGAGGATGTAGGGGTGAGCTGCCCGTGTCTAAAGCTCTGGTCAGGGGACAAATATAGACGAAAACTGAAATTGACGTGGCTGATGACTTCTATTACCTACAGACCGGAGGTTGTCGTGGGCTATCACAGCTCGTGTAAGAAGTGCCTGGAAGAATCTCCACGACCTTTTGCCTGTCCTTACCAACAAAAAAATCTCGCTAAAGCGCAGGAGTTCGTGCACCACTTCGCCGCAATCGACAAGACAAGGAATCTGCAATATGATATGTTGACTGACCAATATCGAACATTTCAGTCTCTATTCCGTTTGCTACCTAACGCGATCCCATGTCTCAAAATGAATTCAATGACTATGGCTTTTTCTCAAAATAACTTCTGTCTTAAAGTGATCACAATTCAATAATTTCTCATTAGAATACTATTCAGGACTTTATTTAGAAATATCGCAAATTAGAACCATTATGATGCATCGAAATATTCATATTATCTTCCTTGAAAAAATATCACCAAATGTGTGCTTAAAACCGGCAAATACATGCATACTTATTGTTTATCATAATTTGACTAAAAATGACTCTAGAAATCGGCAGCAGAATTTGAGAGCATCTCTCCCACTGCAAGGAAAACCTTCATAAATGCGCAAATTGTAGAAGTCGATCTGCTGAATCTAGTTGATTGTTATGCATGCACATTACTTTCTTTCTCGAAAAGCATGTCCTAACACGAGAATACACTCGATCACCATCCACAACTTCTTATTGATGATTGTTAAAACTACCGATTCATCACATAAGAACTTTCGCAAGCAACTCGTAGCGGTCGTAGGAACATTATTGTTAATGCACACTCATTGGAAAGATCAACGATGATGTCATCACCTCAGCTCTTACATCATTTTCCACTTGCACGATTCGGTTTGGCCAACTTTGAACTGATTCAAGCAGTTAGAGTTTCGATTATAAACACTAAAATTGAAACAGAAGAACTTCCGTAGTACACCTTTAAGCAGTCAAATTCGTTCGCAACGCTGATGTTTACAAACTCTCAATAAGCGGTCTAGTTATCCCAAATATCATCATACTATCCAGGTATTCAAAATGATGCTTTTGTTCTATGGTCTCTCCTTTGATGTTGAATGACGAAATACCGGTGCTGTATGGTCATTTGAAAATCCATTTATTCGACTTTCTTCGATTAATCGTAAATCCATCTCGCCATTTTTCATGCAGTAATGTTTTGCAAATTCGTCTCCGAATCAGCCAAGACTAGTGTCGTTTCCATAGCGCAAGTTTTGAAGCTAACACAGTCAATGTGAATTCCATCTCACTATGAACTCAGAATTCACATTGACGGGGGTTGGTGACAAGGCACAGTCCTGTCTCCGTGACTCAGTTGTATTTTAACTTGCTATCTGAAGACACCATGACGTCATATCGCTGCTTCATGGACCAAGCATAAGGACTGAATAAATTGCATGCATTGGCCATCTATGTCAAGCGTTTCAAGAATTTTTAAGCGGTACAAGGCACACTCCATCAAATACTTTTCTATAGTCTAGAAATCATACGTATATAAACGTAGCGCATCGTAGCGTTTCGATTGCTCGTTCTGCTAGCATTTTCAGTGTGAAAATGGCACTGCGTGCTCCCTTTTCGAGCATGAAGCCATACTGCTCTTGAGCGATTTTTCAATTAGTTCTTCTGCAAAATCTATGTAGCAGGATACGACAACGTTCGGCTTAAGTAATTCAAACATAAGTTCAAAGACAGGTAGGCCTATACATTCATAAAAAACATTCAAATGCACATGCACAAGTCCTAATAGATCGCATTCTATGCTTGGCTGAATTTTTGGGATTGTTAGGCGTGTCATGTCTTAGACAATCCCTTCAAATTTGCTTTCGAAAAATTAAAAAAAATCACCCACCATTCTTAGTTTCAAGCATTTCGAGCACTGCTTGACATTTGCGGTTTTCCTATTTCCTCCCTTCAATGTCAAATCGAATTGAATGTGGGAGGATTACATATTTCAAATTGATTGTCAAAAATTGACTTGAGGTATTTGATAATCCTAAATATGAAATCGTGCTTGTCTTGCGTTAAACAACAGCAGTTGATGAAGTAAAGGAGCATGTACATTGTACATGTAGCACGTTAGACCTACGGTATGTTAGATCAACCATCAAGTAAAAAAGACGTTAGAATTCAACATTCTCTGTTTTTTTTTAGGATTTGGTCCAACGTTGATCATTTCAGATCTTTTCTGTAGGAGGTCCTATTCATTAAAATAACAAAATTATCATAATAGTGTACAGTAGATAAAAAAGTACTAATTAGTCACGTCTGACGTTCCTGTCACATACCGAGTAGAGGAACTAAAGTGTAAGAATATTTGTATCTGCACATTTCAACTGCAATCTGATGGGATTACGCTTGATTATACTGATGCTAAGAGCATTGATGAAGAAATGGCGAAAACAGTGGATTACCGATCCCCTTCTGAAATGCAGGAACCAATGATATGTGTGTATTTTCAGATACACAAGTCTATGCCCATTTCGATATTTCAGGCAATGAACATCAGCTCCGTTTATAAACATTATGCATGGAATTTCTGATTGAAGACAGATTCATAGTGTCTTTACGAAAATACTCCACTTGGCACCTCTGGCAATTAAAACGGATAAGTGAAAATCCCTTTCTATATTAGTCTAGGCTAAAGATGGGCGTCGGGTCATGTTCCAAAAATTCGGATACCCGAGTCGAACAAAATTTCAACCCGAACCCGATGTCGGGTCGGGTACAAATGTCTGACCCGAACCCGACCCGAAAAACAGTGCCAGAACCCGACCCGACCCGATTATATTCGAAAAATCAGAAACATTTCTACATATTAAGCTAATGCTTGATCCTAATGTGATACTGGGAGGTAGTCGAACTTCTTATTAGTATTTTCTCTAGAGAAGTTATAAAAAAATTTTCTCTAGGCTAATAAAGAATTCAAGCAAATACTAAATTTGTAGCACAATTAACCACGGAATATTCTCTCAATGGAAAACTTGCAATAAATCGAGGAATCTCGCAAATTTAATATAAAACGACAAAATGTACTGTAATGCATTTTAATGAACAAAAAAACTGACGCGAGTAGCTACAATGCAGGACTGATTTTTTCTAGTGCAACAACTAAAACTCGCAAGTATTTGAATCAATGGATCAATAATCAGTCACTATCCAGCTCAGTATCACTGTCAGTATCCAATTAAGTAGTGACTTTAAGTGCAGACCGCACAAACAGCAACATGTCAATAGTTGATGGTTTAATGCGTGTTCGCCTAACGTATAGCCAGCTTGTGATAAACAGCTCTCGGATATAGCGTATGATGCTGGACCTGAGAGCACACATTGTGCGACCTTTCCCAAGTCTGGATATGCGCAAGACTTTTGTTTCAATGACATAGCAAGTCACTTGATGATCGTATCCCTGGTTCTGCATCTTCCACCAAATACCGCTCTAAAGAGCTCCGTAATCTTTCTGATACATCAGCTGGCATTGAAGGAAAGTTGAAATCATCGTCTTCCTCGTACGAAGCAGTTGGTTGATCTATTGCAGGGTTGTGTTTGTGAATCAACTCTCGCAGATAGTTCGTTGCTTGTTCTCGCTTCGCTGAATCGATTACCGGAGATAACTTGGCACGGGAGTCGAGAATAACTGCAGCATAATGGATAGGTTTCAGTCGTTTACCCCACTTTTCTTTGATTGAAAGTTCACCGACGTTTCATCTGACGTATCATCACGGAGTCCTCATCGTCGATCGTGAGATGTCTGGACAGTTTCATGCAATAGTAAAATACTTTGTGAATTGTGGGTTCGATATCCTTTCAAGATCATCTGAAAAATCTGCATCATTAAAAGGTATCAAAAATGTTATCATTTCTGAAATCCGACTAGAACTAAATCCAGGGAGAAAATCAGCTTCTCCACGATCCATGATGATCCGCGACAAAATTGTCCACACTTTTTCTAAGGATTTCAGCATGGTGAGATCGGCGTTCCATCGTGTTAGTTCACTCTGAACTACTTTCGTAGGGAGATTTTGACTGATGCCAGTTATCTTTATTAGTGCCAATGACTTTGCGGACTTGATCATTTTGTATGAAAGTGGAGAAGTCTCTGAGCTTATATCATCACACATCCGGCGGGAAGCCGTTTAAGAAGTGAAAAAAAGTGCAGCCAAAAGTAATGGTACATTTCAATACTGCTTTCCTAGCTGTGTTTGAAAATGTGTGTCCTTAAAATCTTCTATGCCCTTCTTGCCAGAAAATCATAGATATCGATTTGTCATAAAAACTGCTCTATTTTCCAATAGAAATTAGCATTTGATTGGATTGTGCAGACAGCGTAAAACAGTGCAGGCATAACTAATAGTATATATCAACTATGACTGCTTGGAGGTATTTGAAAAAGCATATCTTAAGGTGCCTCTATGCCCTTCTAGCCAGAGAATCATAGATATCGACTTTTCATGATTGGTAGGCCTATTCTCAGTGACTATACAAATTAGTATTTGAGCGAACAGTGTGTGAGGCGTGAGCAGCATGAAAATGTGCAGACATAGATAAATAATACATTTCAAACATTCTGGATTAATAGTTTTCAATTATGTTCGTCTTTAAAATCTTCCATTATGTTCTTTTGTTAGAAAATCATAGATAATACTTCTGGCTGAAGATACAGAAACGAAGTCAGCTCTGCCTTATCTCATATGCATTGATTCATTGAGTGGTCGACAAAATGTCATTTCACTCATTACTGACATAGAAAGCTAAACAATCATTGAAACAATAAAACTTATCCGAGATGTCTTTGTCGAAGTCTGTAAACAACGCGCTCGCGCGAAGAAATGTCGATTGTCTAGCCAATCAGAATACGAGAAAGGTGAACCATCGATTCGTTGTCTGTCACCATTTTACATAGAAATTGATGACAATAAAACTTTGATATCAAGAACATCGTTCGCTTCAAGTAAACAATCTCTTTCTAAGCCATTCTGCAGAGCTTCACCTCGTGTGTGCATCTTTTGGATCATTAATGATAATGGCGCATAGCAGAGAAGCTTGTGGCCATGAAGATAACAGACGCAAAGTTTGTATAGTTTGTATGAGAAAGGGCAATCGCAACATTACGGAAACAATAATGACTCATCTTCAGGAGAACTTCATTTCGAATTATGATTGTTTAGATGATAGGCTTCCATGCGCCATCTGCAGCAAGTGCAGCAACGATCTTCGTGATGTTTCAGATTGTAGCAAATCTTCCAACATTTTGCCAGACGTATTTGATTATAGTGTCGTTGCTCCTAAATACACGGCTGCCACTCGTTCTGGAGTTCAACGACTGTGATTGCTGTATATGTGAAGTAGGTCGGCAAAGTGGTACTAGAGTAGATCATCATCGAATTGACAGGCCTCCACATGAGGACTCCACGATCCGTCCAGTTCGAACTGGTGTTGCCCGACTGTGTATGGATTGTCTTTCTCCTGTGGGGCGTGGTGTTCCTCATAGATGCAATGTTTCATCTTTGAGAGGAAACATGAAGGCCATCTGCTCATCATCTGATTCGAAAACACAGCAGCAAGTGGAGGTACTTTGATTACTATTCAGAAAGAACAGCAGAAATCCCAAGTTATTGAACTACACACTTCAAATAGAGGCTCCATGACAATTAGTGTTGATAAAGCGTTGACTCCTTCAGTATCAGTGAAACAACTGAACGATTTTCAGATCTCTACAAACTTATCAAACACAAAAATGAAAGGAACCGTAATACCATTTCTACGCAATGTAAGTGGCCGCAAATTTGTAGAATCACATAATGAGACTTACCTGCAGGACAGAGATAGGGCATTGTCTGATGATTTTTCAATTCGTTTGATCAGTTCGAATGAAGTGGATACCGATCCACTTGCTGAAATACCTATCATATTTTGCAATGATTTACCTGGCTTCCTTCTGCATGTGTGCTGGAAACGCAACATCAACACAGCTGATTGCAGTGTCAAATTTGGAATAGATTCAGGAGGTGGAATCTTAAAAATTTGCTTTACCATTTCCTGTAGGATAGAAAGTAGCAGAGCAATGTCTGGTGGCAGCTTAAAGGAACTCATAATCATTGGAATAGCTCCTGGATTGAAGGAGAATTACTCTAATATGAAGTTTATGATTGAATTATTCAACTTCAATGATATATACATGCCAATGACGTATGCCGTTGACCTCAAAATGGCAAACATTTTAGAGGCATACAAGGTCATGGGAGTACTTTTCCATGCATATGGTGCGAATGTCCAAAGAGCTTGTTTCACAATGCTGCAGCTTCCAAATCTTTTCCGATCAGAACGATGGGCTCAGTAAAGCTTCAATCCGATTCTTTCAAAAAAAGTGGCAAGGTTGACGCGAAGGAATTCAAAATTCCGTTCATGAGCCTCTTTTAAAAGGTGACGATCATGAAATATTTGTCAATATTCTGCCACCCCCAGAGCTTCATCTCTTGCTACGCATAACAAACAGATTATCCAAAGCACTTCAGGAAAAGTGTCCAAATATTGCACAGAACTGGCTAAATCATTGTTATACCGAAGTTGCATTCAGGTGAAACGAATGGAAATACATGTCGGCGCTTGCTAAAGAAAGTTGATTTCTTGGCAGAAATTTCTGACCCGGAACTTCCAAAATTTGCTGACACTTTTAGAAAATTCAGTCGTGTCGTGAATTCGTGCTTCGGCAATTTTTGGGATCGAGAAATATTCAAAGAAAATATCGACGCGCTCTTCGATGCGTACCAAAAATTACAGATTCCCACGACAACCTCGGCTCACGCAACATTTGTACATGTACCTCAGTTTTGTCTCTTCAAAAGGTCTGGCTTAGGATTATACAGCGAGCAGCAATCCGAGAGTGTGCATTTCGATTTCAGCTCTATTTGGGAACATGGAGGCAAAGTGGGACTGAATCATCGCCAGTACTCCGAAAAACTCTTAGTGTTGTGCGATACAATGGACGACATTTATGATTTCTGTATAATTCTAATTTCGACATTCCATAATTCTGTGATTCACATTTGAAATTCTACGTTTTGATACTCAGTAAAGGATTATTTGTTCTTGAGTCACATTATGATGCTTTCAGGTCATGAAAAAAACGTTCAAATTAAACGTTATGGAAGATAAGGCTCATAGTGAAATCATGGATATCTATGACTATAGAGACGAACATAATTGAAAACTATTAATCCAGAATGTTTGAAATGTATTATTTATCTATGTCTGCACATTTTCATGCTGCTCACGCCTCACACACTGTTCGCTCAAATACTAATTTGTATAGTCACTGAGAATAGGCCTACCAATCATGAAAAGTCGATATCTATGATTCTCTGGCTAGAAGGGCATAGAGGCACCTTAAGATATGCTTTTTCAAATACCTCCAAGCAGTCATAGTTGATATATACTATTAGTTATGCCTGCACTGTTTTACGCTGTCTGCACAATCCAATCAAATGCTAATTTCTATTGGAAAATAGAGCAGTTTTTATGACAAATCGATATCTATGATTTTCTGGCAAGAAGGGCATAGAAGATTTTAAGGACACACATTTTCAAACACAGCTAGGAAAGCAGTATTGAAATGTACCATTACTTTTGGCTGCACTTTTTTTCACTTCTTAAACGGCTTCCCGCCGGATGTGTCATGTACCAGCAAATTTGTGCAATGTGATGCGCAACAAATGCCTACATCTCGAAAAGCGCTTACCATGTTTGCTGCATTGTCACTGACAATGGTATGTTCGCGGTCAATATATAGATCTTCCACTTCATCTTCGTACCGACTTATATTTTCTGCTGTCTTCTTAGCATGTGGAAATTTTGTCGTTGACCACAATATTTTCTTCCATTCGAAGGTTTAATCAATATACGTGTAGAAGCAGGTGAAGAAAATGTTTTTGATGTTAGTGAATTTAGTGTGAGGCCTTTAGAGATCACAAGAACAGATTCAGTTAATTTGATAACAATCTTTCGTTGTCTTAGAAGCAAAATATGTAGCTCAATGTATTTTACTAGATCAATAAGTCATAGTGAGAATAATGTGATGAGCCACAAATTCTTAAAAAACTTCATTAACCTACAGGCACACATGAAACAGTACTAACTTCACAGAAAAATATTTTTTAAAAGTTCTAAACATTTCCACATTTGTATGCTCCAACCCGAAAAACCCGAGTTCGGGTTATTTCGGGTATTAGATAAAAGAGATATTCCTACCCGACCCGATCCGACTTCTTAACTTCTCTAACCGAACCAAACCCGAACTCGAGCATTCGAGTTCGGGTTTCGGGTCCGCTAGGGTTTCGGGTAGGATCGCTTATCTTTAGTCTAGGCAAAGACTCCTCACCTCGCACAAAATTCTGCAAATTTCAAGTGCAAGTTCATCTTGTAGAGAGAAGATCGCTTATCAACATCAATGATCTAGGAAAATCTAGTGGAACACAATTTCCAGTTGAAATAATGAGTCTTTTCGAAATGTAGTGGCCATGTAAGCAACAACATAACACAGTAAGCATGTCTAGTCAAATAAAATCGTAGGTTTCTTTTATTGCTTATCTAGCCTTCATGCTGCTATTCATACTGTTCTCGTCAATACCCGGTTCTTCCCTGATTACATACTCTTAAAACGATTAGATTTATCGGTCATTAGTTCAAAAAACGCTTACAGCTTTCTGTGGATGTGGATTTTTGAAAGTAAAGCCAAATCTGCAACTTTCACCATCAATATACTAAGTTGTTCGTTGCAACTTCCGCATTACAAAAAACATTGATGTTCAAACCACCACATCGAAAACACGATTACGCACCCTGACATTGTAGCACACAGTCTACGGAGCCTCCAGGATGCAAATTGACAAAGATTTGCCAAGTTAGACCACAATCTGCAGGCTTCATGCTTATTTTAATTTAAAAAAGAAACATCACATAAAAGTCTCATGACTTGACCGTTAAAGCACAGAACACATTTCGACCATAGTTAGGTAGCAACGGACGTAGGTCCGCTACAAGCGCACTCCGCAAATTGCAGAGCAGCAGATGCGACATATCGACTCAAATTAGCAGCGGATCAAATGAGAAGAAGTCCGTTGCTCCACTACTGATCCAGGTTAGATCAGAAGACACAATCAAATTTGAAAACAACCCGATCCACTACCACTGATTCTGAACTAAAATATGAAGATTTAGGGGAATACGCACAGGCCGTGTAGCGCTGTGCATGGACAAGATGCGTGTGCAGATGCTTCTGCCATCAATTGTGGTGTTTCTGTAAAATAGTCTTCAGCCAATTTTCTTTTCTTTTTCTTGGATTTCTAATTCTTCAGTAACTATTTGTACTTCTCTCAGCTCAGTACTTCTTTTCTGCTTTTGCTTGAGCAAGTTCGATCTCATTCTAGGCTTTTTTGAATGAATGTTTACAAGAAATAAGGTTCAGGTACTTCAAAGGCATTATCTCTCCTAAATCTATGGACCCAAATAAAATAATATCTTGTAAGACAATCCGCGCAGGTTCCGCGAACGCGCAGCTACGAGCAACGCTGCATTCAAAATCATACGGAATGCCACACCACAAACGCTTGTCGCTTCAGAGCTTCATACTTTGCTTAAAACCATTTGAAATGTAATCAAAAAAATTATTTAAGGACCTACTTATTAATAGAGCACATCATTTTTAATCAAGCCATCAATGTGCATTGCAATTCTTGAAAAATCAAAAAATAAATTAATTCTTCATTCATTTGACTAATAGGATTCCGTTTAAAGGAAAAATTGAGACACAAAAAAGATTGATAAAAACTTGGGGTGTATTCGAGGACATAGGTTCCGCTACAGCCCTGGGCTGCATTCCAGTTTGCATGTGCCCACCCCAGTTTCTGTGTGAGGATCGAGTTGCATTAGACTCGAAAGCTTTGGATAGTTATACAAGAAGTAGAATATTCAAAACCAAACTATCCTTGATAACTCCATTAACATGCAAAGATTTTCAATTGAAATTAATCTATCAACTCATGCAAAATTTCATGAACAAAGGTAGCTAAAGAAGATGACATTTTTCCGTCAGTATATATTCATAAATGGCAAGAAACAAAGTATCAGTTCCTCGAGTAATATTTTTAGAAAGCCGCCCCGCACAGACTTTAAGTAAGATAAAAAAGTACGCATGGAATTGACTTAAGGCAAAGAAACAAAGTTTTTTTTATATTTTAGTGTCGAACAGGTTCATGGATAGATTGATTGCGGTGTACGGAAGGACGTTGGATCGCATTTCCACCAGAAAGGTGAAAGTAAAAATAAAAATTAAAGATTGAGGTTGATAATTGAGGTTCATGGATAGGTGGCAACAAGTTAATCTTTGTTTTTATCCGTTGTCCTTTCAGATTTTCTGTCTGCATCAATATTTGCTTTTTCAGTGGGCTTCTTTTTCCTGTTTTTTCAATATCTGCTATGATAGAAAATATCGAAGAAAAGGAATTTTGATGGAACATAGTTCACGCCATGGCGCAGACTAATGCTAGCCAAAAATGAAGTCAAATTTGCAGCATGAAACGGAATCTCCATCATGGAATGCGTTGACGACACACCATACGTCCCACTCATAGACATCGAACAACAACAACTAGGTCATCGAACAACTTAATGATTAATGTTCGATGTCTATGGTCCCACTATATAGTCATCAGAAAGCAATTAACATTGACCATGGACTTCAGACAACCTCATCACCTGAATATTTGTATTCGATTATTGTGGGAGAGAGTGAGGCAAGAGCCACAATGCGGCAGTTGTGATACCTAACCCAGACCATCTACAGATTGGTCGCATATCTTCTTAATGTTTCTTGATATTTTTAAATCCAAAGTAAAAATCCGGGCTCAGCGTTTAAATATAGTAATGAGAGAAACGATCAAACTGATATGAATTCAACATAATTCCCCGCAGTTTACAACATTTTTACATAAATAACATCACGACAGGTAAGATTTTGTGTTGCACTCGTTAATCACGTTTTAATGTGATTCTAAATCCTCTGTTGATTTACACGCCTTTGATGGCACTAAGGCTGTGCACCATTATTGAGTGCTGTAAATCAATATCGCTCCAAATACTTGTAACAAAGAACATCACTTGATTTGATGCTCTTCTCAAATTCTGTTGGTCTGCATGCTGAAAATTTCAACTGAAGCTTTGCATCAGTTGAAATTCAGGATACTACAGGATCTTTTTTGAAATCTTTCACATAGATGACTACTAAATGCACACTATTTTTGCATGGCGTGAGAACGTCGAAGGTTAAAAAATGTGAAATTTTCTCACGACAAATTTTTGAAAAAGTTGTTGACTGGATGCGGCAATTGATGTTTTGTATCTTTGTAAGTGTGCGTCTATATTCTGTAACCGTAGTGAAATGCATTACCCAATCTTTATATAAACAGAGACATTCAGACATTATTTGGACTTGTATAGTTAACAAAATTATGAAAATTTAGACATATCTTTTTTTAATTTTTGCACAACATTTGACTACGTAAGATACTATCAGTATAGTAAATCCGCATGGGATAAATAAAATTTATTCAATTCAATTAAGTCAAGAAAGTTAGCAGTAATTGTTATAGATACGAATGAATACAATTTGTACCCCTTCCTCTGGAGGAATTTCTGGATACGCCAGTATTGACATGTCTGCCGCTGCACAGATAGGCCAACATTGACAAAACTTGCATAATCTTTAACTGATAAAGCCAGCAGACCAATTTTTTGAACACAAACTTGAAAATTCTTGCGATGATGCAACCAATGGTACCGATATGGAGTCGTCCGGTTGACAGTAAAAAACATTGTTATTGCGAAAGTATCGGAAGTTAGGTAAGTGTAGATTGAGTGAAATTGTGCGAAATGTAAACGGAATTCGAAAAAATGTCATAAAGCTTAGCACAAGTCTGATTCAGTTATAGTGATAAAATTCAAATAAAAGTTCAAAAAAATAGTGATAAACTGGACTTGCTAATTTGCGGAGGTTCTGTAGGTACCTATGAATGAATTGTAATCCACACCATGACGAAGGAAAACGTTTCCTTTATTGAGTTAAAGTTTCCATGGCCGAGACACAATGACTGACGATTTTGCAGACTTAAGCAATAGCAGCCCCACTGGCGTAAATGCGCACGCTCTCATTCCGATTTCCCCCTCATACCAATCATAGCCCTTCCAAAGTCCTGAAGATCGAATGAGTTTTAACACCGCCCTATTATCATCAGATAATCATGCATGTCGCCGAATTCAGTAAAGTGAGGTAGAGATGACCCCATTGTTCTATTGCCCCACAGTTTCTTCACTAACTTGTTCAGCAATATTTCTCTTATCTCCATCTTGGCTGACATGAGACTGATAACCGCTTGTCTGTGGATAAGTCTGCAGTAAGCTGCTTTCTTGTCAAATCGTTCAGTGCGCGAGTGCTGATTTTCCGAAATTTTCGTCTGCATTACTTTAAAGTTCTTTTCCAGCAAGGATTCTCTTTTGTTGGGCAGTGCTTGACTGTCCCTTATTTCATTGAGATTACAGACCAAAACTAAGACTATATCCTAACCACCGTGAAGTTGCATCAAACAGACAAAACCCAACTTTATTGCTGCAGCAACAAGAACTCGTGCACCCTATCTACTGTGTCAGAAACGGAGCAATCTTTGACGACGACATCTTCTATGTGGTCAAAATTGAGAGGGACCGAAGCGGGCAGCTCACTTCTGTCGTCTACATCTTCGATGTTTACAATTTCGGATGCATCACAATTATACGAAGAGTAGTCATGGATGAAGCTTCTTTTGAAAAGAAAGGTTGAACGGTCAAAAGAATTCTTGCTTGCTGTATTGTCTGCGCAACGCATGAAGACATTGTTCGCATTCATTGTGGCAGCCGTCTTCATTCGATTTGTACTCCGAATGAAGCTGTGTTTAGAAATGCTCCGGTGAATGAGTACGGACATTCTCAGTGCCTTGAAGCCTGCATGGCAAGAGCAAGGCAGTTACGGAGAGTCGTTTCTCAGATGCAGAAGTCAAGCTGGAAAATCTTTTTTTGGGCAATGTGCTGTCCGCCAGGGTCGTGAGAAGTAGACGCGCTAAACTATCCATGCCAAGTGGACATCCTGACGTAGGGGCAGTCAACAATGAATTGCTCTGTTCCCTCATAGAATTTTCAAAGCTCCGCTTGGTTATTGACAAGGCAGCTGATGGCACTGAAAAGGGAAAAGTGGAAGCGACCCCACCCAACGCCTAAGGCAATGGAGCAACAATGGTTTCCGGTGTGTTTTAGTAGCACTAATTTGACAATTTCATGATATTTGTGCCATAGTTTCATCCCAATAAATAACATTGACCCCTACTTACGAGTACATGTGTATTTTTCTGATAAAGATGCTAGTGAATAACCTATTCAAACCTTTTGAACGTTATTGATAACATGCCAGTGCAGGTACTTGAACAATGTGTGCTTTCGCTGTGCTCAAATAAATCCCGTAACATTGATCTGAGTAAGGTCACTTCATGAATAATGGGGCCTTCTTTTTTTAACGAATATGTTAAGCTCACATTCCATACCAGTCGATTTCTGAGTTTTTAGGTCCTGACCACAAGCCACTAGACCAATTTCAACCACCAGACCTCGGCCAATTTAAAGTTTTAGACACAACACCGCGCACACGAGACACCAAACAATAGAATCGAAGACAGACAAAAGAAAGGAAAGACAATAAAAATTACCACGGTAAAGACAGTCAGGACGAAATTTTTCTGTGTACATAAATTTAGGTTAAAATGCTTAATAACAAAGGCTTCTGAAATGCGCAGCCTCATAAAATACTGGGAGCGGTACAATACTGTGAAATGGTCACGAGCACCTGAAGTATCTGATGAACACACTTGGAGATGGCGAGTAATAGCACTCGCAGGAATGCGTGTAGAACGAGCCGGGCACTTGGCATCAGAAAAGATCCAGCGCGGCACGTGCTCACCAAATCTCTCTCGTAGACCTCTCCTGGTTCTTCCCACGTACTCACATCCGCAAGCACATTTGTATTTGTAAATATCATTAGAAGTGGAAAGTTCCGGTAGTTTGTCTTTGAGAGATAGTACAGAGATACCACGCGTTGAAAACAGAACACGCAGCTCCTGGCATGAACACTCTGACAAAGCCGAAAGAAAAGAACGCCGAAAATGTGCAGCCGTCTTGTCACCAATAAAGGACAAGGTCAAGTAGACACATTTTTTGGCTGGCCCAAACACAACAGGATCAGGAGGTCGAGGCAATTGGCCGCACCTTTTCACAAAGGAGGGTAGCTAGCCATTACTCTACAAAACAGTAGGTACATTTTGATCAGCAGTACAGATGCGAAAAGTCCTGCTGACGAGAGATCGAACAAGATTGATTTTGTACACTACAGGAACAAAACAGTAAAAACAAGCGTACAATCCACTCCAGGATGCTTTCCTGTAAACAGAAGTGGAAACTGAACCATCACTAAGACGGTTGAAAAAAAGCTAAAACCAGCAGCTTTTGTTAAAAAGTAGAGCTCTTGTCAGCAGGACTTTTCAGTTGAATGGATTGATCAATGCAATGTCATGTTCATGTTCAGTTAAAAATGATTGATCAATGCATGTTAAGTCATTCCGGTGTGCTCGCCTGACGAGAACAGACAAAACGCCTCGAGAATATGTGAGATGTCATCAACCAACATCTTTGTGGCATTTTTCATTTATAAATTATGCAAAGGGACAGCTTTCTTCAAGATTTTACTTTCTTGTTTAGATTCTTCATTTCAACACCAGACAAGGATCAAGGTTGCTGTATACGACGTATTTCTGCATTTCGTGGAAAGCGACTAGAAGTGCGACTATTGCAATTATAATGTAAGGCTTAATTATCTGGAAATAGTCGGCATCTGAATCTATGGACTGTGATGTTCACACTGCTGAATCGAGGATTTTAGGTAGTTCAGTCTTTATATAATATATAGGCAGTGCTCCGACTTCCCACGATGAGTGATAGGTGCCTAGGTGGTTTCTATTTATAAATACTCCGTTTACTAGATCGGCCAATTGCAGTAGTAACACAATCGGCACATTTGGTCACCAGCACTTAACACTTGATATTTAAGACTGAAAGCATCAAAAATTATTCGAACCTTCCTTGAGTTATGCGCAGTTACATTTGCTGTTAATTGATCTAATTAATTCGCCACGCTATGATAATTTCTCTTAGTTTCCAGCATTTATTTGATTGATTTTTATACAGATGTCATGATTTTTCTCTATTTGGACTACCTAGTTTCTAACTTAGCTAAGATACTAAAGTGAATCGGAGAAATGTGCTTGAACATTACAAATTCTCTTCTAGCCTCGTCCCTGTGGTGTGTGATTGCATTTTGTATTGTGTTACCATTTACCATTCTCTGACATTATTTTTAAAGATCTGAAATTAAAGATAAACATGTAATTTCATTTTCCTCTTAACTGCTGCGCGTTTGCTGCTCATGATAGCTAATTCCATCCACATTGCTGGGATCTGCACTCGGAATTCACCGGATCGAGTTGTTTATGGTTGATGTGCCCTCGATTGTCCTACCTTATATTCTAGCAAAAATTAGTATCTCGCTCTAGAGTTTTCTTCGCACAGATTCATGCTTTTTGCAAAATATAACCAAGAAATCTAGTATTTTCTCGCATTTTTAAACGCTTGATTCTTAATGAGCTACATTATAAATGAAAATGGCATTTCATAACGGGATTAAGACGTCTCAAATGGCTTGCCTGTAATGTTAATCGGTTGTAAACCGTCCACAGTTAAATTGCATGAACCGAAGTTAAACTAACCCACAGCTGCGATGCTGCATCATGGGGATTTAATCGTTTTAAACTACTGAAGGTGTTGGGGAAATTGAGGAAGTGTAGACAGTGGGTCACCGTCTTCTACGGGAGCCAAAACAAAATAATGATGCAGTTGTATATCATTTTTGTATTGGCTTAATACTCATTGACGTAATTATCAGCTCTTCAACTGCATAGGTTTTAGAGACAAACAGGTGAGTACGTTTCTGATCTGGTTTTGATTTTTTTCGATAAATTTCTTTTTCCCCAAAAAATATGTGTAATGAATTGATTTCTCTTTAGCATTGTCAACTTCGACGCTTTGATATCTTGACTTTCTTCAATATTCAGAAAATTACATCTCTCCATGTGCATTTTTAGTTCAAATTTTTGATTACCGAGTGGAGGGAGATATGGGCAACCTAATCACAGGTAGTATGGGCCGGCCCAAAACTACTCCATGCTGCACTTTTGCAAAAAAAATCAGATGATGCTGAGTAGGAAGCATGCTGTTATGCCATAAGCATGTAACTGCTAAGGTTTAGATCAATAGTGTTCCATTTTTATTGCGTAATTTTTAGACACCGACCGAGATTTGCACTTTTCCAAGAAAATGCTGAATAGCATTAAGATTGGTCACACGTCTCAGTTTGGGAAGACAGGTGCAATGGAAGAACGTGCTGAGTAGGCTTCATTAGTTCGAAATTCACTCGTAGGAGAAGCGTCGGGCACGAATTCGAAAGCGAAGTACATATCAACAAACTTTGACACTATACCGCGTGACGCATCCAACCCATCCTACGTGACCCACATCCTACTATTTGTGACCCATCCAAACCTGTGTCTCTATTCACATAGTGTGACAGATCCATGCAAAATGAGCTGTTTTCGCAATTTATATTTATTCATTCAGGAAATTATCACGCCTCTAGAATTAATTCTAGGTGTGATAGCCCTGGGTTGTTGTAAAATTGGCGAAAATTTATGCTAGACCATTATCAAGCCGTTATGTTAAAAAATGCAAAAGGCCTAAATATACAAACAGTGCCTTCATTTCAAACCAATATAAGTGATTCGATTTTTAATTTAGAAGTGCACTATATTCTACGCAAATAGTGATAATTGCATGTTTTATTATATCAGATCGCAAATTCCGCAGTTGTTCATATCTAGCACCTAAATTTTAAAAAGCAGAGCCTTCAGTTTTGTGCTCAGGTTGTAACACATTTTTACAATGATCGAATAAAGATAGTGAGAGTAATACTAATTCACTTTTTTAAAAAAATGCTTTATGTTCGATTTAAATCTTATGAAATAAATTTCACGAAGTAGAACAATACAGTTGACAAAATAAAAAACAAGTTTGAAGTAAAAAGAATGAATTACTCAGTACTTTAAAAGCTAAATCAACTGGTCTCCATGGGGTTGACATGGTGATTACTAAGTGTCTATTTATATATAAGTTCCTAATCAATCGAGCCTGAAACTTTGACCAAGGAGATCACTTGTTAAGCGGCCTTGTACGATCTCGTACACTTAAGGGTGAAGTCCAGCCCGTATAGCGCTATGTTATGGACCCCCGGGTAGGTCCGCCCGGCACGCAATCAGATCCGTCAAGTCTTTGTGCTTAAAGACCTTCATGCATTCATGCATTTGTCGAGGATCACAAGTCAGAGGACCATTAGGGGTAAGGTCCAGCCCCGCTTTAGAAGCGCTGAGTGAAAAATGGACTAGTGGGAAGGTCCTCCACACCGATCTCGTCAAGTTTGGCTCTAAAATGTAGTCCTAGGATAGTCAAAAGTTTGACGCGCCTTGAACGTTTAATGTCTGCCGGTGGGAACGCACCACCTGTCCTCTTAAGGACAAACCTTAAGTCTTATTAACTATAAGTTTATTAAAATTATGAAACATGTAGACATCGTTATGGGAATGTCCCAGCTTCAATAGGTAAGTTAAGTACTAAAAGCGTCAATTGAGAAGTTCTAATATTGGTCTCAAAAAGTCAAAAATTGAAGAAAAGTCCTGAATTTTAGTCTCATATTTTTGTAGACATCCTACTATCGAACATAATTGGTATTTGTAAATCTCGGCAGATATTGTTAGCGCAGATTCAGCAACAAATTCTCTTTTGTTTCTGTTATTTGATATAAGTATTCAAATGTAACACATCTTTTACACTCAACAACACAACTATTTTTCGACATGACTGGCCATTTGATCTACATAATCGCCAACTATGCCATATCATGAAAAATAACGATTTTGCATTAGGTGTAAGAATTCGATCGTAATTATTTCTCAATGTATTACATGCAATTTAGCCTCTTACATGAGTCGATTTATGTTTGAGAAATGCATTCAGATATTTTCATTTGACCTAACTAAGTTAATATCTCAGCTTTAAAGGGTTGGGATTTTTAATTTCTCTCATCCTCTCAGGATCAAAATAATGGAGCTACTGTTAAAAAGTTGCATCTGCACGATGTTGGGCGCTTCACAATTGTAATTTTGTTCCAGTAAGCTCCGATTGCTTGTGTTTTCATCACAAATTAAAAGCAAGGATTTGCTCATAATAATCAAGCCTGATTTAACTATAGTGTACTTTCTTTTGCGAAGTACAAAAGGGATGCCTCATAGTCAAAAGGGATTGATTTACAAACGTGTTCAAATGGAAAAGAAGACAGTAAATTATTTTTACCGAATGCTTCTTGTTACTGATGCATTGGTTATCTATATTCTATTGTCAAAAAAGGCAGTCGGAGACTTGAATGTGAAGACTTACTTTATATGTAATGCTGATAATACTGTGGATCGTAAATTGTATATAAGATATATTCGTTGCAGCGTGCAGGTGGTGCGTTAATTTAATACATTGATTGTATGTAAGTCTTCCTAGAGCGGCTAACGCGTTATGAGCATCGCCTACATTAATGATAACATTCTATGGTAACTGGGATTATTGATAAGAAATTATTCATTTAAATATAAAGTTGAAGAAGTATGTAATAAAGTATTTGTAATCAACAGTGATGTAAAATCGAAATGAAACGTAAACTGCGGTTTTATAAAATGGCGATGGAAACCGACCCCCGAAATTGCAGAAACCGTCAAGTGTTAAAAACCATGAAGATCGAGATTTTAGCATTTTATCAGATTGCTATTATGAAATGAAATATTCGACTTCCGAATTACTTTTTGGTGTATGTTTTGCAGCAGTGTTAAAAATTCAGACTTCACACATAATCTCACACACCATTCACACAAAATGACATGTGGAAAGTCGCTCATCTGGATTTTTCTGGTTTATGTTTGTTGTTTTATTTATTGATATCAGTCATGAGAACTGGTTGAGGTTAGTAATAAGCATGGAATTGAAGATATCCTCGATTCTATTTTCGACTTGATATCTGCACATGATATCCTGAATTTAGTCCCCATGAGAGACCTTAGTGCAGACAAAATACATTGTACTTTAGGAATGAGCATGTTTACATTTGCATCAAGTGGGTTGTATAATGTACAATATATAATTCAAAAGAGTCGAGCATTAGATGCAATTTATCACAAAGTGAAATTTGATCTTCATTTGCTGAAATGAAATGAGCATTTTCCTATACAAATACTCGCAAAGATTATTTCAATTTCACGGAAATCCAAAGGGCATCTTACGATAGAACTTTGAACAATGGCTACTACTGTCAGAGTTCAACAACCTAGTTCACTCATTAACAGACAAGGATTTGAGGTCAAAAGTGTTGATTTTGACGTGAAGCTTTGTCTCACTTAAGGAATAATAATCAAAGCAATGGTTCAACAGTAAAAGTGTTAAGGTTAATTTAATCCTGGCAGTTGAAGTGATGCAGTAACTGTCCGTGGGATTTTATCGGACTTTGAAATACAGAACCATGACCTTCAACACAGCGTCCATGTCCGTGCACGGAATGATTCCGTCATGAACTTGAAGGTATATAAGATCACTCAGTCAGACCTTGGAGGTGAACACCATGGCTTTTCTGATAGTTAACTCCACAGTATGCATAGTCTCATCAGTTCTTTTATACTGCAGCACGATGCTCGGCAGACTTGGTTATGGTCTTACACGACTTGCGAATACTGCAGTCGCTGCTCCCATGAGTGTACGAGCAGCAAATCTCTCCGATTGGGTGGACGGACATAGGAAAGTTGGAGCAAAGTCTGAAGCTGTGTTTGACAAGGAAGCACGACATGGAGCTCACAACTATCATCCCTTGCCAGTTGCCATCAGCAAAGCTAAAGGTAAGCAGGCTATTTATTATGTTTGAAAACCTATGTAGGCTAAAGAAATGTTGGCTCCAGTGATGCAAGTGGTTAACCGATTAATTTTCTAAATGGACAAGCATTAGTTAACAGTTTGTCTATTAATATCATAAACATTTTTTTTATTAACCGAATAACCGATCAATTTTTGATATCTGAATCCCATGGAAGTATCATTCAACATGTATGATTTGAATGTAAAATGCAACCAAGCCTAGGTTTGACAAATAATAGAAAACTCATTATGCATATCATTAGAATACAAACTTCCAACCATGAATTAGCGTCATTTAGTTTATCATTGTATTCGGTAATTATTAATGCACTACATATTTAGCCGAAAATGTCAAATAAACTTTTTTTCTTTAGAACGCGAACTTTCTACCATGAATTCTTTTTCACAATGGTGTAATTGTAACCGATAGCAGCAGTAAGCATAAAACATTTTTCACAAATAGTATACCATACTTTCCTACTGCATTGAGCAGTGCATATATATAGTATGCAACCTGCGTATATATTAGTACTGTGCTGCTGTTCTATTACAGCACGGCTATGATCTAGGTCTTAATTATCCTACACGTAATACTTGCCACCTCATCAGCTATTATAATAATCATGTTCAGGCACTACATGTTGTAAACTTTTGTATTAACTTGCGTGCATTGTCTTTGTACCAACAATTTGATTATCTTTAACTCGAATACATGAACACTATTCCGCGTCTTTTCCGTTTGTAGAATTTGTACAATTTTATCGTAATGTATTTTATCTTTAATCTCTTGACACTAGGGCAGTTATCGAATTTCAAAAAATCTCAAAACAGGTAGTGATTTAAGCATTGTTCATCCTAACATTATGAAATTGATAAGGCAATTATATTCATAATGTTTCCGGGCATGTGAGAAACTTCGTCTTGGGAATCGTTTTTCATCTAACTTTGATTCACTATCACATGGGGTTTTCAAATTCGAGTGGTTTACCTGTTTTGAAGAAACCTATACACCTTTATTTGAACGATTGTCGCAACTTCGTTATAACCCTATTAAGAGGAATGGCCAAGCAACTTACATCGTTGTCAATCTTACGACTTTTTCTTAAAGAGAATCTGGACGAACTTGAACTTTTAATTGAACTTGCGGTTATCTTGCAAAATGTTAAATTCAACAATAATACAGAACCGTGAATGGTCCGCCGGTTTACCGATCAATTTTCTAATCGGATAACCTGTTCAGAAATTGTAGCCTCCTGCATTCTTGCTCATATGCGGTGTACTGATGTCCCTCACAGGTATTCACAAAGTTTTCATGAAAATTTTGTGATTAATGAGTTTCTCATAGGAAGTGGCAAAGAAGACCTTTTAACAAGGATGCACAATTCTATAATGTTTGAATATAACTCCAACCGATTGTCTTAACTCTCCCTCAAATGTTTCTGTGCGTTAGCAGAAAAATATCAGATTTCTCGGATTCAGACCTTTAATATCAAAGAAGACGAGAAGTTTTTTACACACGTGAATTTTAAAGGATGAACCTTGATATTCAGTTGGAGAAAATTAACATACTTGACGTGACACTAATTAAGTCGAAGTGGACGTTAGCACATCATCTTCTCGACCACAACTTTTCTGACCAAGATTCGAACGCAGGTCATTCAGAGAACGCACCAGTTGCTCTGTCCACATAGTCTTTGCAAACTTGCCCCTCTGGAGAATTATGTTCAGCGGTATAGAAATGCAGTATTACAAGCGCGTTCATTTGCAAATGCTGAAAACGTCTAGTCCGCTCTTATTCGACAGCCTCACCAAGTAAAGGTTTGGTCCGTGCATGAAACACCCTCAGCAATCGGTCGGAAAAGTTTATGCAGGATATTGTGACCATGTCCATTAGTAGGCACTGTAGCATGGAAAGCTACTAAAGGTTGAGCTAATTTTTTTTGATTCCCGGAGAGCATTAGGTTCTGAATTTTGTTTGGAATTTCGGTTTGTAGTTTTGTACTCAAATCATTTACAAACGACTTTAGCGTTGGCCTGCGATAGAGTGAGGCCTAGAGGCAAGAAAAGGAACGTTGAAACTGCATTAATATGTATTGGAAACCCAAATTGAATTAACAAAACGAATAACGGTCACGAGCGAGGTTCATCGTGTGTTCTGATGTAAAAACAACAGCATCTCGCCCCGAGATGGAAGCAGGCGGGACTTCGTCATAGGCTTTGTGTTGTTGAATATTGTAATCCAATCGTACAAAAGTTTAAAGCATGAGAAGGTAATTAAAACTTAGCAATTCGCAAGACAATAAGTATATTTGCCCAAGGAATTTCAAGAGAAGATGGCTCATGCAGTATTTCGAAATTCTCAGAGGAAAGTATCAATAGGTTCGGCCGGTTCGGTTCGGCCAGGTTTGGCCGAACCTTTTGTAAGGTTCGGCCGAATTTTTAAACATCGAGGTCTGGTGTAACTCTGAAGCTTTCATTCATTTTGCTGAGTACGATTGGTAGGACCATGGGATGATCTTTACTTATCACTTAACCCAACCACTGCATGCGATAAAAAAATACTTTCGGTGATCATTATTAAATCAGTGAGTTTAGCCTCGTTGATTTCATGAAGCACATTTCGTGTATTGCTAAAATTTAATCAAAAGACATTCTTGATTCATGAAATAGAGATGAGACTATCCTTAATAAGCATCTAGAGGTTTATTCTTTTCTTAAATAACATGCGTAATAATTCTAGGAATGATAGTCTCCTAACTAGTGAAATTAATTTCTTTGTCATTCACATATAGAGAACTGAATACCTTATTCACAATGATCACTTCAAATTCATTTCTAGGTCTTCAGAGACTTTCATCAAAAATATGAGTGCTTTCTTCCCAGTCTTGACTTACCTATATTCGTTGCCGGTATATGTAGTAGAAAATAGATAAGACGTTTTAAACACTTACACCGTTTCTTGTCCTAATTTCATGAGGGTCAGACCAACGCTTTGTGTTTATTAGATAGAAAGTATGAATCTATTTCACCTCATTATATGGCTCAATATTCTAGCAAATGTGATGGCTTATGGTGGGTGAGGATTCTTCTGCTTCATGCTCGCCTTATGATTTGAGGAATAAAGCATCTAAGTCAAAAGGTCTTGCACATAGCGACGCAAATTCATTTCCCTAATTTGTTGTGTGCTGAATATTTCCTTTGTTCTACAACTCCAGTGTTTCGTTAGTTTACACTGGTCAACAGATAATTTATTTTGACTTACATGGACGTATGCTATAATTATTGTTTTAGCGTAGCACAATACCCATCCATCATCATTTCTACATTTCAGGTGTGTTCGTATGGGACATAGAAGGAAATCAATATTTCGATTTCTTGAGTGCTTATAGTGCTGTTAACCAAGGCCATTGTCACCCACGATTGGTTCAAGCGATTTCTGAGCAAGCAGCTTCTCTGACATTGACTTCACGAGCATTCTACAACACATTGCTGGGTGAATATGAAGAATTTGTCACAAAACTTTTTGGTTATGACAAGGTTCTTCCAATGAATACAGGTGAGATTTTTTATACTAAGTCCAAGTAATGTTATGATTTAATGTACGTGTGCGTCAAAATATTTCAATCAACATAAAAAGTTGTGATTGATGTTGACATGCTGTCGTCTGGAAACACAAAGACAGTTCTGTACAGGTCGATTCCAAAGTGCTTTGGACGATCAAACGATTGGTATGTTACTTGTAAGAATGACTGACTTTTCCAATTTAATTTCTATATAGATCAACTTGGCCGGCGTTTCGTGTCACTGATTTTTCAGGTGGGGTTATGTTTTAAGAGAATCTGAGATGCAATAGATTAAATGCGCATCAATGAAGCAGAGGTCGTATTGTGTGCTTGGGAGATCTTGCTGGCCGCTGATAATGACCTGAAGAGATCTGATCAGACGAGATTCAATCAATCTACAATCTAATGCGTTCTGGCCAATTTTAATGATAACTAATGTGTCAGTAGAAATTATGGTGCCACTGAAATTATGAACTTTCGAACTGTAGTCGTACAGGACAATTGTTTTTATTGACCGAATTACGTTTGTGTCCTTTATGACGTTTCCAGAATGGGTGATCAGTTTGACCATTGTAAAATTAGTTGCAAAAGCTGCATGTCACTTTGTGCAGGCATACAACAGTCTGAACAAAGGTAGTATCTAACTCCTCGCATCGAATTCCCCTAAAACGCTATCTAATCTAAAGTGTCAATGGCACGAAGCGCCAGCCAAGTGTACATGTCTTAAAAAGACAGATACACAAAGATACATAGAGATCTGCTTTATTTAACACTCATAAAGTGGATAATCAACACCCAACTTATTGGGAAAGTGGTGATGTATTTATTTATTCAATCATAATAATAATAATAATAATCGTTTATTGACGAAATCCCCATAAATGAGAATCGTGGGGACAAATTTCACACAGAATAAATCGTATAAATTACAAGTAAAATAATGTAAAAAAAAATAATAATTTCAAGATGTGTGAAGTCTGATGTAGAAAAGAGATAGAAACTTAAGTTTCACCATTGCCTATGATAGACGAACTGTTCTAAGGTCCGGGTTCGCCCCTTTGAAATAATACTTCTGGAAGTGTCTGATAATTATCAAATTCAATAAATGATAATGTGCGGTTTACTTCAGGTCAAGACACGCTTCGCCTCCACGTGACAACTATTGAAACTTAAAGGCTGTGCAAAATCATCAGAGAGTACCAACGCATTCAGGAATTTAATATTGTGTTTATGCTAGTAAATGGCAATTTTTTTTGCAACTGTGGACCTTCTGAGCTGCTCCTATATATATATAAGCTTTTATTGAAGATCAATACTTTTCCTCATGCGGTCTCCTGCATAAATCAATTTTTGCTTACAAGCTGTCAAAGACAATTTACGCATTTAGTAAACTGTATGAGACGCGAGGGTGTCACCGTGAAATCAACCACCCGATCAGTCAGTTTTGTCGTTTGGATAATTTTTGACGTCAACGCCATCAGGTCTTTCTCATAAAACATCGGAGTCAGTTAGCATATGTCGGCTTCACTCACTCATTGTTGGAAATTGAACTGTCAGCAGATATTGTGAAACTGATGAATGAACAGAAGGTGACTGTATATCTCATGTTCTGAGTTCTATAAATTGCTTGAATTTCATTCTAATCTGATGAGATTCATGAACACGCTAGTACTTTATTATGTTCGATCATATTTTGATCGTTTTCTATGTCATCGTTTTTCAAAAGATTCAGTTTTTTGCGGAGATAACGTTCCTGTGGTTCAATAAAAATATTTGATCACTCACATTTAAAAAGCTAAATCTTTGCAAAATGTTCCTGTGTTTATATACTAGCGATCTCGTACCTCGATATAAGTAATATGAAACTTATTTGACCTTAAGCGGAATGAACATTTACTAACAGGTATATTAATGAAGGGGAAATTGCTATGTTTCAAGGAAATTTCATGAAACGCATTATGATGCAAGTCCTCATGGAAAAGTTGAGATTTTGTCGTGCTTCTTGGCTTAAGTTTCAAGTTTTTAATTCAATTTTAATCGACATGATCTTAGGATTCACTAAATCTATATTTAATTTCTTAAATCTGAATAGTTATGTGGACCCATTTACATCTTTTTAAGGTAATTATGATCACTGTATTTGATTATATTTTTTTCGTTGACAGGTATAGTTTTTAATATTGTCACACTTGAGAAATACTCTTTTTGAAAAGCCTGAACATTTAAATGATAGTTGCCCATCAAATTGCTACTTCGACAAACATAACTTCTCCAAGGTTGTAAAGACACGCGGAGGATTTGTAAAATGCTATTATTTCGATTGTATTGCTGTCATGATCAGTCAATTCCGTAGTAATTTCTTAAAAACTGCACAAATTTGCTTACCTCATATTAGTTACTGGGTCTCAACTCGAGTTCATTTAATAAAATCGAAATTGCATGCCCGTTGGCGATTTAATTAATGCTGAGTTGCTACTCAGTCTAATTACTCTATGGGTCCCATGGATATATATATTTGCATCCTGAGTGTAAAGATTTTGTGAAAATGTCTTCAAGAATAGTATTTACTCGCCACAAATTTTCAGGCTGTCACTTCAGCTCGTCGTCAGGTGGAAGAAGGAAAATTACATAAGGAGACAGACGTATGAGTAAAAAATTTGAAAAATTGATGATGTCATAGCTTGGCGTAAATTTATGTAAATGTTATTTAGATCTATGTATCTGTTGATGTAGTGGTCTGAGGAGTACCAAGCTACCATAAACTCATGGCCATATCTATGCTCACAGGAGTTGATTATTTTAGCACTGCTCCAGTCAAATGTATGGTCTTCTTCAATGCAATGAGTTGATATTTGTGAGTGCCTATATCAATCCTCCTTACTGAAAGTTAATGTCCATGAAATCTTGCTGCCAACTGTTTTCGAGTTTGTCCAATATATTTTTGCTAACAGTTGGGGCAATCAATCTGAAAAATGACACATTCCTTCGTTCTAAATCAGTTTTAATTTCTTTGGTTTGAACAGTTGGTTTTTCAATGTTGATGTGGTTTGTGGACGATCTTTATATCGTGCTTTTGAAACATGCGACTTAGTGTTTCAGAAATACTGAGGAGAACAGAAACAACGAAAACAAATTTCTTTTCCAACTATTCCAAAACAGCAACTATCCAAGGCAATTCGTTGAAAAAACTTGGTCATAAATGAAAGAATGATTAAAGCACAGTAACGAAATCCAACAAACTACAACAATAGAAGAACAAGAGCAGAGAAAACAAACTTTATCTCACACTACCATACATCAAGGGTGTTTCTGAAACACTAAGTCGCATGTTTCAAAAGCACGATTAACATAGACAGTCAGAAGACCAGTTCCGATTCAATGGTTCTTTTATTGTGACTGGGACAAACATTATATATCACAGGGTGAGTGAAGTTAGGACAGTTCAATAACAATAATGAAGGTTGACAGATAATGTATTGACGATTATAACAACAATAATGAAGGTTGACAGATAATGTATTGACGATTATAACAACAATAATGAATGGCAGATCGCTATTCCAACTTCTCCCCGTTTAAATAAAGTCGTAGTACTTTTCAGGTTTCCTACCTAGACGACCACTTCTTCTTGGTAGAGGAAGGGATTGAGAAGATACTGTCAAATGTGGCTCGGAAGAAATCTGAGATGACTCGGATGATCCGTAGTCAGGCTCAGGAGTAGAGGAACTATCGGGAACTGGAGATTCAGCTGCTGTAGTTGGCGAAGTCGGAGATAGGATCGGTACATCAGCAACTGAATGGGTTGACACCGGAATGACGGAGTCAGCAGGAACAGGAGTGTTTGAGGTCGTGGGTGTATGGGAAAATTTATGTGGCACCAAAGGTAGAAGATTTGAAGAATGAGTTGTGGTAGAGGATGTGTTAACAGTAATTTGATTAATATGTCTTTTATGCAAGCTACCGTCTTTTGTGTCTATAACGTGAAACATTTGGTTACCTAACTTTCCAACTATCATACCGTCAGAAACACGATGGTCGTTTCCGCGATAAAATTGAATATCTGTGCTATCGAGTGAATTCATCCTAAGGACTCGTCCCTAAAAAAGGAGAGCAGGAGAACGTCCAGTAGTTAAGTGTTTTGCATTCCGATAATGCAGGAGGAAGCTGTCGATGCAGTCGTTCAATTCTTTGAGGTTATTAGGTTCCGCGGCTTTGATGGCTTGTTTGATAGTACGGACAAAATTCTCGGCGAGACCGTTGGACTGTGGGTGTCTAGGTGCCGTGAATATCCGCTTACATCCGACACTTTTGAACCAATGTTGAAGTGGTTGAGCGGTGAAATGTGTCCCATTGTTTGTGACCAGAACTTGGGCAATTCCTTCGCGAGAAAAGAATTTCTTGAATGCTTGTTGGGTGAACTCAGAACTGGCAGTCTTAGTGATGAACACTTCGGTCCATTTGCTGTAGGCATCTTCTATGATGAGTAGATAATAGGAGTTGAAAATTGGTCCACAATAATCGGCGTGTAGTCGTTGAAGAGGTTGGTATGGTAAAGGCCATGGTGAGAGAGTAGTGTGGGTAGAAGGCTTCCGGGAACATTGCTTGCAGGAACGAATGAAGGAAGAGATATCGTCCGATATCTTTGGACACCAGCAAGTAAAACGAGACAGTGATATGGTCTTATCTCGGCCCATGTGCGTCGAATGCAGGAACTGAAGGAAGGCTTTGTGAAGAGGAGGAGGAATGAGCGGTCGATCTTCTTGGAAGACGATGACTCCGTCGGCAGAGAGATATAAATTGTCTCGATTTGCATGCAGTATGAGGAAGCGACGTTTAGCTGAAGTAGACCATCCATGTCTGAGTCCGGCAATAACAGGTCCGTAGAATGCTCGAGTCTCTTCTATAAGTTTGTTTCTAGAGACAGGAAGGTAGGTAGAGGTAGATGTAACATGAAGAGTCTTCGGTGGAGCTTCGAAATTCGAGTGACGAGAGAGGAAGTCGGCATTGAGGATCTGGTTCCCCGGACGGTGTTTGATAGTATAATTGTATCCACTTAGATCAAGGGCCCAACGCTTCGAGAAGTTGCCTTGCTGACAGAGGAATTGTGACCGAAAATGTAAACAAGTGCCTGATGATCGGTGACGATTGTAAATTTCTGACCAAAGAGGTACTTATGGAGACGTTGAATGGACCAGTGTATGGCGAGAGCTTCTTTGAGAGTCTGAGAATAGGTCTCTTCCGTCTTGGTGAGTTTACGAGAGATGCAAAGGATGGGATGATTATTCTGATGTAGAACAGCACCGAGGGCGTATTCTGAAGCATTTACGACGAGTTCCATCGGCGCATTGAGTTCGAAGCTTCGGAGAACTTTTCCATGTAGGAGTTTGTCCATCATAGTTCGGTAGGTAGCGGTAGACCATTGGAGAGTGCTCTGTGATTTGGAGAGTTTGAAGAGAGGCTGAACGATGAAAGCGAAGTTAGGAACGAAGCGAGCATTGTACTGTGTAAATCCTAGCAGAGAATGGAGTTTGGCAGGTGTGTCAGGCTTCGGAGCTTTGGAAACAGCTGTAATGCGCTCGAGGTCAGGAGAAATGCCTTGTGCATTAAGGATGTATCCGAGGTATTTCAATCGTGGAACAGAAAATTCAGACTTTTGCGAATTGATCTTCACATTATACCGGTCTAAGGTTTGTAGTAATTTTAACAAGCGGTGGTCATGTTCTGGCTTCGATCGGGCGTAAACGATGATATCATCCTGATAAGCCTTGACTCCAATGAGACCGTGTATGATTTGATTGATCGTGCGTTGGAAAATGCCTGGAGAGATATTGAGTTCAAAGGGTAGACGCTGGTATTGGTATAACCCAAATGTCGTGTTAATGGTAGTGAACTCCTTGGCTTTGTCAGTTAGCGGTATCTGGAGAAAAGCTTTGGTAAGATCTACTATCTTGGAGAAGTGGCTGGAGCCGGACATTCCTCGGAGCATGTCGTCTACCGGTGGTGTAGTAGTTGAGGTTTGTCGGAGTTGCCGGTTAACTGTGATGCGGTAATCTCCACATATGCGTACTTGTCCGTTGGGTTTTATTGGAGTTACGATAGGTGTAGCCCAAGAAGACGAATTGACTGGCTTTAGGATGCCATCAGATACCATGTTGGAAAGACTTTGCTGAACTGGACCTTGCAAACCATAAGAGAGTGATCGAGATTTGATGAACTTTGGGTCTCCAGTGCATTCCAGGTCGACAGGATGTATCTTCATACCACCCGAGTGGCTACTGCAGATGAAGATCAATTTTCGAAATTCGGCAGGAAGGGTATCTGGCTTGTTGGACTGGATACTCATAACAACGTGGTTGTCCAATTGTTGAAGAATGCGATCAAGGATTCCGAAGGCACAAAGACTGTAGAGACCAAGTACAGTGGGGCTGTTGTCGGTTACTATGACAGGAAATTTGGCGGTGACACCTTGACAAGTTCCGGTAACTTCGAGATCACCAATGATCGAAAGACCATGTCCAGTAACACCAGTAATTGTGGAAGTGGGCGGATCAAGCTTGACACCAAGTTGAAGACGATCGAAGTCAGACTTTTGCATGAATGTGACGGGGCTGGCACTGTCTAGGACGAAATTGTGAGTCCTGCCATTGGAGAACATTATTAGATAGGAAGATATGCTTTTCGATTTCTCTACCTTTGGCTGTACAAGGATAAGCATAAACTTCGTCGTCGGTCGATTGGTCTGACGTTTGATGTTGATCGAAGGCGCAGTTGGTAGCGTGGACATTAGCAGTACGCTTGGATCGGCAAACTTGTGAAATGTGACCTCGTCGGTGACAAGTGTGACATTCAGCTTGTCTAAACTTGCAAGTTCGTCGTTGGTGGTTACCACCACAGGAATCACATGGTTGGAATCTGCGGGCATTACCATTCGATCTTTGATACTTCTGATGGTGGAAGGTTGGACGTTGGTTAACGCTGTGGTAGTTTGAAGTTTCCTCTGAGAAGTTCCCAGTGGTGGCTGGTCGTGGTTTAGAGGAACGAGGATTGGGGTTGTTGGTAGGACGAGACTTCGGGTATCTGCGATTACCGGTCATCATAACTTCATGTTGGATTGGAGCCAATGCTTCATTGACTGCGTCCCAGTCTTCTAAAATTCTTTTGGCGGAATTGAAGTCTAATTTGGGTGCTTTCAGTAGCTTACGCTTAAGTTCCGGATCTTTGACACCGGCGACGAGACGATCGCGCATTTGGGTATCCAGATCTTTAAATTCACATTTCGCGGCTTGTCTGGAGACTCTAAGGATGAAGTTCCGGTATGACTCTTCGTTCTTCTTCACCAGAGTGTGGAATCGCTCTCTCTCCGCGACTTGGAAGTTTGTAGGTCGTAGGTGTTCTGCCAGTAGGGTTTCTAGGGCAGCCACATCCATTGCAGTGACGTTTCTCGGATACGCCAGCTCGCGTAAAAGCTTGAATGCTTGCCGTCCGATTAGTGTTATGTAGAAGGCCGTTTTGTTTTCAGCGGTAATCTTATCGGCGTTGGTGATCACATATTGTCCAAATCGGATATGCCAATCACGCACATTATTGGGATCGGAGATGTCCAGTGGTTCCAACGATGGTGGCGACATTGTTGCTGAGTCCCTAATTTGTTGTAATTTAATAAGTCCTGAATTATTTGAAACCCTAGGCCTTACCTTGCACCTTAACCAGATGCCTTAAAAATCAACTTTGATAAAACCCTTAGTGACCGTAGCTCAGAACTGGAGGATTACTGACACTAGTACGTGTTTTTGAATGTGGTGTTGGGGTAAGCACCGGACTCCGGATGGTGGCGGAGTGAAAAAAAACAACTAGCCGTACCGAGATACTGAAGGAGTTTGAAGAAAGAATAGATAGGGGGTTTGGACGGAAAGTAAGAGCTTGCGTGTCTAAGTTTGATTAACGACAGCGCAGAAGTCGATCGGAGACAGCAGCAGTGAAGGTGAACGAACCAGGCCAGTAGCAGCGACAGCAGTAGTTTCGGCAGCGATACGGATAGCTATGCACAACGCGGTGATGCAGTAGATTTGCACTGGTAGTAGCAGAGCAGGAGCTTCCGTATTTGTAGTTCTGACACCAATTAACATAGAAAGTCAGAAGACCAGTTCCGATTCAATGGTTCTTTTATTGTGACTGGGACAAACATTATATATCACAGGGTGAGTGAAGTTAGGACAGTTCAATAGCAATAATGAAGGTTGACAGATAATGTATTGACGATTATAACGACAACAATGTATGGCAGTCCACAAACCACAGCAACATTGAAAAACCAACTGTTCAAACCAAAGAAATTAAAACTGATTTAGAACGAAGGAATTTGTCATTTTTCAGATTGATTGCTCCAACTGTTAACAAAAATACATTGGACAAACTCGAAAACAGTTGGCGACAAGATTTCATGGACATTAACTTTCAGTAAGGAGGATTGATATAGGCACTCACAAATATCAACTCATTGCATTGAAGAAGACTAATTGAGAAATAGTCAAATTGGCATTAGATAAGAACAGAACTTGATCGGATGGAGAGCACGCAGACTGCATACTTGAAATTAGTAAAGTAGTCGCCCTACTCCCTTTAGAGTGTAAGCTACGACATGAGATTGGTCGAGAACGTCCTCAAGTTGAAAGGAATGTTATTAATTGTTGGTTAGAGATCGGCGCATTTCAGAAAAATACGCTTGTGCATTGTGATAAACCTCCGACGTTTCGACGTTTCCTTGCTTGATGAGAAGCAACATGCGTGTATAGATTTAGCCTCTGGCTTGAAACAATTAGTGAAGTATTACTCTTAAGTTGACAGTGGACTGATCTTTAGAAATTGTCTAGATTTTTTCTAAAAGTAATATAAAGTCTATACCCTCTATATATTTCGGTATGCACCAAAATGCATCATGAGCTGCAATGAATTTAAGAATAAGTCGCACAATCATCCTGGAACGTTGCCAACTTCAGCAAGAAAACAAATTCAATAACTGACGCAACATCTTAGAATTTTAAGCAAGAACGCATTTTAAAAACTAATTTCTTGACTGATTGAGTTATTTTCTATCGCAATTGCTCTACGTCGTATTGTTTTTAGAACGATAACTACTGAAGGAATAATTCTTGCAGCTCGATGTGTCAAGATAATTCATTTTTTAGATGTTTTATGTATTTCTATTCATTTTTATATCAGATAATGGATTTGCATTGTTACGCAGCTGAAAGAAATGTCAATGAATGTTTGACAGTGTTTTTGTTTATACTATTTATTATTTCCGTTGGATGATGCATTGTATTTCGGAGCAATGTATTTACATTGGAAATTTAAATTTAATATTAATTGTAGAACAAAATAGTCCTTCCGTGTACTTAATTTGTTCGGAGTGGGTTCATCTAACTTGCAGACAAATAGTTATGAATTTCACGTCCTAACTCGTTTTTTTTCAACCAATAGTACGTGTCAATCACTTGCTCCTGATATTCTGTCTAATGATCATCTATGAATCCGATGATCTAAAACACATGTGAAAGTTCAGATGGCCTTCCTGTAATTAAGTGGTTTCTTGAATTTCAAGTTGCCCCTGGCATTCGCTCAAATAGAAATAGAAAAAAGAGATTGGTCATGCTTATCATTGTTCGTATTTTTGTTTGGTCGAATAGACGTTTTAGTGCATCCAGTTTCTGGAGCAGCTTGTCAACGGAGAACCAAACCCAGTGGTTTTGCTGGGAACGCACCCGACAAAGATAAGATTTCGACCAAATTTATTCGATTCATTGAAACCGTATTGATTTCTTCATCGATCGACTCTCCTTTACTCAATGGATTCTTCGAGGTCGCATGGAATTGGTCACTACAATCATACGCATAGATTTTGTAGATGATGCATCAACATTGTCTTATCGTAAAAATTAAAAACGCATGTTTTGTTTAGGTGTTTGATTGATGCTTGAATTGAATATCTTTAAATGATGCATGATACATGCACTATGAGGAACACAAAATTACTTTTGATTTTTATTCCTTTACAAAGAAATTTATAGGAAATGAACTATAAATCATTCTAGAAAAGTTTCTAATTCGTCGTCAGTAGACTACATGTAGTCAGCAAATAATCAATCTTCTTAAAACAAATCTAGATTGTTTAAATATTAATCGTCCATTTTGTCAATTGCACAGAAAATACAAGTAGGAATATAAAACTTTAGACAAGAGAAAATATATCTGATGGATCGTTTGAGCGAATGCAGATTTAAGCTGTCTGCGTCTATGAGGAAAGTGAATATTTAAGTTGTATAAGCAGCATTTAGAAGGTTGTCGCAGAAATGTTTAATTATTATAAATTACATTTTACAACGCAGTATCATCAAAAGATCGCTGTTATGAAACTGTTGTCTGGCATAATCTTGTGAATTGTTAAGCATACCAGCATATTTCATGCCGGAAGATTATCGATTAACTTTCCTCTTGAAGCATTTGTTTTTCATGCAACAGATAAGGGCTTTATGTTTTGAATGTGTCAGTGAAGTACATATATTATCATATATTTAGCTTTGAAAACTGACTGTCTTGAGTCATGCAATTATAATGTTACTTCAGTAATTACAGTAGTTTATTTCCATGAATTTTATCCATTTATGATGGCTTCATAGCTTTTTGAATCTGGACAGATCTCCTTAATGACAGCTTATATAAAAAAACGTAGCCAATTTTTCCATTCTGGCTTCTCGTATCTAGAAAGATCATGCTTAAAATATTTTTTTGGTGACTTTAATCACCATATTGAGCAAAGGAAAATGTTCAATGCCGCTCATGTCTTCAACCGTTTTAGTTTTCAAATGATGATAATGTACATGTGATTTATGATTGAAAGTTGAAATTAATTTCCCATTTATCGCAGTAGCCTTTCAACATAATTCGGTCGTAGACTTAAATTATATTTATCCGATTAAAAACTGCGGAATCTGTGGCACATTCCTTGCATGTATAATATATATTCTGGGCATTGTATTCTTCCTGCACTTCAACAAGCGCTGAATTCAAATAGCACCAACGAACCGAAGACCCCAGAGCTGTGATATTTGACTTGATTATTTGAAATAGATAAAGAAGGCATCTCATAGTGAATCTCACTGCCGTTTGTGTCGTCTCCCCAAGAAAAGATAAGCTGCTAAAAATATATAGCCAGCTCGCATTGTCAATGTTTGGCAGGAGATTCACTAGGGCCTCCTGCCTTGAAGATCACTCCTGCCAAACCTTGACAATGCGAGCCGGCTACATAGTTTTAGCAGCTAATATATTCTTGGGGAGACGACACAAACGAAATGAGATTCATTATGAAATTAAATAACCTGCCCTCAGCTGCCATCAACTGAACAGTGCATCGGTGGCAGATGCTTATGGACTGATATACCTTCACTCTGTTATCTAAAAGGCAAGCCGATTCGACTTATATTCGTGAATATGAATATTGTTTACATCATTCCTAACGAAGACCTGTAATTTTCAAAATTCTGAAAGCATATTTTTGTAAAATGAAGTACCGGTACAAAGCTCTTTTATTCATGAAGCTTATTGTTGCGAGTGGCATAATGAGTTTCATTAGTCGATGAACATGCACACGTATGTTTTGCGCAATAGGCCTACTACAATTAAACGGGGCTGTAGACAAAAATTTGCTTGATACACTGCTTTAACCTCAAGTTTCTTTGGATCACATTTAGATGATCGGAGCATCATTAGATGCAATTTTTAATTTCTTTTTGTAGGGAAACAGACTGGTCGTGGTCAGATATACATCTTTATTGCGCTAGCGCTTACGACCAGCTACGCTGGCCATCATCAGGCGACTCATTTGACCACGATCAGTCTGTTTCCCTACACAAAAAATGAATATTGTCAAATGGGAGACGTTTCCTTTCATTGAATGCTATATTCAAACTTCGCAAGTCTCTTCCATTTCAGGTGTTGAAGGTGGTGAAACTGCAATCAAGCTGGCCCGTAAATGGGGCTACACGAAGAAGGGCATTCCTGACAATCAGGCCAAGGTCATTTTTGCGGAAAACAACTTCTGGGGCCGCACTGTGGCAGCTTGCTCTAGCTCTACAGATCCAACCTGCTACACCGGCTTTGGGCCATTCATCCCTGGCGTAGTCATCGTCCCCTACAACGACACAGCGGCACTTGAAGTGAGTGAGATTAAGGAAGACCTGGCGTGTTGTCGTGGTTGTGACGTGAAGCAAGGTTGGGTCTAATCTTGGTCTTGGGTATAATCTTCGGTATCACCCAAGATTTGACCCAAGATTGACCAGATTTCAGTAAAAGATGTACAACTGGCAATTCTTGAAGACAGACTTTGAAATTTATTTTGTTGATACGAAGCATACTTTTCTATTAGCATATTTATCCATCGTCTTGTCTTGATATTCGTCATTGGCTTACAATATTCGGCCGATATTCAGCTTTGATTTAATGTTGATAGCCAAATAATTCATTAATGTATTATTATAGTTTTCTGTCAGAACTTGACCTATTTTACAAGGCTTTAAATGTTTATGCTAATAAAAGCAAATGATAAAAAGCTTAACATTGTATTAAGCATTTATCATTTCTCAGTTTTTACATATGTAGCAAAAATGAAGTACATTGTAAGCTTAAATAATATTAACGGTTTTATAAATATAATAACGGTAGCCTATACAAAAATGATAATTAGGCTAATTATTATAAGATGGTGTAAAACATAGGCATATGTTTGATTACCATATAATTTTGACTCAAAGCGACTACAATAATCAAGTGTAGACAAATATACATTTAGGCCAAATATTGTAAAGTACTCAAAATGCTAGATTCTTTGATTTGGTTGCAGGTGCTAACATACTGATTTCAAGGACTACGACTTTTTGATTTTCCGGGTAAATTCTACATACGCCTACAAGTATGTATTACACTTGTATTTTTTACACTATATATTTTGTAATCTTGGGTGTCACCCAAGATCTTGGTACGGCACCCCAAGATCACCCAAGACCCAAGATCCAACCTTGGGTGAAGTGAGGTCATGGGCGAAATGTTTCTGCTGGGTCTTTTCAGGACACGTGAATCACTTCGAGAGTGAAATAACGGAAGTATTCCCACACATGATTACTATTTACTTTGCGTGAATGTACTCGCATTAAGGTCATGAGTTTCATTGACATAACAGCAAGTCGTGCAATTTCATTCACATTTTGCTGAACGCTGATGAAAGAGGAGAAATATTGATGGCTGCAGGGAGGAAAGGGGAAGACTGTTTGTGATCAAATTCTCTTCTTTTCAAGGCCATTTGCCGTCTCCATGGATGAAATCGAGGATGGCAGACACACCTCTCACCTACATTTCTGATAGCATACTTGTGAAGGAAGCACAGCCACAGCACAGCCAGGGAGAGAAGAATCTGCTAGAAATATGGATAGAGAGAGACGCAGATTGGGTTGCTTAGTGATTCAAACCATGTCTGTCTCAAACTCGTTCTCCGAAGTCCCTCATGAAGTATTTTGCGTCTGTTTTGCTTCTCGACGCTACCACAAACGATGAAGCAACATGACTGTCACACGAGGCCGCGAGACATTGATGACATTTCAGTTATGTCGCTTAAGCGTTATGGTATATGTATTTGGCATGTCCTATTGCTATGAACAGTCTGTGACGCTTTCAAGATAAAGGCTATGAAGAAATACATGCATTGATCATCGATTCATGTCATAGTAGATTACAAGTTTACAATAGTTATCACTTGTAGCCAAGCAAAGTAATTAAATTTACGGGATATTGTGACTATCACTGTTGACTGAGACTTGACCCGCCGACCGAGATCAGTCTCGCGTTAACGGCTGCAGCTCAGTTGGTTTGAGCAACAGGTACAGATGACCCGGCTTATTCGTAGAATCCAGCCATAGAAGGTTCGAGCCCTACCAGCCGCATATTTCTTGCATGGAAAGATGATGCCTTTCGTAAATTGGTGCAATTCATCATTGATGCCTATCATAAAATCTCCAATAGATCACCATGACCACCTACGTGACGGTATATTATAGGTGGTGTTCTAGTAGAAGGTGGTTATCTATTTTTCAATTGCCTATCTATAAAAAAAGGGTTTACAAAATTGTATTAACATCCGTTCATATTCTACTTTTTCGGAAAATGTCTTAGTAAATATCAGTATGACTTTAAAATTATTTCCAATGAATCACAAATTACGGCAGATAATGCTCCATGAATTAATATTCCACTAATATTAAGATTTGATAACTAATCTCTACTAAGTAACATTCGCTAACATTTACCCTGCAGTATTATTTATTAGGCGCAAAACGTCAAGGGTGGCTTTCAATTACGGGTATTCGGTGCATCGTTTTCTTACTACAAAGTGGTTCGTCTACATGCATGTACACAGACCGCACATCCATAAAGCCTGGGAGAAGTACAAAAACTTTGTAGCCTATTATGAGTAGGGCATCAAGCTACCTAACACACCTAACTCTCACATAACTAAGTACTAACTAACTAGCAGGGCTGTTTGAAAAGACACTTTTTTTAGTTTATATAAAAACTGTTTTTTTATCAATGCATGATTTTTACTTTCATTGCTTTACAAAAACAACAGTTCATATTTTCTCAAAGAATTATAGACAAACATCGTCAGCAAGGGAGATTATGTTTATCAGCAAAGAAGAATAGCTTATAAATAAACATACAGTAGAGTTTTTTTGAGTTTTGCGCAAGATTACAAATAGCAGAAATAAGCATTGGGAAGATTATCAGTCGATGAAACTTACCATGACAAATTCCATATTTTTCACAATCGCAGAGACAGAGCTAGTCCTCTGACCTATGTACTTTATGTATTGGTCTTCGTGCTGAGTATGAACAATGAGAGTTTTCTTTTCGGTGTAGATTTATTCCAGAAGTAGGGCTTGTATTAACCCATATCCATTTAGAATATAAGAATATGAGTAACAGAACTTGACATGATTTTAGACAATTCATCTGATTTTCAGAGCAATTTATGCAACAGATGTATAGAAACTAATACTATTTCGTAACACCATCTTTGTCGAAGTTTGTCGGACAAAGATATAAACCTAAGAGTACGCCGATTATATTTATAGGTGAACTAATTGTGATATGCATTTAAACAGAATTGATAGTGCATCATTGAACCATTATGTATTTGATCATTAGAACCAATCAAATCATATTTAACCCTACGGCCAATTTTAGGAAATAGTGGAATCAGATAATCGATTATCACTTATAACTCATGCTCAATAACCATATGTCCGTCTCTCTCCCTCTCTTTCATAAATACATATACAGTACGTGTATAATAGCATTTAAGATTGATAGTACACATCATTGAACTATCATGATCATGGCCTGAACAGGGTCAAATTCTTTGTTTATTCATTGAAATCTTGTGTTTAATTGAGCATTTGAAGTTGAATAGGCGTAGGTATTAATCATTTTGAATATGTAGAAGCAACATATCCTTTTAATTAAAAAAAAAAACAAATAAAAATATAAAAAACATACAAATTAAAAAAACACGTGTTTTTTATTAAAAAAACATGCGATAAAAAACATGTTTTTTACAATCCTACGAACTAGCTAAACTACCTAACTCTTTCACGTATGGATCACACATGTTTTCCCTATCTTATCCTGAAGTTGAGAGAATCCAAGTATCTTTTAATGAAATGCTTCATTCAGTCATTTATTAAAGACGGACATTAGGTGCATTTCTAGGCGACATTATTTGTAATTGGCACAAATAATAATGAGTGAAGAATCAATTCACCATTAATTTTGAACTTTCCTTATGGCATTGTCTACCTAAAAGTATTGCTCAAAAATTTGCTACTGATGGACATGTTTAGTTTTCTGAAAGTTCGCTGAGTTTATTAATGTGTTCTCATCGTACCAGCATTAGATAAGCGCATTATCAGGTATAGACATTTCTTTCTATTAATCCATCAAGCAAATGTTTTGTTTAGATGATTCCACATTTCGTAACTATGAGAAATGACGCGATGACCAATTTCATCATCCAAGTCGCTGCAGATCTTCAGTGAGGATTTGGTAACCAGCAGTAAAATTTTATCATTGATGCTCTTCTGCGTAGCGTAATAAATTGATTTTGTTGTAACGGATGCATTCTTCGTCTGATGTAGGTCAAATAAGCCGCAGTGTGTTTCATTACCCAGTGCGATGAGTATATTCTGAAACGTCATGTGAAGGCGCATTCATGTTGCACCATAAAACAACTTGAAAGAGTAAGTACTGTTAATCATTTACATAGTACACCGGCCTTTTATTTTGACAGTGAATCGGCAATCACATTGCATGCAATTTCACTTTTCTTGTATTTGCTGACATTTCCTCCAACTCGTGAAGACGTTTTCAGATCTCAGACTAAAGCAATGCTGTCACTTTCAAGTAATTGCAATATTAGGATGACAATTATCGAGTAATGCTACTTTTGCTGTAATCTTGCAATGATTCACTTGCTGTTATAGGCCTAATTGATATGTCAGCAGAAGTATGTGATGTTTGGAATGGTTTCTTCAGTGTCAGGATCTCCAGTGCAGTCTCGCGACTTTCATCATTAAAGTTTTAAAAAAATTAACTCAATCATAATAGATTTTTATTATGTTTTCCTAGACCTCTCGATAAAGTCAACCTGTCATCGTCGGGAAATGATAACTTAGCAAAAAAAATATTGAAACTCTTTTACGCAAATATGTAGATTGTGTCTAAGACAAAAGACATCGATCATGCTTCATTGCCTAGGTAATTAATGTAGAAATAAAGAATGCAATGGAATCCAAATTTATAAAGAATTCTATATTACACATTATAGAAATGAATACTGAGCAAAAGCGACAACTCTTTATTGAATAAATTTTCACTCATTTTATTACCTGTGGAATAATTTGGCAGAGGCGACAGTATATTACTCAGCTATCTGCACTCATGGTTTTGCGATGGTCGGATGCTATCAGAGCAGCCACTGTATCCAGAGATGATATCTAGAACATTGGTCAAATATGCCGACGATATCAACCTTGTCATGCCATTGAAGAGAAACCACGATGCAAGACTCGACATCATGCCCGAAATTGGAAATGTCGATTAATGGTGTTTGGACAACCAACTGGTACTCAACAAAGCCAAATCCAGTGTTCTATTATGTGAGCGAACAAGAGCATCATCTTTTGGTGATTTACCCATTTCCATTTATCTGAAGTAAAGGTTCTCGGGGTAATGATAAACAACAAACTTACATGGGAGTGGGACCATCATATAGATCACAATTTGCATAATGCAACCGTCGATACTTTGTCCTGAGAAAGTTAAAAGTTTGTGGTTTGTGAGTCCCGCAGACCTTCAAGTTTACACTGGCCACATAAAGTCTCTCATTGAATACTCTTGCCCTGCTTTCACTCATTTGTTGAAAAAAACTGGAGAACAAGATCCAAAAGTTAGACAATCGTGCGTGTAAATTGGTAAATCTGGAATTACTAAGACGGTCAGAAGCAATCGTTCAGCCAATCAGCTTTGACCGAAGGAGAGAAAAAGTTAGCAAAAGGCTTTCATGAAAGCAGCTACGTCAAAGACCCATTTACTGCATAAATACGTTTTAAAACGATTGACGCACTCAAATCATTTTACTATGAAACTTCTCGAACTGAAAAATATAGATGATCCTTCTTCCTATATGTTACGACCTTGATAAATCAAGACTTGTAAACAAATTTGACAGTTATGCATGTATTATTTTATGAATCTTTATTTTTTTGTGCAACGCCTTATTCCACTCTGACTTTCCTACATCACTGTACTAATGATTATCATATTGTTGAAAATATATACGCTTCATTATTATAGATGGAACCGACAGATACTAGTAGCTACAGAATTTCAGTTCAGAATGCGACTGCAGTTCAACCTTTCTTGCATATATGATTCCATTAATAAACGTTCCATTTGATTGCTCATGTAACTGGGGATTTAAAAGCAGTTTTCCTGGAAATTTCCTATTGTTCATGTTTTGTATTTATGACATGAAACTAAGGTAAGTTTTGCTTTGCGAAGTTGAGTAACTGTACACGTTCAACATCTCTTTCGAAAGAATTGACAACCGGTAGTCCCGAGCCTTTGCAAGTCAGTCAATCTCGAGCTTGATCACAGGACTGTCGGTTATCGTAGATTGAATGCTTTAATGTCAGTTCAGTAAATATAGAAAATTGGTGGAAATTATTTGATGGACTTGTATGTTTAGACTGCTGCATTACATTAGATTGGCATTTGTCTTTTTTCAGCGCGAATTGAAAGATCCGAATGTCTGTGCATTTATGGTTGAACCAATCCAGGGTGAAGCCGGAGTTGTCGTTCCTGATGAAGGTTATTTGAAGAAGGTTCGAGAGCTCTGTACGAAACACAACGTTCTCTTTATTGCCGATGAAGTGCAGACCGGCTTGTGTCGAACTGGAAAGTAAGAAAAGTGAACATTTCTTTCCTAATAATCTGACAGTCAAATTATTCAGTATGTTTTTCATCTATTATATATTATATTTATTTATTATTTCAATATTCATTTGGAATTGAAACCGTATTTTCAAAATCTTTGAATTTTGTACCTGTAGTATATTTTTATGATTTATGTACAATAAAATCCGGTTATCACTCCCTTTAGTTTTTGCCGATAAGTAAAATTGAATAAATTGAATAAAAACAACGTGTGCTTTCTACTCGGACGTTTCGGGTCCCGACCCTTTATCAACGAGTTTTGGCATCAACTGCAGTTACAAGTGGTTTTATATACTTCAGACATCTATGCGGTGTGACCATTTAATACCATTCAGACAGCTCATCACATCGATTCAACACCGGTCTTCTGCGCTTAATCCAACGAGCTTCTAACAACGCAATATCAAGCGGTCTCTTCACGCATTCAAGAATATTGACATCAAAATCTTCAATACCATCACACTCACATTCACGAACATGGACGCTCAGCGCACTCCTATCATCCTTATGCCTAATGCTGCGGTTGTGCTCTAAGTATCGAGCTCTAAAGTTCCTACAAGTCTTGCCTATATAATTACCATCACACTTTTTACAAACGAATTCATAGACAACATTGCTCACACTGCAATCAAATTCCATCGGCAAACTGGCACACACATCACAATTTTCGTGCTTGTTCCTATCTTTCTTTATCTGAAAAATATCTTTTAATTTTTTACTACTATTATTTACTACATTTATATCAAGGTCATATTTTTGAACTAGACTGTTTATTTTTCTATTTAGACTATCACTAACGAAAGGCATCTGTAGATTACAAACTCGCTTTTTATCATGATTGCGCTTTTTTCTTCTATTTTTGCGACTGCAGTTCAAATCTCTATCACTGTAGCCATTTCCTTTTAATTTTTTTCTTTACTTTGTCTGTTGCTTCTATCTGGTCAGATGCTAAATTGCATCTCTCGTTTGCAGTGTTGATTGAATTTATCACAAAATTCGTTTTAATGTGGTTTGGCACCCAGCTATTTTTATTTAAGCAATTATCTGAACTAATTTCTTTAGTATAATGCTTGTAATTTACGACATTATTTTCAATCCAAATGGTTACATCTAAAAAGTTCAATGATTTATTTGGTACTTCTAAAGTGAAATTTATAGATTCGGTCACCGAGTTGAAGGCCTTAATAATTTCATCGAATATTTTTGCTTCGTTCGGAAATGGGCCCATCACGATATCATCGATATATCGTCTATAAAACTGAGGCCTAATGTTATTATTCCGTAAGGCTGTTAGCGCCGTATTCTCTATATAATCCATAAAAATTACAGCGAAAGGAGGAGCGTAATGAGTCCCCATAGGAACTCCACTAACTTGCAAATAGACTTTATTATCAAAAGAAATTTCATAATTGTAAGTTATAAATTTTAGACATTTTTCAAAATTATCAGGGGATAATCCGAGATTATCAATTTGGGACCAATGTTTACGAGCAAAGTTATTGACTACTTCCAGTGCTAGTTCTAGGGGAATACTAGGATAGAGGGAAATGACATCCAGGGAAATAAAGATTTCCGAGTTATTCAGATCACTTAGATTCTTGATACTATTAATTAATTCCTTAGAACTATTTAAATGTGCATTAACAAATTCTAGTAATTGATTAAGAATTCTGCTACATATCCAGTCTATTTTCTCAGTTGGTGTATTCCTCACAGAGGCAATAGGTCTCATAGGGTAGGCTCCATTCGATTGGGGCTTGTGGTCTTTAATAAACGTGCTAAATGCTGCAGGTTTGGCTCCCGAGACCAACAGTCGCTCTAAATCACTTTTACACAAAGTACTTTTAAAACAGGACCGAACTATTCTATTAGCTTGTTGTTCAATCTGCAGACATTTCGATACTTTACGAGGTTTGTATACTTTTTCTTCTTTTAGCAATTTACTCGTACTATCTATAAAACTATCTTTATCGGTCACGCATAAACGCTTACTCTTGTCAGTTGGTACAACCACCAAGCTTTCATTATTAAGGAACTTTTTAGTTTCTTTTATTTGATATTGAACATCACGATACGGTTTAGACTTTTTTGTGAATTCTACTTCCTTCTTAACTTCGTTCATAACTTCATATTTAAAAGCGTTTAGCTTATTTTCGGCTTCTCTATCCAGATGTTTAGGAAAGCGCACAGTATTTCGATCAAATGGAATTATTAAGCTCTTATCAGTAGCATTGTCTACGAAACAGTTTTGCCAACGTAATTTATATGTAAGTTTATCTAATTCTAATTCCACATTCTCTAAGAAAGTTTTATTTAGAACAGGCGGAGCACGAAACTCGGGTCCCTTTTCTAAAAGGCGACTGCATACCATAGGTACTTGCTTACCACTATCATTAGTAAACTTCACTCTTTCAGCATCCAAAACAACTCTTGTGCTCTGTATGTTACTGGCCACACTACAAAGATAATCATCCGTATAAGGGTACGGGAAAGCAGGCTGAATGTCACATCTGTAGCCGTTCTTGGGATATTGACTATCGGTCAAGTTCCACCACTTCTTACAGTGCCCTTGAAACTTGAGGAGATCTTCTTGTCCTCGTAGATCCGTTTCGAGTTTCCGTAAAAACTTCTTCATCTTCTCCTTGTCCAGGTTTCTCACCAGCTTCAGGTATTGGTAGCCTCTTCTTCGGTTAAGATCCGTTACTTATCGGCAAAAACTAAAGGGAGTGATAACCGGATTTTATTGTACATAATGAAGAACCTCCCGTTTACAGCCATTACTTACGTGATTTCCACAATCCTGAATCAAGAATTGTGTGCAACATCAAAGGATTTCGTCAACTTGCAAGTGAAATACGTACGGAGAATCAGCGACTTAAATTTTTTGACATTATGTCTACACGAGTCTGTGATTCCGAAGTTCATCAAGAACATGGTGAGGATCCCGACGGAGTTTAAAAGGAACTCAATTATGAGGAAGTCAAAAACCCTCATGCTGGAAGTTCTACGTGAGACTATTGATCACTCGAAAAAAAGGATTGAGGATCTTAACCGAAGAAGAGGCTACCAATACCTGAAGCTGGTGAGAAACCTGGACAAGGAGAAGATGAAGAAGTTTTTACGGAAACTCGAAACGGATCTACGAGGACAAGAAGATCTCAAGTTTCAAGGGCACTGTAAGAAGTGGTGGAACTTGACCGATAGTCAATATCCCAAGAACGGCTACAGATGTGACATTCAGCCTGCTTTCCCGTACCCTTATACGGATGATTATCTTTGTAGTGTGGCCAGTAACATACAGAGCACAAGAGTTGTTTTGGATGCTGAAAGAGTGAAGTTTACTAATGATAGTGGTAAGCAAGTACCTATGGTATGCAGTCGCCTTTTAGAAAAGGGACCCGAGTTTCGTGCTCCGCCTGTTCTAAATAAAACTTTCTTAGAGAATGTGGAATTAGAATTAGATAAACTTACATATAAATTACGTTGGCAAAACTGTTTCGTAGACAATGCTACTGATAAGAGCTTAATAATTCCATTTGATCGAAATACTGTGCGCTTTCCTAAACATCTGGATAGAGAAGCCGAAAATAAGCTAAACGCTTTTAAATATGAAGTTATGAACGAAGTTAAGAAGGAAGTAGAATTCACAAAAAAGTCTAAACCGTATCGTGATGTTCAATATCAAATAAAAGAAACTAAAAAGTTCCTTAATAATGAAAGCTTGGTGGTTGTACCAACTGACAAGAGTAAGCGTTTATGCGTGACCGATAAAGATAGTTTTATAGATAGTACGAGTAAATTGCTAAAGAAGAAAAAGTATACAAACCTCGTAAAATATCGAAATGTCTGCAGATTGAACAACAAGCTAATAGAATAGTTCGGTCCTGTTTTAAAAATACTTTGTGTAAAAGTGATTTAGAGCGACTGTTGGTCTCGGGAGCCAAACCTGCAGCATTTAGCACGTTTATTAAAGACCACAAGCCCCAATCGAATGGAGCCTACCCTATGAGACCTATTGCCTCTGTGAGGAATACACCAACTGAGAAAATAGACTGGATATGTAGCAGAATTCTTAATCAATTACTAGAATTTGTTAATGCACATTTAAATAGTTCTAAGGAATTAATTAATAGTATCAAGAATCTAAGTGATCTGAATAACTCGTAAATCTTTATTTCCCTGGATGTCATTTCCCTCTATCCTAGTATTCCCCTAGAACTAGCACTGGAAGTAGTCAATAACTTTGCTCGTAAACATTGGTCCAAATTGATAATCTCGGATTATCCCCTGATAATTTTGAAAAATGTCTAAAATTTATAACTTACAATTATGAAATTTCTTTTGATAATAAAGTCTATTTGCAAGTTAGTGGAGTTCCTATGGGGACTCATTACGCTCCTCCTTTCGCTGTAATTTTTATGGATTATATAGAGAATACGGCGCTAACAGCCTTACGGAATAATAACATTAGGCCTCAGTTTTATAGACGATATATCGATGATATCGTGATGGGCCCATTTCCGAACGAAGCAAAAATATTCGATGAAATTATTAAGGCCTTCAACTCGGTGACCGAATCTATAAATTTCACTTTAGAAGTACCAAATAAATCATTGAACTTTTTAGATGTAACCATTTGGATTGAAAATAATGTCGTAAATTACAAGCATTATACTAAAGAAATTAGTTCAGATAATTGCTTAAATAAAAATAGCTGGGTGCCAAACCACATTAAAACGAATTTTGTGATAAATTCAATCAACACTGCAAACGAGAGATGCAATTTAGCATCTGACCAGATAGAAGCAACAGACAAAGTAAAGAAAAAATTAAAAGGAAATGGCTACAGTGATAGAGATTTGAACTGCAGTCGCAAAAATAGAAGAAAAAAGCGCAATCATGATAAAAAGCGAGTTTGTAATCTACAGATGCCTTTCGTTAGTGATAGTCTAAATAGAAAAATAAACAGTCTAGTTCAAAAATATGACCTTGATATAAATGTAGTAAATAATAGTAGTAAAAAATTAAAAGATATTTTTCAGATAAAGAAAGATAGGAACAAGCACGAAAATTGTGATGTGTGTGCCAGTTTGCCGATGGAATTTGATTGCAGTGTGAGCAATGTTGTCTATGAATTCGTTTGTAAAAAGTGTGATGGTAATTATATAGGCAAGACTTGTAGGAACTTTAGAGCTCGATACTTAGAGCACAACCGCAGCATTAGGCATAAGGATGATAGGAGTGCGCTGAGCGTCCATGTTCGTGAATGTGAGTGTGATGGTATTGAAGATTTTGATGTCAATATTCTTGAATGCGTGAAGAGACCGCTTGATATTGCGTTGTTAGAAGCTCGTTGGATTAAGCGCAGAAGACCGGTGTTGAATCGATGTGATGAGCTGTCTGAATGGTATTAAATGGTCACACCGCATAGATGTCTGAAGTATATAAAACCACTTGTAACTGCAGTTGATGCCAAAACTCGTTGATAAAGGGTCGGGACCCGAAACGTCCGAGTAGAAAGCACACGTTGTTTTTATTCAATTTATTCAATTTTACTTATCGGCAAAAACTAAAGGGAGTGATAACCGGATTTTATTGTACATAATGAAGAACCTCCCGTTTACAGCCATTACTTACGTGATTTCCACAATCCTGAATCAAGAATTGTGTGCAACATCAAAGGATTTCGTCAACTTGCAAGTGAAATACGTACGGAGAATCAGCGACTTAAATTTTTTGACATTATGTCTACACGAGTCTGTGATTCCGAAGTTCATCAAGAACATGGTGAGGATCCCGACGGAGTTTAAAAGGAACTCAATTATGAGGAAGTCAAAAACCCTCATGCTGGAAGTTCTACGTGAGACTATTGATCACTCGAAAAAAAGGATTGAGGATCTTAACCGAAGAAGAGGCTACCAATACCTGAAGCTGGTGAGAAACCTGGACAAGGAGAAGATGAAGAAGTTTTTACGGAAACTCGAAACGGATCTACGAGGACAAGAAGATCTCCTCAAGTTTCAAGGGCACTGTAAGAAGTGGTGGAACTTGACCGATAGTCAATATCCCAAGAACGGCTACAGATGTGACATTCAGCCTGCTTTCCCGTACCCTTATACGGATGATTATCTTTGTAGTGTGGCCAGTAACATACAGAGCACAAGAGTTGTTTTGGATGCTGAAAGAGTGAAGTTTACTAATGATAGTGGTAAGCAAGTACCTATGGTATGCAGTCGCCTTTTAGAAAAGGGACCCGAGTTTCGTGCTCCGCCTGTTCTAAATAAAACTTTCTTAGAGAATGTGGAATTAGAATTAGATAAACTTACATATAAATTACGTTGGCAAAACTGTTTCGTAGACAATGCTACTGATAAGAGCTTAATAATTCCATTTGATCGAAATACTGTGCGCTTTCCTAAACATCTGGATAGAGAAGCCGAAAATAAGCTAAACGCTTTTAAATATGAAGTTATGAACGAAGTTAAGAAGGAAGTAGAATTCACAAAAAAGTCTAAACGTATCGTGATGTTCAATATCAAATAAAAGAAACTAAAAAGTTCCTTAATAATGAAAGCTTGGTGGTTGTACCAACTGACAAGAGTAAGCGTTTATGCGTGACCGATAAAGATAGTTTTATAGATAGTACGAGTAAATTGCTAAAAGAAGAAAAAGTATACAAACCTCGTAAAATATCGAAATGTCTGCAGATTGAACAACAAGCTAATAGAATAGTTCGGTCCTGTTTTAAAAATACTTTGTGTAAAAGTGATTTAGAGCGACTGTTGGTCTCGGGAGCCAAACCTGCAGCATTTAGCACGTTTATTAAAGACCACAAGCCCCAATCGAATGGAGCCTACCCTATGAGACCTATTGCCTCTGTGAGGAATACACCAACTGAGAAAATAGACTGGATATGTAGCAGAATTCTTAATCAATTACTAGAATTTGTTAATGCACATTTAAATAGTTCTAAGGAATTAATTAATAGTATCAAGAATCTAAGTGATCTGAATAACTCGGAAATCTTTATTTCCCTGGATGTCATTTCCCTCTATCCTAGTATTCCCCTAGAACTAGCACTGGAAGTAGTCAATAACTTTGCTCGTAAACATTGGTCCCAAATTGATAATCTCGGATTATCCCTGATAATTTTGAAAAATGTCCTAAAATTTATAACTTACAATTATGAAATTTCTTTTGATAATAAAGTCTATTTGCAAGTTAGTGGAGTTCCTATGGGGACTCATTACGCTCCTCCTTTCGCTGTAATTTTTTATGGATTATATAGAGAATACGGCGCTAACAGCCTTACGGAATAATAACATTAGGCCTCAGTTTTATAGACGATATATCGATGATATCGTGATGGGCCCATTTCCGAACGAAGCAAAAAATATTCGATGAAATTATTAAGGCCTTCAACTCGGTGAGCGAATCTATAAATTTCACTTTAGAAGTACCAAATAAATCATTGAACTTTTAGATGTAACCATTTGGATTGAAAATAATGTCGTAAATTACAAGCATTATACTAAAGAAATTAGTTCAGATAATTGCTTAAATAAAAATAGCTGGGTGCCAAACCACATTAAAACGAATTTTGTGATAAATTCAATCAACACTGCAAACGAGAGATGCAATTTAGCATCTGACCAGATAGAAGCAACAGACAAAGTAAAGAAAAAATTAAAAGGAAATGGCTACAGTGATAGAGATTTGAACTGCAGTCGCAAAAATAGAAGAAAAAAGCGCAATCATGATAAAAAGCGAGTTTGTAATCTACAGATGCCTTTCGTTAGTGATAGTCTAAATAGAAAAATAAACAGTCTAGTTCAAAAATATGACCTTGATATAAATGTAGTAAATAAATAGTAGTAAAAAATTAAAAGATATTTTTCAGATAAAGAAAGATAGGAACAAGCACGAAAATTGTGATGTGTGTGCCAGTTTGCGATGGAATTTGATTGGAGTGTGAGCAATGTTGTCTATGAATTCGTTTGTAAAAAGTGTGATGGTAATTATATAGGCAAGACTTGTAGGAACTTTAGAGCTCGATACTTAGAGCACAACCGCAGCATTAGGCATAAGGATGATAGGAGTGCGCTGAGCGTCCATGTTCGTGAATGTGATGTGATGGTATTGAAGATTTTGATGTCAATATTCTTGAATGCGTGAAGAGACCGCTTGATATTGCGTTGTTAGAAGCTCGTTGGATTAAGCGCAGAAGACCGGTGTTGAATCGATGTGATGAGCTGTCTGAATGGTATTAAATGGTCACACCGCATAGATGTCTGAAGTATATAAAACCACTTGTAACTGCAGTTGATGCCAAAACTCGTTGATAAAGGGTCGGGACCCGAAACGTCCGAGTAGAAAGCACACGTTGTTTTATTCAATTTATTCAATTTTACTTATCGGCAAAAACTAAAGGGAGTGATAACCGATTTTATTGTACATAATGAAGAACCTCCCGTTTACAGCCATTACTTACGTGATTTCCACAATCCTGAATCAGAATTGTGTGCAACATCAAAGGATTTCGTCAACTTGCAAGTGAAATACGTACGGAGAATCAGCGACTTAAATTTTTTGACATTATGTCTACACGAGTCTGTGATTCCGAATTTCATCAAGACATGGTGAGGATCCCGACGGAGTTTAAAAGGAACTCAATTATGAGGAAGTCAAAAACCCTCATGCTGGAAGTTCTACGTGAGTCTATTGATCACTCGAAAAAAGATTGAGGATCTTTAACGAAGAAGAGGCTACCAATACCTGAAGCTGGTGAGAAACCTGGACAAGGAGAAGATGAAGAAGTTTTTACGGAAACTCGAAACGGATCTACGAGGACAAGAAGATCTCAAGTTTCAAGGGCACTGTAAGAAGTGGTGGAACTTGACCGATAGTCAATATCCCAAGAACGGCTACAGATGTGACATTCAGCCTGCTTTCCCGTACCCTTATACGGATGATTATCTTTGTAGTGTGGCCAGTAACATACAGAGCACAAGAGTTGTTTGGATGCTGAAAGAGTGAAGTTTACTAATGATAGTGGTAAGCAAGTACCTATGGTTTGCAGTCGCCTTTTAGAAAAGGGACCCGAGTTTCGTGCTCCGCCTGTTCTAAATAAAACTTCTTAGAGAATGTGGAATTAGAATTAGATAAACTTACATATAAATTACGTTGGCAAAACTGTTTCGTAGACAATGCTACTGATAAGAGCTTAATAATTCCATTTGATCGAAATACTGTGCGCTTTCCTAAAACATCTGGATAGAGAAGCCGAAAATAAGCTAAACGCTTTTAAATATGAAGTTATGAACGAAGTTAAGAAGGAAGTAGAATTCACAAAAAGTCTAAAACCGTATCGTGATGTTCAATATCAAATAAAAGAAACTAAAAAGTTCCTTAATAATGAAAGCTTGGTGGTTGTACCAACTGACAAGAGTAAGCGTTTATGCGTGACCGATAAAGATAGTTTTATAGATATTACGAGTAATTGCTAAAAGAAGAAAAAGTATACAAACATCGTAAAATATCGAAATGTCTGCAGATTGAACAACAAGCTAATAGAATAGTTTCGGTCCTGTTTTAAAAATACTTTGTGTAAAAGTGATTTAGAGCGACTGTTGGTCTCGGGAGCCAAACCTGCAGCATTTAGCACGTTTATTAAAGACCACAAGCCCCAATCGAATGGAGCCTACCCTATGAGACCTATTGCCTCTGTGAGGAATACACCAACTGAGAAAATAGACTGGATATGTAGCAGAATTCTTAGTCAATTAGTAGAATTGTTAATGCACATTTAAATAGTTCTAAGGAATTAATTAATAGTATCAAGAATCTAAGTGATCTGAATAACTCGGAAATCTTTATTTCCCTGGATGTCATTTCCCTCTATCCTAGTATCCCCTAGAACTAGCACTGGAAGTAGTCAATAACTTTGCTCGTAAACATTGGTCCCAAATTGATAATCTCGGATTATCCCCTGATAATTTTGAAAAATGTCTAAAATTTATAACTTACAATTATGAAATTTCTTTTGATAATAAAGTCTATTTGCAAGTTAGTGGAGTTCCTATGGGGACTCATTACGCTCCTCCTTTCGCTGTAATTTTTATGATTATATAGAGAATACGGCGCTAACAGCCTTACGGAATAATAACATTAGGCCTCAGTTTTATAGACGATATATCGATGATATCGTGATGGCCCATTTCCGAACGAAGCAAAAATATTCGATGAAATTATAAGGCCTTCAACTCGGTGACCGAATCTATAAATTTCACTTTAGAAGTACCAAATAAATCATTGAACTTTTTAGATGTAACCATTTGGATTGAAAGTAATGTCATAAATTACAAGCATTATACTAAAGAAATTAGTTCAGATAATTGCTTAAATAAAAAATAGCTGGGTGCCAAACCACATTAAAACGAATTTTTGTGATAAATTCAATCAACAACTGCAAACGAGAGATGCAATTTAGCATCTGACCAGATAGAAGCAACAGACAAAGTAAAAGAAAAAATTAAAAGGAAATGGCTACAGTGATAGAGATTTGAACTGCAGTCGCAAAAATAGAAGAAAAAAGCGCAATCATGATAAAAAGCGAGTTTGTAATCTACAGATGCCTTTCGTTAGTGATAGTCTAAATAGAAAAATAAACAGTCTAGTTCAAAAATATGACCTTGATATAAATGTAGTAAATAATAGTAGTAAAAAATTAAAAGATATTTTTCAGATAAAGAAAGATAGGAACAAGGCACGAAAAATTGTGATGTGTGTGCCAGTTTTGCCGATGGAATTTGATTGCAGTGTGAGCAATGTTGTCTATGAATTCGTTTGTAAAAAGTGTGATGGTAATTATATAGGCAAGACTTGTAGGAACTTTAGAGCTCGATACTTAGAGCACAACCGCAGCATTAGGCATAAGGATGATAGGAGTGCGCTGAGCGTCCATGTTCGTGAATGTGAGTGTGATGGTATTGAAGATTTTGATGTCAATATTCTTGAATGCGTGAAGAGACCGCTTGATATTGCGTTGTTAGAAGCTCGTTGGATTAAGCGTAGAAGACCGGTGTTGAATCGATGTGATGAGCTGTCTGAATCACCCCCCCCATTCTCCCAAAGAATTAATGGATTTTTGGTATGTGTAGTGGGATTGTAATCGTGTGTATTTATTTTTTCTTTGTGAGTATAGTGATTGTGGTGAATTGTGAGATTTTTTTTGAGGGAGTTTTGTATTAAAATGTGTGTTTTATTATGTGTTTGTTATTTGTGAGTGTGATGGTTGATGTGTTTTTATTTGTGAGTTGCATCGTTTGGTGTGGTGTTGTATGATAATTTTGTGTGGAGTGTGATATGTATTATGTGTATGGTGGATATGTGATGTTGTGATTGAGAAAGTGATGTGAGATTGTTGTGAGTAGTTATTATGATGTTGTTTTTGTGTTGGAGTTGCTATTGGGTGATCGTTGAGTGTGATGGTATTGAAGATTTTGATGTCAATATTCTTGAATGCGTGAAGAGACGCTTGATATTGCGTGTTAGAAGCTCGTTGGATTAAGCGCAGAAGACCCGCGTGTTGAATGATGTGATGAGCTGTTGAATGGTATTAAATGGTCACACCGCATAGATGTTTGAAGTATTATAAAACCACTTGTACTGCAGTTGATGCAAAACTCGTGATAAAGGGTCGGGACCCGAAAACGTCCGAGTAGAAAGCACACGTGTTTTTATTCAATTATTCAATTTTTACTTATCGGCAAAAACTTAAGGGAGTGATAACCGG